>JAESUZ010003255.1:0-457483 GCA_017311185.1 Proteles cristata cristata
TGATTTTAGTTTTTTTTTTTTTTAACTTTTTAAAAATGTTTTTTATTTATTTCTGAGAGAGAAAGAGCATGAGCAGGGGAGGGTCAGAGAGAGGGAGACACAGAATCTGAAACAGGCTCCAGACTCTGAGCTGCCTGTCAGCACAGAGCTGGACGCGGGTCTCAAACCCATGAAGCGTGAGACCATGACCTGAGCCGAAGTCAAGACGTTCAACTGACTGAGCCACCCAGGCGCCTCTGTTTTAGAGCTAGTTTTATCTTGCTACCAACCTTAAACACTTCTCCCCAAAACAGTGTCATTCATTCATTCACTGAGTGGCCTCAGCGATGAGGGCCAGCATCTCCGGGAGCACAGAATCTGGTCGCGGAGAAAGAAACCAGTAATTACACTGCAGTGTCCTAACTACGGTAGTGGAGCTGGGCACGGGTGCCCTGGGCAAGGTCGAGGAGAGGATAGCTGTTTTCATAGGAGAAGTACAGGAAGACTTCACAAAACAGCATTTGGACTGGATCTTAGAAGTTAAAGCCCCGAGTTCAGTAGGTGGAGAAAAGGCATGGTGGGCAGCAGGAACAGCATGCCCGGGCAGGGAAGGGCGAGCCCTCAGCGGATGTGGTTGCGTGTGTCTATACGTGGTTGGGGAGTGGCAGTGAGGAAGCTGAGAAGGAAAGCGACGGCCGGATCGTGAAGGGCGGTGCGCAGTGTGTCCTGAAAGTCTGGTTTGGGACGCAAATCTCTATTGCAGTGGCGTTGGCTCATAAATTCAAGCGAGAGCATTTTTTGTCAGGTAATTTACTGTTCCTGATAAATCAGCCTATCCGACATAAACATTTCCAACTACTTTTTACGTTTCCTCTTTACTCGGTGTGTTTGCACCGTAGAAGCCGCGTTACAGCACTGGTGCAGAGTGAAGTAAGACTGAAAACGCACTTAAGTTGGAGACTTTAGAAGTTTTCTTGGGAGGAAAAGACTTTTCAGAGGTATTGAAATGATCTAAAAGGGCGGATCATACTTGATTTTCTCTCTGACTTTTAACTATTTTTGCAGATTGCCTATTCAACTGGTTATTTTCTGAAACTTAATTTTCTTTGTTTTTTAGTGGACAGAAGATTGCAGAAAATCAACCTATCCTCCTTCTGGACCAACGTGAGTAAATATCAAATAGTCGGAATAGACTTTGACCTTTAGGGAGATTTTTTTCCCCTGTGTAATAATGATCTCATAAAAATGACTTAAGTATGAACAAAAAATTAAGTGATGTCTTCTATCCTGAGACCATTTTTTTCTCCCTGAGACTAATTTTTTTTTCAGTTTTGTGTATTATGTATTTGGTTACTACCCTGGACAAATAGAAAAATACCCCATGATTAAAATGTCCATTTCTAGCCTATCAAAATCAGAGAAAAAAAAAGAATCTCCATTCTCCAGGAAATCTTGTCTACCACTAAGCACTTCGTTTCATCCTCACAAGTGCAGAACTGACTGAGTTTCTGTGGTACCTCAGTATGAACCACTGGATTATTTTGGAAAAAGTGTGGAGCCTTATGTGTGAAACCTTCAAGAAATAAATCCTGGAGGGGCGCCTGGGTGGCTTAGTCGGTTAAGCGTCCGACTTTCGCTTAGGTCATGATCTCGCGGTTCGTGGGTTCGGGCCCGCGTCGGGCTCTGTGCTGACTGCCAGCTCAGAGCCTGGAGCCTGTTTCAGTCTGTAACTCCCTCTCTCTCTGACCCTCCCCTGCTCACGCTGTCTCTCTCTCTCTCCTAGAAATAAATAAAAAAATATATATATATTAAAAAAAAAAAAAGAAAAAAAGAAATAAATCCTGGCATAATCATCAAAGCTGTCAAAGACAACACACGATTCAGAAACATAAGGGAAGGAAGGGCCAGTGTCATATTGTAGTGCATTTATTTTTTTAAATTTTTTTATGTTTTTATGTCTTTATTTTATTTTGAGAGACAGAGACAGAGAGTGAGCGGGGGAGGGGCAGAGAGAGAGGAAAACACAGAATCTGAAGCAGGCTCCAGGCTCTGAGCTGTCAGCACAGAGCCCGATGTGGGGCTTGAACCCATGGACTGTAAGATCATGACCTGAGCCAAAGTTGGATGCTTAACTGACTGAGCCACCCAGGCGCCCCTGTTGTAGTGCATTTAATGTTTAGATTTCCAATCTAGATGTATGGCCTTTTCAAATATTTTGTGGCTAATTGGGTCTGTGAGGAAGACCTAAGAATAGCCCACCCACCCAGAGGGTACAGAACGTGGAAAAGAAGGGGAGGTATAGGGAAGGGTAATCTTTTTGCCCTGCTTTCCTACTTTCTGAAAGTAGCCTGCTGGGTGTGGGGGTAGGCAGAGAACAACTTGAATGCATTAGAAATGAATCTGCCTAGGGGCGCCTGGGTGGTTCAGTTGTTTATGCATCCGACTACATTGGCTCAGGTCATGATCCCACAGCTCATGAGTTTGAGGCCTGTGCTGGGCTCTGTGTTGACAGCTCAGAGCCTGGAGCCTGCTTCAGTTTTTGTGTCTCCCTCTCTGTCCCTCTCCCCTATTCACATTCTGCCTCTCTCCTTCAAAAATAAATATTTAAAAAGAAAAAAATTGAAAGAAAGAAATCTGCCAGTTATTTTACCAGCAAAAATGGGTTTATTTGGGAACCGTAGAGAATTACAATCCTGGACGAGCAGGCTACAGCAAAACCATAGGCAAGCCTGCAGAACAAAAGAAGGGAACACTCTTAGAGAGGAGGGCAGGGGGTCGGGGTGGGAGTGAGGGGGAGTTGGGAAGGCTGTTCAAACAAAAAAAGTCCGTTGGAGTAAATGGAGTTTGAAGTGTAGTGGCTTCTCATTGGCTGAGTTACGGCAGTCTCTCATTGGCTGGGCTATTGCCAGGGGAGGGAGAAATGTTTTCTTCCTCCTGCCAGGGTAGTAAAGTAGCATCTAAAATACTATCAATTTGCAAGACTCCTCCCTTCCTGCCAGGTCTGCAGTAGAAAAGTGGGCCAGCATGAGAGCTCCCCCAGCTGCCTCCTGATTCGATCCTAAATGATGTTTCCTTTAATTAGTTTTCCACATTTATCCCTTTCTTTGAGTGTATCAGTGATCCAAGTGTTAGGTTGTCCATATTTAGTGGTTTTTCCCTCCCCTGAGGTTCGGAGAGAATACTCAGACGTTTCTCATCTGAAGTCTGTATCTTCTTGGTTTGTTTGTTTGTTTTACATTTTTATTTATTTTTGAGAGAGAGAGACAGAGACAGAGCATGAGTGGGGCAGAGCCAGGGAGAGAGGGAGACACAGAATCTGAAGCAGGCACCAGGCCCTGAGCTGTCAGCACAGAGCCCAGCGCCAGGCTCAGACCCACAAACCGCGAGATCATGACCTGAGCCGAAGTCAGATGCTTAACTGACTGAGCCAGACAGGTGCCCCTGAACTCTGTATCTTCTTAGGTCATAAGCGTTGGAGATCTCAGAGCATCGAACCAGCATCATCTTATTGGGTACGTTGCTTTTTTAGAAAGTTTGATCAGGAACAAAGTACAAACTTTAAAATGATTATACAAAACAGAAGAAGTAACATAAAACCTCCAAATAGGATGATGGCTCTAAATGAGGACTCTGGGTCTGAAAGTGGCTAACTGAAGTATCTATTGGCACTTACTCTGAGGTTTCCTGTGGAGGGAGGCTCTCCCTGTGAAGACAAATGTGGAGTCATATATGCCTTCTGGAAGTCTCTGCTTAAAGAGAAGCAGCACAGTAAATACTGCCAAGAGCACACCAGAGAGCACACCGAAAGAATTGAACTGAGCACATTTGGAAATACACTGCACTCGTTTAACATGAAGTAATAGCTGATGAACTTTTTGCAAAATAACAAAACTGCAAAGACCATTTAAAACCAGTGTTATCTAAAAGAAATATTTGGAACCAAATGTATCGTCGACAGATAATATAGCCTGTAAGGTTGTAAATTCAGAGACGATGAATTAGGATAAGGATCCAGAGTCAGGTAAGAAGGCAGATGAAAGAATGAGTTTTGTGAATTGTGAACCTTCCAACTTTTCAGGGAAAACAAGTGAAATAGTAATTGGTCCCAGGATCTTGATGAGGCTCTTTCTGGAAGGTTTCCCCCTCTCACAGAGGCTTGGGAAATGCTGACAAGGACCTTGGCTTTCCACAAAAGAGAGAAACAACAGTGAGAAAAAGGCATACAGCCTGGTCCAGACATCTTAGGAAAGCTGTTTCATCAGATGTCATCTGCTTTATTTCCGGGAAGACTTGATAATTCTTTTTTTTTTTTTTTTTATGTTTACATATTTATCTTGGCAGAGAGAGTAAAGGCAGGGGAGGGGCAGAGAGAGAGAGAAACAGAGAGGGGGAATCCCAGGCAGGCTCCAAGCTCTGCACTGAGCCTGATGCGGGGGCTTGAGCCCACAACCATGAGATCACAACCTGAGCCAGAATCGAGAGTCAGATGCTTAAAGGACCAAGTCCCTCAGGAGCCCCCCAGGAAATCTTTAATTTCAGGTCACCAGTTGGTGTGGGGGCCGAGCCAGGGTTTTAGTAGATGTGTCACTTAATCCAAGAGTCTGTTCCTGGAGGTTTGGAGGTACACGTGTTGCTTAGCAATTCCTGAAAAAGGCCTTTTAGCGAAGTTAAAGAGTCTTTCTGGAGATGTCTTTTCCAACAGACGACATCTTAAGGTTGCAAGATATGTTGCTTAAGATCGTTGTCTCCTAGGAGTGCGTTGTGAAAATATTGCTGTACTGGAGCATGGTTATTTTTAATAGAAGCATTAGGCCTTCATAATATTGAAGTATGTCTCCTTTATGACTGTGGGTCAGAGGAGGCAGGGACCAAGTGTATTGAACACCCTGTAACTATGTCAGGAGGTTGTCTATGATTTCCCAAGGGGTGGATGTGAGATTTGGGATGACCCATTGCAGTGCTTTCTGCCAAGGTATTTATTTGAAGGGTCCCCACACGTTGTGTGAGTTGAATGTTAGTAGTGCCATTAGTACGTTCAGCTCCCGCTGAGGATTGAGAATGGTACACGCAGTGAAAGGTGCACAACATTGAAAGGTGCACCACTCGTTAAAAGCACCTGACCCATCAAGTTGGCTTCCCAATCACTTTGAAGTTGGAGGGGGGTTCCCCAGGTAGGGATAATTTTTCTACAAGAATTTTAGCCACAGGAGAAGCATTGGCCTGATCTATAAAAGAAATCTTTGGTCCAGTGAGAAAACATACAATCTATGACTAAAACATATTTATATCAATGAGAAGCTGTATGAAATGAATTTGTGTGAGCAGGTTTCCCTGGATTATACTTTGGACAGATGGGACAAGTGAGGTAGCCACTTTTTGCATGCTTGTTAAGACTTCCCCACCAGTATTGGTTTATGAATGCTACCATTTTGTTAGTAGACCAGTGGTTTAGTGCATATAAGTAATGGGAATTTTAGAATTTCTGGTAGGGCCAGATTGTTATTTGATCCAAACTAGAGTTCTCTCTTTTTTTTTTTTTTAATTTTTTAATGTTTTATTTATTTCTGAGAGAGAGCCTGAGCAGGGAAGGGTCAGAGAGAGAGGGAGACACAGGCTCCAGGCTCTGAGCTAACCGTCAGCACAGAGCCTGACGCGGGGCTCAAACCCACGAACCGTGTGATCATGACCTGAGCTGAAGTCGGCTGCTCAACCGACTGAGCCACCGAGGCGTCCCCAGAGTTCTCTTTCTATCCAACCAACAATTAATAGATTTTCAATATTGTTTTTCCCTCTCTGAGACCAATCGTTGGGTATCTTGTGTCAATTTTTCCAAATTAGCATTTGGACCCTTCACACCATGACAGAAGTTTGGCTAGTGTTTGCCCTGAGAGCAGCATTTTTGGTGGAAGTGTCAGTGGGTGGTTTGGTTTGTCCTCCACGGAGGTGAGTGTGGTACGCCTAAGAACTGTCTTAATGCAGCAGCCGGCAATAGTATGACATCTAATACATTTTGGACATGAGAGCCTTTTTAATTTATTTTTATTTTTTTAATCTTTTTAAAGTTTATTTTGAAAGAGAGTGAGCGTGTGCAGTGAGCGCACTTGAGTGGGGGAGAAAGAGGGAAAGAGAGAATCCCAGGCAGGTTCCTTGCTGTCAGTGTAGAGCCTAATGAGGGGCTGGAACCCACACATCGTGAGATTGTGACTTGAGCTGAAATCAAGAGTTGGACACTTCCCTGACAGAGCCACCCACGTGCTACAAGAGCCATTTTTAATCTTATGCCCATTGGAAGTAAGGACACCTCATTGTTTCCAGAATGTTTCCAAGTCATGAGCTACCCCAAAGGCATACAGACTCTCGGTCTAAATGTTTGTGGTTTTACCCTTGGCTAAGGGACAAGTTTGAGTAAGGACATATACATCAGCCTGTTGGGTAGAAATAGCCAGAGGTAAAGGAGCTGCCTTGGTGACTTCAACAAGAAGCTGCGATAGCATACTGAACACGGTATTTACCATTTACATCCTTTAAATTAGAACTGTCAGTAAGTCATGAAAAAGCTGCATTGGTTATAGAAGTTTCTTGTAAATTGTCATGAGGGATTAGAAAGTAATGTTAACATTAAGCAATCACTAATGGTTTCATCTAGATCCAAATGTAGTTCTTCTTTTGAGATCAGGTGCCCTAAGTATCAGACCTAAATTTGAACAGACTGTTGGGTTTTTTTCTGCTTTGGAGACTTTATATCCCTTAGGGCTACAAATTTTAACAGGTGGATGCTGTCTCCTGTGAAGAAGTTTGAGAAGGGGGTTTAGAGAAGCAAATCATCTACATATTAGAACAAAGTAGGGCCTTTAGGAAACTTCCTGGCATCCACACCATCTTTTAAGGTTTGTGAAGAGTAAGAGGGACCCTGCAAAACCCTGGGGTATTTTTGTCCAGGTGCGCTGCTGTTCTTCGCAAGTGAGGGCAGAAAGATACTGGCTATTGTTACCAGTTAGAAGACAAAAATGTACAGCATTGTTAAATTATGAAAAAATTTGCTTTCATTAGGAATGGATATCAGTAGCATAGAAGGGTTGAGAACAACAAGATGCCAAGAGAAAACATTGGTATGTGTTGCTCTAAGGTCCTGGACAAACCCCCATCCTTGGCCTTTGGGCTTTCTTACAGGTAAAGAAGGAGTATTACAGGGACTAGTGTAGGGACTAGTGAAGCCTTGAGCCTTAAAATCTTCTATTATGGGCTTGGTGCCTGGAGGGGCTTCTTCATTTACAGGCTACTGATTAATTCTGCAGAGAGGTTTTGAAGGATCCCATCTTGATGGGAAGGCTCACTGGGATTCTCCCAATATCAGTTGAGGATGTGGCCCATTAGGGGGATGGCAGGTAATCTAACAGGAACAAATCAGTGTCCCTAGATGCAGCCATAGTCAGACGTGGAGCAAATGAAAGATGTGGAAGGGTCATTTAATCCCCCTGGTTGGCTGTTTTGAGGACTGTTGTCAAATTCAAGAATTCCGCTTTGGGAAGAAGGAGATCCTGACATGGGAGCTCTGTGAGAAATCTGGGCCCAGTAAGTGGATACAGGTAGAGGAACTAAGGAATAAAGGTGCCTGTTTCTCAAAGGGCCTGGACAAAAGGGAGTGGCTTCTGAGATGGGTACCTGTTGAGATTTATCAGAGACCCCTCTCTATTTGAACTGTTTTGGGGCTCCTTTACAGCACTGGCACCCAGAACCTGGAGTGTGGCTCTGGTGTCGCTACAGACAGAGGTTTGTTCCCAGTCTGGAAAGTGGTTTCTCCAGGTCAGGTGGGAGGGAGACTTGGGACAAGCCCCTGTGGTGCCTCGGGGCCACTTACTAGGGAATGGGGGTGGTGGGGGGCACTGGAAAGATGGCCTAGGGGGCTAACAGCTCTTGGAGCACTTAGGTTTCTAACAGTCTTGTGTCTAACGCCCTGGGTCGTTGCAATAATAGCAGAAACGAGGAGGTTTTTGGTTTTGTTTAGGGGCCTTCATTTGCCAAAGTTGAAAATTGAGAATGTTAGCAGTCTGTTTTCAGGTGACCCATCTAGGATGCAAGTGAGCTGGTTTACCAAGTCAAATCTGGAGTGAACACAGTTTTCCGTTCCATCTTGATCCTTTTAACTAAAGGAGAAATTTCCCAGTTCAGGTCATTAGCTCAGTGCTACCTGGGTGGATTCAGCATCTAAAGGAAAACCAGAATTTCTTTAAAAACAATGTGGAGTCAGGGCGCCTGGGTGGGTCAGTTGGTTGAATGTCTGACTTCAGCTCAGGTCATGGTCTCACAGTTCGTGAATTTGGGCCCCACGTCGGGCTCTGTGCTGACAGTGTGGAGCCTGGAACCTGCCTCGGATTCTGTCTGCCCCCCGCTCCTGCCCCTCCTCTGCTCACACCCTGTCTCTCCCTCTCTCTCAAAACATAAATAAACATTTAAAAAATAATAAAGTAAAAACAATTTGGAGTCCTATTATAGTAGCCATGAGGAGATTCATCAGGCCCTTATGTGCAGGCCTGAATTTTTGTTCCCACCAACAGGCTTAGGAAAAGCTACTGTCATTGTTCATTGCGGATTTCATGCCAGTGCGCCAGCATCTTGCCAAAGTTAGGAGTCTGTTTCTCCTAAAATGTCCTTCAGGGTGTTCCCAGCGGGCTAGTTTCATCCACTGTGGCCCTCACAAATCAGCGTGTGGACTAATGGCTAGAAATCTGAGAAACTAGATTGCTAAGTTTGAATACGTAGGTTGAATTCAGTAGCAAGCTTACTTGTCAGTCACTTTCGAGAAGTCTGTCCGTGTGGCTTGCCTGGCTCCCTTGGTGCAGGGAACGTAAGAAACTTGGAGTTTCTATAGAGCCTCAGAAGAGTCCCTTGTAAGGAGGCAAGTTTTAGTAGGTTCAGGAGAGGCATTCGGGAGCATTTCAGAGGACAGCGGAGGCTTGGCAGTGAGAGTAAAGGGAAGTGTCACCTGATGTGTGGCCTGACACAAGGTGGCTGCCTCGAGTCTGGGAGCAAAGAAGGTGGAGGAGGAGAGAAAGGTCTGAGAAACCATCCTGACTCTTTTCATTTGTTACAGCAGTTAATTTAGAGAGAGTACTTTACGAAGAGGTGAGCTCAGGATCCTAAAAGGATTCAGAAGTCTCAAGGCACCATCTAAA
This sequence comes from Proteles cristata cristata, assembly GCA_017311185.1. Classification (NCBI taxonomy): domain Eukaryota; kingdom Metazoa; phylum Chordata; class Mammalia; order Carnivora; family Hyaenidae; genus Proteles; species Proteles cristata. The sequence continues at coordinate 9,153 of JAESUZ010003255.1, forward strand.
ATAGGCATCTGCCTGCTTGAGATTCTTTCCCTCTCTGCCCCTCTCCTTTGCCCGTGCGCTCTCTCACACTCACTGTCTTTCTCAGAAATAAATACATGGATAAAATAGGCTTCCTATTTAGGTTTGTTTGTGTTTTTACGAGGTGTGCTCTCTGGTTTACTTTTGAGTAAAACAAGTTTGGGGAGATCAAAATTTCCCCACCATGGCCATTGAAAATCTAAATTGCTTTTGGTTAACTGCGTCCATTTAGTTGTGCACACATATGGATCCGGTTTTAAACAGAAAACAGCAGGAGCCCCAGTAGGGGCTGGGTATCCTCAGAGCGTTTTGTGACTGAGATCCCTTTTTTTTAGATGTTTTTCTGAAAAGAGAAAAGTTCCCAAACAGTGCAATTTGAATGCGATCTGCCTGGTTCCAGAACAATCCGACCAAAGGCCAGTATGTTTCCAGTAGGAACAGCCCAGTTCCAAACAGCAATGGGACCTAAGGCTAGTGTACATTCCCGCAGGCATGGCCCAATCCCAGAATGAGTCGGGAGCAATGTCAGCCCAGTCAGACTGGTACAGTTCAAACAGGGACAATTGGTTCTAAACAGGAATCAGACTGAAGGTCATTACATTCACAACACAAACAGTCCCGTGCTGTAAAGGAGTCAGCAAGTACTCTCAGGTTTAAAAAACAAAAAACAAGTCTTTAAGACAGATCCCTAATAAAGCCTGAAGAGCTTGGACACAGAGGGGAGCTTGAATCAGGGAGAAATGTTCCCCTGAAACCCCAGGATTGGCAAGAAAGCAGGGAGCCCAGTTGACTCTGGGTGCAGGCACTTGTTTGTTTGCTCACTAGCTTGGGGATTGTTGGGGGTTTTCCACTACTGATCACCAGGTAATGTGACCCTTAAAAATAAATCTGCACGTTGTTTTACCAGCAAATACGGATTTATTCAGGAATAGCAGAGAATTCTACTGAGGGACAAGCAAGCTATAGTGAAACCATAGGCAAGTCTGCGGAACAAAGGAAAGGAACAGGCTTTTATAGAGGAAAGGGGAATTTGGGAAGGCTCTTATAAATAAAAAGCACCCGGAGCAAACTGGGAGTTGGAAAAATAGTGGCTTCTCAGTTGGCTGGGCTGTAGCCAGGGGAGCCTTTCCCCTGCTGGGACTTGCCCCTTCTTCCTGTTAGGTTGGCAGTTGGGGGTGGGGGGAGGTGGGGCACTGTCAGAGCTCCCCTTTTCAAATTTTGTAGCACTCCAGTTATATATATATTGTGCTGCACTTGCCTAAGTTACATATTCTAAATAGCCTCTGTCCCAGATACATGCAACTGTAATAAACACAGTTCTTTTCATTTACTCACCTTTCTGTTCAAAGAGGTGAATATTTGGCAGGGAGTAATTTAGAAGTAATCAGTTTCTGGGGTGCCTGGGTGGCAGAGTCGGTTAAGCATCTGACTCTTGATTTCGGTGCAGGTCATGATCTCACAGTTCATGGGTTTGAGCCCCACAGTGTGCTGACAGTGTAGTGCCTGCTTAGGATCCCCCCTCTACCCCTCCCTGTCTCATTCTGTCTCAGTCTCTCTCAAAATAAATAAACTTAAAAAAAAAAAGTAATTCGTTTCTGTTATTCTAAAGCCAGTGCACTGTCCAGCCCTCTGTAATGGTTTGCTCTCTGGAGGTCTGCCTTTGTGTAAACACCGGGACCACCTTGGCCTTCAGTGCCTTACTGAGTGCATGCATCCCCTGGCCAGTCTCACTGCCACAGTTCATTTTAACATGTGATGAATACCTACCATGTTTAAGACTTTTTCTACTCCCTTTCATGTGTACCTTAGCGGTGTCTATGAATTGATTACCCTGCAAATCTTCCCTGCTTGGGCTTTTCACTGGTTCTAGGTTGTTGAGTGTATGTATGTGTATACACGTGTACACATGCAGGTGTGCAAAACCCACACGTAAAAATAATCTCGTGCTTATATATCTATACAATGTAAATATTTTTGTCCTGGTATTCCCACTGGATTTCCTCCTGCCTCAATAGCCTGTTCTCCACATAAGAATGTTCCATTCTACTCCGATCCTTTTCTCTGAACTGTAAATGTGACTTGGGGTGTGAGGGGTGAGCGTGCTATTCATTTACTTCTGAATGACAACAAAATCCTCTTGTACTGTTTTTGACCAAATGCATCACTTCCGGAGTTCTGCCAGGGCATCTGTGCGGGAGGAGAGAAACACCCGTGTGTCCAGCCTGCCCAGTCAAATGAGTGCTGGAGATCTGGGGACTGACAGCGGGGCACCCCCAGAATCCATCCAGATCTCATTAACATTTATTTTCTCCTGCTCCCTGGTGCTTGGGCTCTGCCCTCTGATGTGTATGTGCGTGTATTGTGTCACTTGGACTAGTTTACAAGCCACCTGGTGAGCCAGATGGCTTCAGTCACTTCTTAATCGTGACTGTGATGATCTGGGCATAGTGGTTACCAAGTCTCAGAAGTAATTGAATGATGTTTATTGTTTGTAGTCAAGTAGGAAAATGTTCTCTAGTAATTACTATTGTTTGAATACCAGTACTGCTGAGTATCTTTTGTTTATTTCATGTAATCGTCACTGGCCTCATAAGGTCAGGAATTCCTCTGGGAATTGGAGGTAGAGATGTTAAATACTGAGATATTTTAGAAAATGCCTAATGTAAAATAAAATGTGGGATCATGGCTAAAATCTAGTTATTAAAATAGCTTTATTTGTTCATTTTAACAAAAGAATTTTCAAAGAATTCTCATTAGTGGAGGTATTATTATTATAGAGAGGTTTCTGGGGTCTCCCCATGCCCAGTTGACCTAATCATCTCCTGTAATGAGTTTATTTCCTCTCTATTTCTTCTTTGCAATCCTGAGCCTACCCAGGGCTCTGGACTGAGAAAGAATCAGGAGGTTAGGGGCTTTTTGGGTAGTCTAAAGAGAGGAGCAGCTGTTGGAGTTCATAGGTAGGAAACTTATCATAGGGCAGCGTTCCCACTGTGGACAGCTCCCATGCGCCACTGCTGCGTCATTGCTAGTAAACATGGAGATCTAAGTGCACACTGGAGGGGAGGCCACTGGGGCACCTGCCTCTGAGAGGATGAACAAGAATCATCTTGTTGATGTCACGCAGAATTTTGCCTCTGAAATTATCGTCAGTCAGAAACTGAATTAATTTGTTTTCATGTTAAGCTTTTACCTGGGAATTAAGTGTCAGTCTTTTAATATAGGTATCAGTTACTGTGGCTCACACCAGATCAATAAGGGAGCGGAGGCTGGCTATTTTCAGGCTTAGTTCTGAGCTGATAAATCACCAAATGGCACACCCTTAGAGGCTATTTCAGTTTACTAACAAGAGGCGGAAGATAATGTTTCAGCAGCTACAGAAAACAGTGGTAGAGTTCATCCACCGGAAATGCGGCCCGCCTCCATTGAGAAGGGAGTGGATGTTGCGATATCCACACCGTAGAAATTGCTCTGTGTCACTTGAAGAGTAGGAAATTGGGGAATACATCTGATGGAACACTGCTTGGCCTTGGACTGACTATAGAAGCATGAGAAGAGAGAGAAGATGGCAGGAAGAGTCATATGGCTGAGTGAGTAGGGAAGGTTCTTGAAGCCAGTCACGGCAAGCTAATACATGTTGTGCCACTTCTGGGGGCTTAAAAGATGACCTTACCTGCAGCCAGTGCTAGAGACATGATTTGACAGTGGTGATAGACTGGGGAACCAGGCGGAGAAGTGCCCAGAGCCTGGAATAAACCTTTGCAGAGATTTAGGAGGGGTGAAAAAAGCAGATATTTTCTTTCTTTCTTTCCTTTTTTTTTTTTTTTTAAATGTTTGTTCTTGAGAGAGACAGAAAGAGAGCGCGTGCGCGAGAGAGCAGGAGCAGGGGAGGGGCGCAGAGAAAGGGAGACACAGAATCTGGTGCAGATTCCAGGCTCCAAGCTGTCAGCACAGGTCCCTACATGGGACTCAAGCTCACCAACTATGAGACCATGACCTGAGCTGAAGTCAGTCGCTTAACCCACTGAGCCTCGCAGGTGCCCCCAAAGCAGATATTTTCTAGTACTGATACTCAGATTGCCATGAGGCTCTTGAGCAAACATTGATTCTTTCACATGTCACCCATTCACCTTAATCTCCCAGAAGATATAACTCTGTTCTGAGATTTCTGAAAGCACGTGTGATTGTGTATGCAACACAGGGCCGAAGTACTCAGGTGGGAAAATGAGAGCTTCTCTGCAAACTTTGGTTTGAGTACCATCGTCTGTATTGCTGTTAAAACTATGCCTCTGACATTTCCATCTAGATGTAACTGTCCAACTCCCATCAAAAAACTGCTTTTTACATTTCATGGTGATGCACCTCTCCTTACAGCTATAGGGGTCCAGTTCCGTGGTACACCATAAATCTCGACCTGCCGCCCTATAAAAGATGGCATGAACTGATGGCTCACAAGGCACCAGCGGTACGCTGACTGTTAAATCTTCTCTTTCCGACGTTACCAAATATAATTGCATTTTTAAAAGAGCATTTCATGAGAGTACACACCAGGTATTTTAAAGAAACAGATTTGATACTTCCCTCCCATTAACAGTAATAGAAGAAAAGATGTCATTTCTCTGTAATTTTCTGCTCTTTTTCCTAGCCTTTGCCTTTGTTTCTTTCTGTATTGTCTACCTTCATCTTAACCAAGTAGCCTAGTAAAGGTGTATTCTTGTATTATTATATTAAAATATTTTCAAGTAGTGCTCTGTTTATGCATGAATAGGTCAGAAAGTCTATGATCTGTTTTCATTTTACCATTACTAATCTTAAATGTCCATACTTTTTATGTCTCCTATTAATTAAATAATTTATTTTTCAGATAAAGGTTTTGTTGAATTCCATGAAGAATATGGTAAACACTTTTGTGCCTAGTGGAAAACTTATGCAGATAGTGGATCAAAAGTTGGTAAGAACTACTATTTTCCACAATAAATTTTAAACATACACACCTCCCCATATACACACAGTTCAGAAAAGGCTCTGGGATTTAAAGACCTAATTTGACAACCTCTTCTATGGAATTTGGATGAGTTTGCACTGATTCTAGAACACCTGTCACAACTTTAGAGGCACTTAAAATTCTGGGGCCTGGTAGTATTAGAGTAACAGGACACAAAATACCATGGCAAATTTTGGCAATTTACTGCACCTTAATTTTTTTTTTAAGTATGGACTATTTTATAGAACATTGGACAAATATATATTTCATTTGGGAGCGTGTCATTTCCTTCCCCTCATACGGTGTGTTGACTGTTGAACTACACAGGTTTAAATTGGAAAGGTCCATTTCCCTGGCATGGATTTTTTTCAAAAAATTACTGTAAATGTATTTTCTCTTCCTTTTAATTTTTTTAACATGTTCTTTTCTCTAGATTTTATTTATTGTAAGAATACGGTATAAAATACGTATAAGGGGCACCTGGGTGGCTCAGTCGGTTGAGCATCCAACTTTGGCTCAGGTCATGATCTTGCATTCATGGAGTCGAGCCCCACATTGGGCTCTGCACTGACAGTTCAGAGCCTGGAGCCTGCTTTGGATTTTGTGTCTCCCTCTCTTTCTGACCCTCCCCTGCTTATGCTCTCTCTGTCTCTCAAAAAATAAAATAAAAAAAGTTCAATAAATTAAAAAAAATACATATACAAAATATGTGTTAACTATTGATATTATCAATAAGATTTCTGGTCAACAGTAAACTATTAGTAGTTTAGGGGAATCAAACATTATATAGAGATTTTCAACTATACATGGGGTAGGAGCTCTGAACCCCCCACATTGTTCAACATTGTTCAACAGTCAACTATACATTTTCAAGTTCACTATTGAAAATTTGGGGGTTTTTGGGGCACCTGGGTGGGTCATTCGGTTAAGCGTCCGACTTGGGCTCAGGTCATGATCTCACAGTTCGTGGGTTCAAGCCCTGCATCGGGCTCTGTGCTGACAGCCAGCTCAGAGCCTGGAGCCTGTTTCAGATTCTGTATATCCCTCTCTCTCTGACCCTCCTCTGTGTGCTCGCTTGCTCTCGCTCTCTCTCTCTCTCTCTCTCGGAAATAAATAAAACATTAAAAAAAATTTTTTTTAAAAATGGGGATTCTTTTTTCTTCTTCAGTACTTTGCCTGCCTATCCCAGGACACATTTTCCTACCTCCATACGGCCAGATGACATATGCAGCCCAGCTCAGTGGCTGTGAAACTCACTTGGGTTGTGTGTTTCTTGTAGCTGTATATTCACAAAATCAGTTCATTTCCCTCCTGGTCATGCAAGAAGACTCTGTGTTTTCAGCTCCTTTAAAAAAATTTTTTAATGTTTTATTTCTGAGAGAGAGAGGGAGGGAGGGAGAGAGAGGGAGAGGGGGAGAGAGAGAGAGAGAGAGAGAGAGCATGAGCAGGGAGGGGCAGAGAGGGAGACACAGAATCTGAAGCAGGCTCCAGGCTCTGAGCTGTCAGCACAGAGCCTGATGTGGGGCTTGAACTCATGAACCAAGAGATCATGACTGAGTCAAAAGTCGAATGCTTAACTGACTGTACCACACAGGGCTTGAACCCATGAACTTTGAGATCATGACCCAAGCTGAGGCCGGACACTTAACCAACTGAGCCACCCAGGCGCCCCTTCAGCTCCTTTTTAATTCAAGTGGAACCAATGGAAAATCTAGGGCCCGGCCCTTAGACCCCGTGAGGGATCCTCATGGCCCTGTTTCAGTCATTGCTCTGGGACCTTCAGTGTTCCGCAGGGTACAAAGGATTGGGGAGGACACCATGGGCCTGGAGCACGTGTTTCCGCCTCAGCACTTAGGACATTTGGGATTGGATAGTATGTACCTGAGGAAGCTGTCCGCTCACTGTAGGATGTTCAGCAGCCTCCCTGGCCTCTACCCACTGGGTGCGTCCCTTCATTTGTGAGAACCACGAATGCCTCTGCACATCACCAGATGTCCCCTGGGGGTTGAAACCACTCCTGGTTGAGCATCACTGTGTCCTGGCCGCTGGACCCTCTAGGCCTGTCCTCCCTGTGACCCTTGCACCCGCCAGGCACCACACCTGTCAGCCCTCATGCTTGTGTTCTCAGAGCTTTTGATTGAGGGTATCCCATGGGTGCCTGGGTGGCTCGGTTGGTTGAGTGTCCAACTCAGTTGGTTTTTGGCTCAGGTCATGATCCCAGGGTCGTGGGATCAAGCCCTGCATTGGGTTCTGTGCTGAGCATGCAGTCTGCTTGAAAATCAATCTCTCTCTCTCTCTCTCTCTCTCTCTCTCTCTCTCTCTCTCTCTCTCTCTCTCCCTCCCTCCCTCTCTCTCTCCCTCCCTCCCTCTCTCTCTCTCCCTCCCTCTCTCTCCCTCCCTCCCTCTCTCTCTCTCCCTCTCTTTCTCTCTCTCTCTCTCCCCTCTCCCCCCTCTTCTCTCCCTTTCCCCCCTCTCTCTCCCCCTCTCCCCCTGTCTCTCCTGCCTCTGTGCCCGTGGGAGGGCTGCAGGCTTGGCATTCAGACAACATTGGGCTTTTTCCCCTTTAAACATTGGATTTTAAGGTTGGATCAGTCACCTAATAACTGTATCCATGGACACGTTTCTTAAGGTGTGCAGTGTGTTCTCATCAAGGACGATATAGTAGTAATAGGCATTTTATATGGTGATTGTGAGGATTAGATCACATGGCTGATATGAAGCGCAGTGCCTGGATGTAATAAATGGTTACAGATGTTCAGTAAGTCATCTTTACATTGGCAGGAATATCCCACTTGTGCAATGCTTTGAATTCCTAAGGGAAAAACATTTGCTTGGTTAGGTCACGTGACCTATAAAGACAAAGTTGGTGACAAATGGGACTTGTAAAAATTTTAAGCACATTATTTTATTAGCAGAAGGCTGTGAGCTTAAATTGTTACCTCACTGTTAGTGAATAAAAGTGTGTGTCCACGGGGAGTTTGTTCCTGGGTCCCATTGGCACCCAGAGTGTGGTAATGCATCACGACGGCCCAAGAAGCCAGTAATCAAGACGGAAGGCTTTGCGAATGACTCAGACAGATTTGTTTTTAGGAGTGTGGGAAGGAAGTAGTAATGAGGGTCTAGTGCCAAGGCGAGAGGGCGAGTTTGGGCGGAGATAAGGGGTGGTGGTTGTGATGTTCCTGGGTTATCTGAGTGCAGTTATCTTCTCTCTCTAGAGAACAAGGTGAAATGTGAGGCCGGAAGAGCAATCCTACGTCTTCACACCACACCTGAGAACAGACGAGTTTAAGGCCGTGAAGGCAAGAGATCCAGACTGAGGGCCCAGTATTGAGTCTTACATAGAGTCTTTTAGAAACACAGGATGTGAAAGTGCTTTACAAATAACTTCAGTCATTTACTATGGACGGGCATCTAGAACAAGTTATATGTAAAAAGAACAAATCTCAAAGCAACCCTTGAGGCGAATGATAGGTAATTTATTTGTTTTCCAGCCTGGTCTACTTGGCAACTTTCCTGGTCCCTATGAGGAGGAAATGAAGGGGATTGCAGCTGTTACTGACATACCTTTAGGTAAAGTTCCCTTTGTAGTTTTTTAAAAGATTTAGTAAAACACTTTGAAAATGTCTGTTGAAGTACACTGCATAGACCTTAAGTACACAGCTCAGTAGAGTTTTTAACATGCATTCATGCACGTAATCACAACTCAGATCAAGATATGGAAAATTCCAACAATCCAGAATGTTCCGTCATGCCATCTCCCAGACAGTACCACATCCCTAGGTAACCGCTTATTCTGACTTCACCATACATTAGTTCTGCCTCTTTTTTTTTTATTATGTTTATTTTTATCTTTGAAAGAGAGAGAGAGAAAGAGCATGAGCAGGGGAGGGGCAGAGAGAGAGGGAGACACAGAATTCAAAGCAGGCTTCAGGCTCTGAGCTGTCAGCACAGAGCCTAACATGGGGATCAGATCCACCAACTAGATCATGATCTGAGCCGAAATCGGACTCTTAACCGACTGAACCCCCCAGGCGCCCCAGTTCTGCCTCTGTGAACTGTTGTGTCCGGTTTCTTGTACTTCTCATTATAGGTAGAACGCTACTGAATAAATAGTGTGTTTGGGTGGTTTTTAGACTTGGGATATGAATAATAAGGCAGTTAGGAACGTTCTTGTGTCTGCTTTTTGATGGGCGGATGCACGCACCTCTGTTGGATACATACTTGGTTATGGGCATTGCCAGCCAGGTTTGCAAAGTAACTGTATCCACTAACAGTCAGCATAGTACACGAGTTTCAGTTTTCCCTGCTTGGTACTTCTCCACCTGCCACCATCGGTATTTGTCATTTGAGCCATTTTGTTGAGTGTATAGAATCCCATTATTGTCTAATTTGCTTTTTCCTGATGACTATGAAATCATGCAGCTGTGGGCCTTCCTTTCATTGGTGAGTGTTTCGATTGTTTTTGCTTCTTTAAAAAGAATGGTTTAAAAAGATAGCCTACCTGTCTCTCCTTCCTTCTCAAGGTGACGCGTTTGTTACAGTCTTTTACCCATTTTTAGTTGGTTTTAAAGAGTGTTTTTAAAGTTTAATTTTAATTCTGGTTAACATACAGTGTTAAATTAGTTTCAGGTGTACAACTTAGTGATTCGCTAATTCTGTTCATTACTCAGTGCTCGTCACCTATTTCATACCTCCCCCACTTGACCTCCCCTCTGGTAATCATCAGTTTGTTCTCTGTAGTTCAGAGGCAGTTTGTTGATTTTTCCCTCTCTCTCTCTCTCTCTCTTTTTGTTTCCCCATATATATACACACATACACTACATCTTCTTTTTTTTTGATTATTTTGAGTCGATTACTTTTAATAAAGTTCAATTTAACATTTTTTTTATTATTTAATTTTATTTTTTTATTTTTTACAAATAGTTTATTGTCAAATTAGTTTCCACATAACACCCAGTGCTCATCCCCACAAGTGCCCTCCTCCATGCCCACCCTTCCTCCCCCCCACATCCACCAGTCCTCAGTTTTTGTCAGCATTCAAGAGTCTCTCATGGTTTGCCTCTCCCCCTTTCCCCAACCATTTCTGCCCTTCTTCTCCCCCTTGGTCCTCTGTTAAGCTCCTCCTAATCCTCCTATGCGTGCACACATATGATATTTGTCTTTCTCTGCCTGACTTATTTCGCTCAGCATAACACCCTCAAGGTCCATCCATGTTGCTACACATGGCCAGATTTCATTGTTTCTCATTGCCATGGAGTATTCCATGGTATAGATGAACCACATCTTCTTGATCCATTCATCTGTTGATGGACACTTAGGCTAAGGATAGATATTTCTTAAGGTGCTGATTATGCATTGCCAAACCATTTTCTACAAGGCCTACATATATCATTAGCATGCCGACCAATTCATGTTATTCATTTTGGAAGATAACCAGATAGCCTGGATTTCTGAGTACTTAACATATGCCAGTTACTGTGCTAAGGCTTTTACATACGTTCACTCATCAGTTTCTGTTACTGCTGACGTTGACCCAGTGACACAGCCTTCATCCCATTTCACACATTAGGAAACTGAGACACAGGATGATAAAGTACTTTACTCACAGTCATGGGGATAGAACATGAGTAGTTACTGCAAAGACTACCTTGGAATTGTGGTCATCAGTGGTGAGACACTACATCTTCTTTACCCGTTCATCTGTTGATGGACACGTGGGCTGATGCTGCTGTAAACATAGGACTGCATGTATCTCTTTGAACTAGTGTTTTTATATTCTTTGGACAAATACCCAGTAGCGTGATTGCTAGATTGTAGAAAACTTCCATTTTTATCTTTTTGAGACCCCCTCCATATTTTTTTCTGCAGCGGCTATACCAGTGTGCATTCCCAACAGTGCAGGAGCCTTCTTCCCCGCCCCCCAACAGCCTCCCTGTCACCTGTTGTTTCTTGTGTTGTTTAGTTTAACCATCCTGACAGGTGTGAGGTGATATCTCATTCTAGTTGTGATTTGCATTTCCCTGATGATGAGTGGTGGTGAGCATCTTTTCATGTGTCTATTGGGCTTTTGTGTGTCTTCTTTAGAGAAATGTCTGTCTTCTGCCCATTTTTTAATTGGATTATTTGGTTTTTTGGGTGTTCAGTTATATAAGTTCTGTACATATTTTGGATATTAATCGTTTATTAGATACGTCATTTGCAGATATCTTCTCCCATTCTGTAGGTTGTCTTCTGATTTTGTTGATTGTTTCCTTCATTGTGCAGAAGCTTTTAATTTTGACGTAGTCCCAGTAGTATTGTTTTTTCTTCCCTTGCCTCAGGGGACCTATCTAGAAAAAAGTTGCAATAGGTGATATCAGAAACTACTACCTGTGTTCTTCTCTAGGATTGTTATGGTTTCCTGTCTTATATTTGGGCCTTTCATTCATTTTGGATTTATTTTGGTGTGGGGTGTAAGAAAGCGGTCCCGTTTCATTCTTTTCTATGTTGCTGTCCAGTTTTCCCAGCACCGTTTGTTAAAGAGACTGTCTTGTTCTTGGATATTCTTTCTTGCTTGGTTGAAGATTAGTTGACCATATAATTGTGGATTTATTTGTGGGTTTTCTATTCTGTTCTACTGATCTGTGTCTGTTTTTGAGCCAGTACCATACTTTCTTGATCACTACAACTTTGTATAAACCTTGAAGTCCAGAATTGTGATGCCTCCAGCTTTGCTTTTCTTCTTCATAATTGCTTTGGCTCTAGACGGTCTTCGTGGCTCCATACACATTTTAGGATTGTTTGTTCTGGTTCTGTGAAAACTGCTGTTGTTGTTCTGATGGAGATTGTGTTGAATGTGTAGACTGCTTTGGGTAGTCTAGATGGTCGTAAGGAGGTCTTTATATGTATTCCGTATACGAGCCTTTTGTCAGATAGATTCTGAATCTCTTCTTCCAGTCTGTGGCTTGCATTTTTACTCTCTTACTGATGTCTTTTATTAAGCAGAAATTCTTAATTTTAATGAAGTCCAATTTAATTTGATGAAAAAGACTTTTCCTGCCACCCTGATTTTATTTTTGAGCTACCAAACTATTAGAGTTGTTATTTTATTTTATTTTTTAAATGTTTTATTTATTTCTAGGAGAGAGAGAGAGACAGCGTGAGCAGGGAGGGTCAGAGAGAGAGGGAGTCACAGACTGAAACAGGCTCCAGGCTCTGAGCTGGCAGTCAGCACAGAGCCCGACGCGGGACTCGAACCCACAAACCGCGAGATCATGACCTGAGCGAAAGTCGGACGCTTAACCGACTAAGCCACCAGGTGCCCCTAGAGTTGTTATTTTAAGTAGCTAGTAGTACCTTGGTTTTACAAGAGAGATGAATGAAAATTTCTGCAAATCAATAGTATTTTTTAAAAATTTTAAATGTTTTATTTATTTGAGAGAGAGAGAGAGAGACAGAGTACACGTTAGGGAGGGGCAGAGAGAGGGAGACACAGAATCCAAAGCAGGCTCCAGGCTCTGAGCTGTCAGCACAGAGCCTGACACAGGGCTTGAACTCACCGGTTGAAGTCGGGTGCTTAACTGAGCCACCCAGGCCCCCCAAATCGATAGTATTTATCAGCAAAAGTGGCTAAGCATTTATTGCTTTTTGCTTCTTTAAAAAAATGATGTAAAAAGATAGTCAACATATTAGAAATATATTCTTGCAGCCTATATGAGAAGTACTTAATTCCTTTATTATGTAAAGAACTCCAGAAAGTAAATACCACATATAAATATCTGGAGAGAAAAATGGATTATAAAGATTAACAGATGGTTTGCAATAATGGAAAATAACAGCAGAATCTTGCCAAAATGAAAATGAACGTTAGGTTAGGATGGGAAAAAAATGATAAGCTTTACACGTTAACATCAAATGCAATGGAGATAAAAAAAAAAGTGCCATATATCTTTAAGTATTTAATTGAAATAATTGTTTTTGTTTGAGTATAGTTGAAAGACATTGTTATGTTACTTTCAGGTTTACAATTAGTGATGCAGTAGTTCTATGTGCTCAGCACAAGTGTAGCCTCTACATTCCTCATACAGCGCTGTGACACTACCACTGGCTATATTCTTTATGCTGTGACTTTTACTCCCAGGATGTATGCCCTTTAATTAAGTGCTTACTTAAAGTGTTACTATTATACAGTTTTGGAAAATTATTCAAAAATTAAAATGTTTTAAAATGGATTTTTAAGGGGCACCTGAGTGGCTCAGTCGGTTAAGTGTCCGACTTCAGCTCAGGTCATGATCTCATTGTTCATGGGTTCGAGCCCCATGTCTGGCTCTCTGCAGACACCTAGCTCAGAGCCTGGAGCCTGCTTCGGATTCTGTGTCTCCCTTTCTCTCTGACCCTCCCCTGCTCACGCTTTATCTCTCTCTCTCTCAGAAATAAATTAAAAAAATAAAATGGTAGCTTTGCTCTAATTTTCTTATTTTACTCAGTAGTTCCTCACCTTAGAAATATTGTCACTTCCAGGGGCACTTGGGTGGCTTAGTTCAGCTCAAATCATGATCTCTCAGTTCATGAGTCTGAGTCCCATGTTGGGCTCTGTGCTGACAGCTCAGAGGCTGGAGCCTGCTTCAGATTCTGTGTGTGTATCTCTCTCTCTGTCCCTCCCCTGCTCATACTCTATCTCTCTGTCTCAAAAATAAACATTAAAAAAAAGAGAAAAGAAATATTGTCACTTCTAAAAATATGAGCAAGGGGCACCAGGGTGGCTTAGTCAGTTAAGCATCCAACTTCCGCTCAGGTCATGATCTCACCGCCCATGAGTTTGAGCCCTGGTCAGGCTCTTTGGTGACAGCTCAGAGCCTGGACCCTGTTTCAGATTCTTTGTCTCCCTCTTTCTCTACCCCTCCCTTGCTCATGCTCGCACGCTCGCTTGTGCTCTCTCTCTCAAAAATGAATATTTAAAAATAAATAAATTTAGTAAATAAATAAAAAACATGAGCAAAATCCATCTTTAGTATATAACCAAGAACCAGATGTATTAAGTTACCATACTTCCAGGTGTATTAAGTTACCCTCAAACCAAAGTAAAATGAAGCAAATTGATGGAAAATTGGGACATCCTATTATAATACAATTCTAACGCACCCACATAGCTGACCCACTGGGGGCTTGTTTTATCTTGTGTCTGTAGCGTACAGGCTGGGTGACCAGCTCTTTAGGCATGTTTAAACTGTGTACGGACACGGATGCCGAGGCAAAAAGTCACAGTGATGATTGTTAAACTTTTTCTTAAAAAAGAATTTTCTAGGGGTGCCTGGGTGGCTTAGTCGGTTAAGCGTCCGACTTTTGCTTAGGTCATGATCTCGCAGTTTGTGGGTTCGAGCCCCGTGTCGGGCTCTGTGCTGACTGCCAGCTCAGAGCCTGGAGCCTGTTTCAGTCTGTGACTCCCTCTCTCTCTGACCCTCCCCTGCTCATGCTGTCTCTCTCTCTCTCTCTCTCTCTCAGAAATAAATAAAACATTTAAAAATAAATAAATAAATAAAAAAGAATTTTCTAATCATGTCATGGTTCTGTATATTGACCAAAAAATGTCCTATCTTTTCTCATAGGCGAGATTATTTCGTACAATATCTTCTATGAAATTTTTACCATTTGTACTTCAATAATCACAGAAGATAAACAAGGTAAATGTATGCTAAGGGAGGGTGGGCAGAGCAATGTAAAAAGTAAAAGAAAATGTAAATGGAATTACAACTTGTAATATCCAGGCTTACTCTTCCAATTCTGTGTATGTTGCATATAGTTTTTTGTTGTTGTTTAATTTTTTTATATCTTTATTTTATTTTGAGAGCGAGAGCGAGTGGGGAGGGTCAGAGAAAGAGGGAGACACAGAATCTGAAGCAGGCTCCGGCCTCTGAGCAGTCAGCACAGAGCTGGATGCACGGCTCGAACCCACGGACTGTGAGATCATGACCTGAGCTGAAGTTGGACATTTAACCAACTGAGCCACCCAGGCACCCCTGTTGCATATAGTATTATAAAAGATCTCAGTAAAATTTTAAAGATGAATTTAAAACTGTCATTACGTTGAGACCATTGTAATGCCTTTAAAGTTTAATTCAGGTGTGCAAAAAACTTGGAAGGAAGAAGTGTTTCAGGACTGTAAACCTTCTTACCCTTCCTCTTAGTTTCCGTATACTCTTGGTCCTGATTTCGTGTAAGTACTCACGGGTACTTCATTATCTTTATGTACATGGTGACCCTGGCCTTCCCTCAGAGCCCAGGACAAACCTCGTCGCATTGCTTCCCAGCCCAGGGACCGCGCTTTCCTGTGTTTTGTTCTGGCCGCTACCCAGGATGCAAGGCACAGGATGGTGTCCCCGACTCACTTTAATTTTTGACCTCTACTCCGGGTAGAAAGTCTGCCCATACCTGACCCTTGAGGTGTTCAGCTGTAGGTGACATTTCCTGACGGGAAGCACGGTGGCAGGTCACAGGAACTGAGGCTAGGATGGCTGTGTCCAGGAAGCGGACACAGTGGACCAAAGAAGGACCCCTCGTCCTCTTCCTTTGCCCTAACTTCCTGGAACCCTGCGCTCAGGTGGCTGGGAGGGGATCTGGTCAGTGTGACACGGACAGCCCTTCCGTCTTTTTAAGCCTTCGGATACTAGGATGCTGCTTGATTCTTACTGTTGGACCGAATAGTTGTATCAGGGAGCCAGATCTACGTGTCCAGCTTTGAGTAAGAGTCAATGATCCTGTCATAACTGCTACGACATGTGTCTTCCTTCTTTATATTAGGTCACTTACTACATGGGCGAAACTTGGATTTTGGAATATTTCTTGGGTAAGTAAAGAATGCAGTGAGTATCAACCCTTCAGAAGAGTAGGTTGTATTATGTTGATGAAAAGTAAATCCCAAATCATGCCCCAAATATGCCCAGAAGTAACGATCCTGGATTCCTTAGTTTGGAGACCGGATGGGCACCCCGTTCGGGTAACAGAGTTGCACCTGGTGAACACACGTCCGAACAGCCTGTGGAGGACTGAAGGCCCCCATGCACATCCGGCTTACCACACGGAAAGGAAAAATAGCATATTCCATTTTATGTCTTAACCTTCCTGAAAAAAATACAACAGGGCTCTGTAATTACAGACCTAAATTTGAATCTGGGGTTTGCTCTTTAGTAGGCTGTGTTTGGTTGGGTTATTTCACTTCTCTGGGCCTCAGTTTTCTCCTGTGGAAAACTTGGGGTACAAGCAGTCCTCTTGCAGAGTTGTGAGGCGTGAGCCTTACGGATGGGCTGCCTGGAGACCTAAGTGAGTGCCTGGCCTTCACCTTCAGCTTCTTCCTTCTTACCATCACTGTTCTTAACGTCACTGAAATTTGTCTTTTGTAGGTGGAATGTAAATAACAATACCTGGGTCGTAGCTGAGGAACTAAAACCTTTAACTGTGAATTTGGACTTCCGAAGAAACAATAGAACTGTTTTCAAGGCTTCAAGCTTTGCCGGCTACGTGGGCATCTTGACAGGATTCAGACCAGTAAGAAATCTACTGTGACGTAATTTTACCGGTCGCTCTGGGTCCTGCTGTTACTGCCCGTGACCGGTGGAGGGAGCGTGAGGAAATGAGGACCTAAAACGGATATGAAGCCCCAGTTCCTCCCTTTGTACTTCTGGTCAGCGCCGTAGTTGGACGTTGGACGTTGGCGGAGAGTAGAACGGGGATGGAGGCTTGTTTCTGAGACGAGACCGTTAGGAGGAAGGCGCGCGGGGCCGGACGCTGAGGACGGGGGTGTAAGATGAATCTGGCGTCTGGGCCGTAGTCTGCCCCGCAAACAAGATAGGCATTAATTCTCCGCAGTTCGCTTTCCTTGTCCGAAAGCGTGGCCAGTAACGTTCCACCTCCTCGTGTCACACAGTGCACGCGAAGATGCTCTCAGCTTCTGCAGACCGTTCGTAGAACGTGATAGTACAGTTTTGTCTCGTCCCGCACCCCCCACCTCCCATTCGGGGACTTGGCCCAGCGGCACGAAGTGAGAGGGCCTCCAGCCGGAGGCTTCAGGTTGCTGATCTCGTTGCTTTGTCTTGTTTACAGGGACTCTTTAGTCTCACGTTAAATGAACGTTTCAGTTTAAATGGCGGTTATTTGGGTGAGTAGTGTGTTCTTAAATGGGAATTTCATAGATGTTTTCAGGGGAAGGCCGGACTGTATTCTGGTCCACAGCCTAACCTCATTCCAGGCCTGTGACACTGTGCGCGTTTGATTTCTTCCAGGTATCATAGAATGGATTTGGGGAAAGAAAGATGCCATGTGGATAGGGTTTATCACTAGATCAGTTCTGGAAACTGGCACAAGGTAATATGTTTGATTGCTTTATTATCAAATTTAATATTCATTTTAAAATTATATTTGTGTTGGAGATAAAAAGGGACCGAAAACATTTTCTTAGTTTCAGGGTGCGCCAGAATGTTTTGATATCTGAGTATATGGTGAAATGATCCCCACAGTAGGTGTAGCTAACATCCATCGCCACATGTTGCTGCAGAAATTGTTTTCTTTGAGTTGAGAACTTTTAAGATTTACTCATAGCATCCGTCCAGCATACACTACAGTATTATTAACTAGCACCACCGTGTTCTACGTGACATCCCCAGGACCGACTTCTTTTAGAATTGGCACTTTGTACCTTTCGACCCCCTTCATCCATTTTGCCCACCCTGCATTCTCCACCTATAGCGATGACCACGCTGTCCTCTGCATTTACAAGGTTTTCTTAGATTCTACACGTACGTGATACCGTGCGGTATTTTGTCTTTCTCTGTTTCCCTTATTACACTGAGCACAATGCCCTCAGGGTCCATCCGTGTTGTCACAAATGGCAAGATTTCCTTCTTTTCTATGGCCGAGTAATATTCGTTGTGTAGACACACCACAACTTCTTCATCCACTCACCCCTCAGTGGTCACTTGGGTTGTGTCCATATCTTGGCTATGGTGACTAATGCTTCAGTGAACATGGGGCTGCAGGTTATCTTTTAAAGTTAGTGTTTGTTTCCTTTGGATGTATCGCCAGAGTGGAATGGCTGAATCATCTGGTATTTCTATTTTTATTTTTCTGAGGACCCTGCAAACAGTTTTCCACAGTGGCTGCACCAGTTGCATTCCCACCAGCAGTGCAAGGATCACTTTTCTCCACATCCTCGCCAGTGCTTTTTTCTTACCATTTTGGTAATAGCTATTCTAACATGTGAGGTGCTAACTCGTTATGGTTTTGATTTGCATTTGCCTCGTGAGCACATTTTCATGTACTTGTTGGCCATCTATCTGCATCATCTTTGGAAAAATGCCTACTCAGATCCTCTACCCATTTTTAAATCACATTTTTTTATGCTGTTGAGTTGTATGAGTGCGATACTGTAATTTTTTTTTCAAGAGGTATTTGCTTTTCTTTTTCATTTCTAGTTCACAGCTCCCAAAACCCTTGAATTTCCTAAGTGTTGAGAGTGATAAAAGGTGTTTTTTGTCATGTTAATGAGGCAACTTTTGGAAAGCACCTAAGGGTGGGGGTTGGTAGCCTGTGGAGGCAACCACCCATTACCGGATTGGAACTTTGAGAGCCACAGGACACCCCGGAAGGGAAGAGGGGCGTGAGGTTGCATCAGTTGCCAGTGGCCAGTGATTTAATGAGTCATGCTGACGTAATGGAGCCTCCATAGAACCCCAGAAGGAAAGGGTTTGGAGAGCTTCTGGGTTGGTGAACACATAGAAATTTGGGGAGAGTGGCATACTCTTAGGACATGGAAGCCCTGTGCCCTTCTCACATGCCTTGCCCTCTGTGTCTCTTTATATGGCTGTTGTTTCGTATCCTTTATCATATCCTTTAATAAACTGGGACACATGATTCCTTGAGTTCTATGAGGAACTGTAGGAAATTAATGGAAGCTACAGAGGACCTTGTTGCAATCTCCAGTCTTAGCCAGTCAGCTAGAAGCACAAGCTTACAGTTGGCTTGATGGGGCTTAGGACTGACCTCTGAAGTGGGGGATGGATTACAGTCTTCTAAGTCTGGATCCCTAACCACTGAATCCAGTGTTATCTCTGTATAGATAGTGTCAGAATTGAGTCAAATTCTTGTACAGTTGAGGATGTCCAAGAATTGTCGGGTGTTATGTATAGGGAACCACCCCATGATGTTAGGGTTGGGTCCAAGAATCATAAAAGAATGAGTTCTCTACATATTTTGTATATTAACTCTGTCAGATACACAATTTGCAAATACTTTCCTTTCACTAGATTGCCTTTTCATTTTGTTGATGGTTTTCTTGCTATGCAGAGGCTTTTTAGTTTGATATAGTTCGACTTGTTTTTGTTGACTCTGCTTTTGGTGTCAAAACCAAAAACTCATCACCGAGGCTAATGTCAAGGACTTCATAGCCTATTTTTTTTTCTAGTTTTATGGCTTTAGGTTCAGGTCTTTAATACATTTTGAGTTGAGTTTTGTATATGGTAAAAGGTAGTGGTCTAGTTTCATTCTTTTGCATGTTACTGCCCTTTCCCAATTATATTCTTTGCTCTGTTGATGTAAATTGATTGACCATATATGCATGGGTTTGTGTGTCTCTTTTATGCCAATATCCTACTGTTTGGATTACTATAGCTTTGAAATGTAGTTTGAAATCAGGAAGACATCAGAAATCCAGCTTTGTTCTTCTTTCTCAAGATTGCTTTGGGTATTTGGTATTCCTGTGGTTAAATTTTAGGATTATTTGTTCTGTTTCTGTGAAGAATGCTGTTTGAATTTCAACAGAGATTTCACTGAATCTGTAGCTTGCTTTGGATGGTATGGACAGTTTAACAGTATTCCATGAGCACAGAGTATTTTCCCAGTGTCCTATAGTTTTTAGTATACAGGGCTTTCACCGCCTTGATTAAGTTTCTTCTTAGGTATTTTGTTTATTCTGTTGCACTTGTAAATGGGATTTTGTCCTTAATTTCTCTTTCTGATATTTATTATTAGTGTATAAAATCCAACTGATTTTTGTGTATTGATTTTGTATCCTGTAACATTGCTGAATTCATTTATTCTAACAGTGTTTTAGTGGAATCTTCAGAGTTTTTGTGTAGAGTGTCATATTGTCTGTGAATAGTGATAGTTTTACTCCTTTCTTTATGTGTGTGTGTGTGTGTGTGTGTGTGTTTAATGTTTATTTATTAATGACAGAGACAACGTGAGCAGGGGAGGGTCAGAGAGAGAGGGAGACACAGAATCTGAAGCAGCTCCAGGCTCTGAGCTGTCAGCACAGCCCCAGGTGGGGCTCGAACTCATGAACTCAGAGATCATGACCTGAGCCAAAATCTTCCACTTAACTGACTTTAGCCACCCAGGCGCCCTCCCTCTTTTCTGATGTAAATGCCTTTTATTCTTCTTGCCTACCTGCTTTGGCTGGGGTTGTCAGTACTTCTGCTGAATAAAAATGGTTGAGAGTAGGCATCTTTGTCTTGTTCCTAATGTTAGAAGAATGTTGAGCTTTTCACCATTGACTATGATGTTGTGGGCTTGTCCTGTATGGCCTTTATTATGTTGAGATATGTTCCCCCTAGACCCGCTTTGTTGAGTTGTTATAATGAAAGGATGTTGAATTCGGTCGGATATTTTCCCCACGAATCTGTTGAAATGATCATATGTTTTTATCCTTCATTTTGTTAATGTGGTGGATCACATTGATATGTAGATGTCTGTCCGTTTTTTGTACCCCTGGAATAATGCCCCTTCCCCACTCATGCTCTGTCTCTCGCTCTCTCAAAAATAACGTTTAAAAAAAAAAAGAAAAGAACATGTTTCTCAGGTACTTTGATTTTCCCTTTGTTTCCACAACTAAATATTTTTCATTCCAAGTCAACTAAAAAGGTTTGCTTTTTTTTTTTTTTAAATGTTTCTATGTAGTTATGAAGACGCCAAGAATATATTAACCAAAACTAAGTTACTGGCCCCAGCATACTTTATCTTGGGAGGCAACAAGTCTGGGGAAGGTTGTGTGATTACGCGAGACAGAAAACAAGCTTTGGATATATATGAGTAAGTGCATTTGTTCAAAGAAAATAAACAGAAACTAAAGCACAGACTGACATATTTACAGGTTTAAGGCATGAAAACTAGTCAGAATCTCTCCTTTTGTATTTAGACTCAACCCCAAGCAGGATATATGGTATGTGCTAGAAACAAATTATGACCGTTGGAAAAGTCCTTTCTTTCTCGATGATCGCAGAACATCTGCAAAGAAGTGTCTAAACCGGACAACTCAAGAGGTACAGTCACGGTGTCCTTCCTATGTAGAAAGAAATGGTCCTTTGAAAATTATCTTACTTGTGGCATTTTTCCTTGGCCTTTGGGAAACTTATAAACTTCCCATTATTCAGTATCTCTGGACAATCTGTACTGAGTTTTTGTTTTGTTTTGAATGGAAAGGGTAGAATTTTCCAGTACTTGCCTTTCTTACTCTAATGCTGGACACCACTCTGAAGCTGAATGACAAGCACGAATTAAAGAGGGCAGGGAGAGAGAGAAAAAGTGATGTGTTAGAACCATTAACTCTTTCTAACAGTGACCCCAAGGGAAGTTCTTTTAGGGGTTTCAGGGGAGGTTGACTGAAGAATGTCTTTGTTGCTAATTGACCCATTGAGTGGATAAACCTGCAGACATGGGCATTTAACGTAATGAACAAAATTACTTCTGTGTTTTAGAATATCTCATTTGCGACCATATACGATGTCCTGTCAACAAAACCTGTCCTCAACAAGGTATTTTTTTAAATCTATATTTATATATTTATAATTTAAAATTAATAAATTTTAATTATAATTTTATATTTTTAATATATATATCCATAAAATTTACTTTTAGGGAAATAATCTGGGCCTGTGTTATGTTTCCCTGTTACTGTGGATTAGTCAGAGCTATGGAACCGCCAGGTCACATTCTGCTTGAGGTTGATTTTTAAAAATGTTTTTGTGTGGCTATAACGGTAACTCCTGCGGTATGACAAAGTGTTAGTGTGGTTGGAGCCACTCTGGCCAGAGTATTGTTTCCGGTTTTACTTCCATGCCATTTCAGTTAAATGTAGCCTTTTTCTTTTGACTTCTTCCCGTCAGAAATCACGCTGTCCACTACAGTTAACACCTAAAACTCAACGAAGTCTGAAGTCTCTTTTCAGAGGGAGCTTTTTGCCTGTGGTCCCGTGCCCCCCCCCCCCCGCCCGTGTTAGAAGTGCGTTAAGGCTCAGAATGGCCATCGCTCGGCTCTTTATACTCTGCGGTGCCCCATTAGGCTTTGCGCGAGCTGGGGGCAGGGCGGTGGGGGGTGTTAGCGCACTGGTGGTGAAGCAGCGCACTACTCAGGAACAGGATCTTGTAAGGAGTTAAAGGGCTTCTTCCCAGAGCATATTCATATTCATGATCTGGAGCAGTGGTTCTATTGAAGTCAGTTGTTTGAGTTCTCATTATTGTTATTTTGCTGTTGTATTCTTAAATGGTGAAATATTATTATTAACTTCTTAACTGTTTGGTTCTTTGTATATTTATTTTTATATCTTTGATACATACAATTTATATACTGTTTTATACTAAGTAGCTTCATAAAGCAGCTCGACATGTATAGAAATGTTAATATAAGTCAGGACATTTTAGAATCGGAAACATCCTTAAAAGTCACTTTTCTTTCAGCTGACTGTATACACAACCCTGATGGATGTTACCAAAGGTCAATTTGAATCTTACCTGCGGGACTGCCCAGACCCTTGCATAGGTTGGTGAGCACAAACCTGGCTTCTAGAATGCTGTGTGTGGCATGAAGATGGAAACTCACCCATGTCCGAATAGTGCAGCGTCTGATCTCCTTCCAAAGACTAAAACTCAGGGCAGTTTCTCTGTGAGGCATGAACTTGTCTTTCTTACTAAAGTTCACAGACTGTTTTTGCCGTAAAAGTTGATGGTTCTCCTTTACAGATAATTTCATAACAGAAACCAGTCCCCTAGAATTTGCCGTTTCATTCACTTGGACATTTGGGGATAGGGACGTTGTGGGGCCCACCTCCACAGAATAAAGCCAGAGTCCCAGTGGGCATTGACTGCAGCACATCTGTACACCGTCCTGTTTTTCACTTTAATCCACATATTTGTATGTTTTCTCGAACAGCAGTCTTTTCCCCTTTGATACTGACTACGATTAAAATTAGCCCACCATGCTCTTCGCTGTTTTTGACAGCAATGTGATTTCACAAGTTTTGGTTGGAGAAGGATGGGACAGACATTCACCTGTGTAGTTCTCTTAACAGGCAATAATACTAGAGTCTTTGACCCTGAATAGAAGTACTTTTTTGGGTCCATAGAGTAATCTGTATGTTCCCTCTTTCATCATTAGTCTACCTCCCGGTAACTCCAGGCACTTGTCAGCTTCAGAATCTGAGACCCAGGTTCTGTGAGTGAGCAGTAAATAGGTCCAAGCCTTGTGGAAATCGAGAGGTGAATCCAAAAACTCTCATAAATATCATTCACTTAATACAACTTTAGTTTGTCTTTCTGATCAATATGTATTTATTGAAAACGTTACTAACAGTGTTTTTCAGGAATCTGTTGATGAGAAGTGCTGATAGAACATGTTAACCTTTCAGACTTTCACACAGTTAACTGTGAAGTGCATGCCACTCGGGTGAGACTGTATCCACTTTATTTTGTATAATGTCACTTGTATTCATGACTTTAATAAAGAGTCACTGGAAGCAGTGTCGGCAGGCACATGTGCTGATTCAGTGTGGACCTACGTGCTGGTCTGAGGGTGGGGGTGATGACGGAGGAAAGCAAGCTGAACATACTGGAATTCAGTTACAAGGCTTACGTGATGGGTTCTTCAACTCAGAACTCACAAGTCACTGGCTTACGTGACCAGTCCTTGCGGCCTCTCGACCCACCGGTGTCCGCAGCGTGCGGTTTTCCAGAGGCTGCTTTTTTCCTGGTTGGAGGTGCTTCCATGAAACTGTAGTCACGCTAGTATTAGCTTAGTGAAGCAAGAGGAATCATAAGCGGATTTGCGTTAAAATAAGATTTAAAAAAAAAAAACAACCCTTAGATTTTGCCCCTTATAAAAATAAAATGAGGTAAATTTGTATTTTGTCTAAGCAATCGCCTTTGATACTCATAATAGGGAAGATGCTGTTTTTCAGACCCAGTTCCTCAGGACTCACCAGTGTGGAGGGAAGTACTGGCATTGAGATTTTAGGCAGTAATGTTTGGTGGCTACAGAGCAGTCACAGGATACAGAGTACAAGCCTACTTGAGTCTGTCCTTAGGTCTCCAGTGTAGAAAGAGGACTGCAAGGTGTTTGCCAATGTGGTGAGTGTCCCCACTGCTGTGTTAACTTGGAGAGGACAGCGAACGGGATTGCAGGCACACCCGGTTTTACTGTGTGTCGCTCCACTGTCCTTCACAGAGTGTTTTCACAAAGAGGTCTGTGGTGACCCCGTGTCAAGCAGGTCTATTGGTGCCATTTTCCAACAGCGTTTGTTCACTGTGCGCTGTGTCCTTTTAATAATTCACACAACACCGTATTGCACACTTTTTCATTGTTACTGTATTTGATGTGGTGATCCACCCACCACCCATTCCTCCATCTCTCTCCCTCCCCCTGGGCCTCCCTATCCCCCGCAGGACACAACAATATTGAAATTAGGCCACTTAATCACCTGACAGTGGCTTCGAAGTGTTCCAATGCTAGGTCAACCATACATCTCTTTTTTCCTTTGAAAGTCTATACCTCTTATAATCTCCTTATTTCATCACCACCCCCAACTCCTCTGGCAGCCAGAGATTCTCTGTATTTACAAATCTGGAGAGGCTGATTTTAGATTCCATGCACGAATAAAATCATGTTATTTATCTTTCTCTTAATCCATTTAGTAGAATACCCTCTATGTCCATCCTTGTTATTGCAAATGTTAAGATCTCATTCTTTTTTTATAGCTGAGTAATATTCCGTTATGTATATATATAGATAGATATATACATATACACATACACACCTATACCACATCTTTATGCATTCATCCATCAGTGGATACTGTGTAGCTTCCATATCTTAGCTTATTATAAATAATACTGCAGTAAACATAGGGGTGTACGTTTTTGAATTAGTGTTGTCGTTTTCTTTGGGTAAATAGCCAGTAGCAGCATTACTGGATCCTGTGGTAATTCTGTTTTAACTTTCTGAGGAACCTTCATGTTGTTTTCCACAGTGGCTGCACCAGTTTGCATTCCCAGCAGTGCACGAGGGTTCCCTTGCCTACACATCTTCGCCAACGCGTTAGATCTTGCCTTTCAGATACTAATCATTGTGACTAGTGTGAAGTGCTATCTCATTGTGGTTTTTACTTGCATTTCCCTCATGGTTAGTGAGGGTGAGCATCTGTGTATCTTTATTGGAAAAATGTCTTTTTGAGTCTTCTACCCATTTTTAATCTTTTTTTTTTTTTTTTACTATTGGGTTTTAGGAGTTTTACATAGATTTTGGATAGTAACTCTTTATTGGATACATCATTGACATATCTCCCATTTAGTAGGTTGCCATGTCCGTCACTTTAAATCAAAAGCTCACAATGACTCAGCTCGGCGAGGAAGGTGCACAGAAAGGCAAGAAAGACTGAAAGCTGGGCCTCTCTGCCAAACTGGCAGGCCAAGCTGTGAATATAAAGAAGTTCTTCAAGGAAACTGAATGTGGTATTCTGGTGAGCACATGAATGATAAAGTGAAAGAGCCTAATTGCTGATAGGGAGAGTTTTAGTGCTCTGGATAGATCACCACACCAGCCACAACATTCCCTTAAGCCAAAGCCTAATCTAGAGCAAGGCCCTACTCTTTTCAGTCGTGTGAAGGCTCAGAGATGGGAGGAAGCTGCATTAGAAAAGTTGAAACCCAGCAAAGATTGGTTCATGAGATTTGAGGCAAGAAGCCTTCTCCATAATATGAAAGTACAGGATGAAGTAGGGAGTGCTGATGTATTAGATGTAACAAGTTATCCAGACAACGATGACAAATGTGTCTAAATAATAATTTTTTTTTTTTTTTAGAGCATGCCTGAGTGGGGGAGAGGGGCAAAGGGAGAGAGAAAATCTTAAGGAGCCTGACAGTTAAGGTTGATCCCACGACCCTAGCTAGGATCATGACCTAGGCGGTAATCAAGAGTTGGACACTTAACCAAATGAGCCACACAGGTGCCCCTAAGCAATAAATTTTCAATGCAGGCGAAACACCTTTGTTTTGGAAGATGCCATCTAGGACATTCATAGCTAGAAAGGAGAAGTCATTACCTAGCTTCAGCGTTTCAAAGACATAGTTTACTATTTTAAGCCCATGACTGAGACCTAACAGCTCAGGAAAAAATTTCTTTCAAAATATTACTGCTCATTAACATTCTACCATAGAACTCGGATGGAGATGTACAACACGATTTATGTTGTTTTCATGCCTGCTAACACAACATCCTTTCTGCAGCCCATGGATCAAGGAGTATTTTTGACTTTTGAATCTTAGTTTTTAAGAAATACCTTTTGGGGCGCCTGGGTGGCTCAGTGGGTTAAGTGTCCAACATCGGCTCAGGTCATGATCTCACAGTTCACGGATTTGAGCCCTGTGTTGGGCTCTGTGCTGACAGCTAGCTTAGAGCCTGGAGCCTGTCTTCAGATTCTGTGTCTCCCTCTCTCTGATCTTCCCCTAATCATGCTATCTCTCTCTCTCTGACTCTCAAAAGTAAATAAAAAACATTTAAAAAAAAACTTCTGTACAGCTATAACTGCCATAGAGTGAATCCTGAGGTGAATCTGGACAACATAAACTAAACTTGGAAAGGATCCACCATTCTAGATGCCACGAAGAGCACTTGTGATTCAAGGGGAGAGAGGTCAAAACATCAATGTTAACAGAGTTTGAAAGAAGTGGATTCCAACACTCAAGGATAACTGTGAAGGATTCCAGACTTAAGTGGAGGAAGTAACTGCAGATGTGGTAGAAACAGGAGAACTAGAATTAGGGAGCTTAACGATGTGACTGAACTGCTGCCTTCTCATAAAACTTGAATGGATGAGGGGTTGCTTCTTACGGATGCGCAGAGAAAGCAGTTCCTGGAGATGGAATCTACTCCTGGGGAAGATGCTGTGAAGACTGTTGAAATGACAAGAAAAGAATTAAGCTTAATTGATAAAACAGCAGGACAGCTTGAGACGATGGACTCTAATTTTGGAAGAAGTTCTACTGTTGGTAAAATGCTATCAAACAGCATAGCGTGCTAGGGAGAAATCTCTGAAAAGAAATCAAGATGATGGCAACCTGTAAGAGATTGCCACAGCCACCCCAGCCTTCAGCAGACATCAGCACTGAGGCAAGACCCTTTACCAGCAAAATGATTACAACTTGCTGAAAGCTCAGATGACGGTTAGCAGTTTTTAGCACTAAAATACTTTCTAATTAAGGTATGAACATTGTTTTTTCAGCCATAATGCCATTGCATAGGTAGGAGTATAGTGTAGTGTAAACATAAACTTTTATATGCCCTGGGAAACCAAAAACCTGACTCCTTGTTGCAATACTTGCTTTATTTACTGGTCTGGAGTCAAATCTGTAATATCTCCAGTGTATGCTTGTATTTTTTTAAAATTTATTTATTGAGAGGGAGACACAGAGAATCCTGCAGAGCTCAGTGTGGGGTTAGAACTTACCAACCTTGAGATCATGACCTGAGCTGCAACCAAGAGTCAGACACTTAACCGACTGGGCGCCCAAGGTGCAACCAATGTATGGCTGTATTACTTTTGCTCCATTGTAAAACTGAAAAACCCTAATTTGAACCATTATTAAGTTGGGGACTGTCTACACAATAGCTATGTTAAGAGAGAACTCTTAACTCAAGGCTTTATAATGTGATTTGTTTTCAAAATATCCAAATCAAGAACTTTTTATAAATTGCTGGCCCAGAGTTCTGGGCAGATAAAGTGAGTCTATGCAGATAAAAATGAACTGATAATTAAAATTCTTCATATATGAATCAAAGTTATTTAAAGGCATAGGATTCCCCTCTGTTCCTTAATGGGAAATGAGCCAAGCAGTGACGCCAGTGAATCTGAGGAAGAAAGCAGATGTGGTAAAGATAGCCAACGGTCAAGTATGGCCAGAACCAGAGGGAAATGGCGCTCTCCCAGGCAAGGCAACTGGGCAAACATATTTTATTTACACAATGAAATATGTGAAATCCAGAGCCAGTTGTTTGTATTAAATAAAATTGGGCAATAAACAAGAAACATGCCAGTCTAACTTTCAATATGAAAATGTCCTCTACATAGTGTATAAAATACATAGAATTAAGAAGAAAAGAGTACAGCGACAGTGAAAGAAAAATGGCCTCAAATGTAAGTCTCTGGCTAGTTGATAATGTCACTGTTTTTCATGTCTTTTATGTTTTGTTGTAGCATCTAAAATGACTAAATAAGCCATAATTCTGGAATAAATTCTAAAGCATAAGTGAGTATGTCATGTGAAATGAAAATGCAATTCAGGGCTGTATGGAGGATATACATTTATTAACAGTGAAAAAGCATTTACCCAAAATGAATGTTACAAAATACAAAGAGAACCTGCACAGTCCGGTGAGCTCACTAGTTTCAGCATTATCTCAACCTGCATAGGATTCTGTCTCACTCAATTTGACCTTTCTCTCTCTCTTATCTATAACCACATTTTCAACTTAAAAATGAACAAACAGGAATACTGAATGCCTAGCCTTTGAAGCAGTAGTTACTAAGGAAAATGGAAAACAAGTTATCTGATCTTAAGCCCCAAATATTTTAAAACTGAATTATCTTCTAAAATAGAAAACAAGAGACTAGTTACAGCAGCTATAACACAAGTTAGATAAGGTCCACAGGTACTAGAGTAATAACTACACGTCTTCCACTGTACCGATCTTTCATATGCATGTCGAGAGAGACACAGCTGTAACACGATGGCTTGGCTTGAGTGCCAATATGAAATTCTCTCCTTTCTGTTCAGAGTCTAGAAAACATATAAATATAGAACTTGAGTATACATATAATCTGTTGTTTTAGTTTCCCAGAAGTCAGGCCAACTGGATAAGAATTCCTGATTCGGGAATGACAGTTTTCTGAATAGGTTTTTATTTTCTTTCTGGGATAGGTTTTATTAATATTAGAGATCTGTGCCTCACATAATTTAGAGTAAGTAGCAATACAGTAAATATCCTCAGAGAAAACCCTCACTTAACAAACTCCCTGATGGGCACTGTAATTTTATAGTAAAGTACCAGGCAACTAAGAATTTTAGAGGAATACTAACGAAATTATTTTCTTATGGGGAAATAAATTTCAGTAAATTGTTAGTAAGTTTTAGAGACTACTAACTGAAATTAATTCTTCCTATTTAGTTCAACGAGAAACCTGTAAGACTGGCTAAATTGTTAACGGGCTCTGTGAAGCCTTACTTGGGTATATGTTAAGTTTGGAATCTAAAGGTAATTCACCTTTTAAAAGCTGATTTACTTAGTGATGAAGAAATCTCATAGATCTATCTTAAAAGGCAAGTTTGTCTAAAGGCATACAGAGCGTTCACATTCTGCTACACAAAATTTAGTTCTGTAATCCCTACTTGAAAGGATTTGGTTTTTCATTTAAAATTAATCATGTTACCTGTTTGTGCAGAAATACTCCCTAATTATATAAAACCTTTTTTTTAGGCTGTAGCAACATAGAATAGGAATTGAATTCTGGAAAATATTTATCTGATAAGTAGGTAAGTTCTAAGTACTAAGGACATGTGTTGTAAATTTAATCCAATTTGAATATTAATAGACATTTTATAATAACTTCACCAGTATCCTGGGTACCTTCATAACTTTCCCTAGTCTTGCAGGCATTTAAAACAACATCAGACCCAAGCCTGGCCTAATGGCTGGTCTTGGCATTCACTAGTCTATTTCTCTAACTGTTGACTGTTCTTCTCTGACTATCCTAACTGTATAGAACAGTGACTTCCTGTATAGAATTCAACATCATTTCCAAAAAAGATACTTTACAGATAAGTCCAAACTTTACTCAAAACTACATCTTAAATTTAACGATACTAAACATCACAATGGGAGAGGGGAAAAAAAATCAAGGCCAAAAAGAAAGAAAGGGAAAACCACCCCACAGTGTATCAAGGCTTGAAATCTGTCCAGAATTCAGTTCTGATGTTTTAAACTGCCACGGGCAGAAATTAGCACACCTATCAAGAATGCAGTGTCAAACTAATTTACATTTTTATACAGATCAAAACAGATGTTTATTTAGTGCCATGTTCATATATGCATTGACTATATAAAGCAAGTTAGATGAGCCTCTGAAGACCTCTCATACACTTTGGGCTCCCACTGTTTCTGAAAAAAAGAATGAATGCATTATAAATTACTGAATTAAGACCTACTAGAATTTATTGTTCTCTTACATTAAAACTTAGAGCATAAAGTTACTACAAAGGAAATACTAATGTTTAAAAATGGGTTAAGAGTTTCTGTTTGAGGACGTCAGATTAAAACACTCCACTAGGGAAAAAATGTAAAACTGATTAAATCCTGACCAGGAAAAGTGGCTGTGAGGGAAAGCAGGACGAGGGACAGGTCCCCAGGACACTCAAAGCAGGTAGAGGTGCAGTGCTGGGTGAGAGGGGCTCAGCCCAGGCCCCCTGAGCAGGGGCAGCTTTGAGACACCAACTAGTAACACTGGGCTAAGCCACTGGGAAATCAGTTAAAGGTTTGATATTTAGTATTTCAGGGAGAACAAAAATAAAAAGTCTTCATTTTAACTGATTAATGAATTGATAGAGAATAACAAGAAAATCCTTTGATTTTGATGCAAGACACATTCTCCTCTGAGTGGCCCAGGGGCTGTGCTATTAGATCCATATAAGGAAATCCGGGATTTATTCCCTGGTTCTGCAGTGAGGCCTACTTACAGAGAATAGCCTTCAGGAAAAGCACAGAACTTTTAACTATTATAGTTACAAAATTAAAATGTTTGCTTTTATAACCTTAATGTAAGAAGAAGAGTAAAACTGAAAAGACAGCAGAAGAAAGGGGGAGGGGGGCCACTGGCTGAGTAATGACCAAAGTTGACAGAACCAGCAACCAACCATATATACTTAAAATAACAAAAGTATCAAACAGAAAAAACAAAACTAATATTGAAAGGGGAGGTAGGTCCAAATACTCACTTCTGGTAGGGAAGATAAGAAATGTCTGAATTTTTTAATTTAAAAAATTCTAACAATATTATTTAAAGATAAACAGTATCTTACCCAAAAGAACTAAAAAACAAGAATTGAAACATTTGGGCTCCTCCAATTACCCTTAATTCTTTTGTACTTTTCCTTCTTAAACAATATGCATCTACTACCTTGCTAAAACTTACAATTTTAAAAATAGAAAATTATCTGATAACACCATTTTATACCTAATTTCTAAATTAGGCAATGGGTCTTGACTTTCTATAGAATTATGCCTCCCTCCCAGTATTTCACTTAAATCTTCCAAGTACTAGGAGTAGATTTGAAAAATAAAATGATGGCATCAAGATTCAGTAATTTTTCAATATGAGTTGATTGAAATTGGAACTCTTACCAGGTTCTTTAAGTGTCTGAGAATTCCCAGCTAATTCTTCAGTCTGCATTTCACGTAATACTTCACCAGATAAATGGTTTTTCTGTTCTTCTTCTACCATTTTCTTTCTTAGATCTGCCTTTGGAATGAAAAACCAAAAAAGCCTCAAAATCAGTTTTCATTTCAGTAGCATTTGTTACATAAAGATAAGTTTAATTAATTAAAGGAAAATACCTCTGAATATATTGTCAGTTTAAGTGGTAAATCTTCAACTTTCACAAAGTCTTCTTCATCCGATTTTTGACTTATGTTACCAGACTCTGCTTCCTGTAAGATAAATTATATTTAATGAAGGCAATCCACTCTATCTCTGGATCTAAGTCTTTAAAGTCATCCATGCCAAGAGATAAAGTGGATTCTTATATATAAGTACACATCAGTAATCCCATCCTATTTGGTTTTTTCCTGTGTTCAACTCTATGAATAGAACAAAGCTGGGGTGCACAGGAAGGGCCATGCACTGACAGCTGTGGACATACAGTCAGGCATTTCTGTCCTCATTTGGTAAAGAGCCAGTTTATATAGGTTCAAAGAAGACATAGCAGTTACACTGAGGGCAAAAGTAACGAGAACAACAACTGTATCCAGCAGGGTATCAGTAAACAGGTACAGGCTTTCAGTAGCAGCTCTGTGGAAGCTGAGAAATAGGAGGTATGAATATAATAACTCATTTTTGTGATCTCTTCAGTGTTTCTTTGGAACTTGAATTCTTTCATTCTCCTAGTTCTCCGTTTCTGATTTTTAATGGTATCACTGTACCAATTGCACAAGTGGAAACCTTAAAATTTTCTTCTTCTTTCAACATTCCTCACCCATCTCTCCCTTGTTCAGCTTGAACTTGGTATCACTATGCATGGTAAGGGAGTTTCTTAACATCGCTTCCTTGACAATAGATGGTACGCAGTCACCAGATTCATCTTCAAAAAGCAGGACTTTGGCCATCTGACTTTCTTGCACAAGAACTTTCAGTAGTGGCCCCTGCCTAAATTTCAAATTCAAGTCCCCTCTATAATCAAACATTAATTTCAACTGACTGCCTCCTATAGCAACTCTGTGCACTCAGCAAATTATAGTAAGAATAAGCCTAACAGGTAACTTTCAAAGTTTAAAATACATAATTTTACTAGTGGTAAAGCAATCAAAACCCTTAAGATACTCTTTCTACTTATATTTCTGGAATATTATGAGAAATTATGAAATCTTAATTGTAAATACCTCTATTAAGAAAGTTGGTATCAAAAAAAAGTGAAACACATTCTGTAGGCCTAAAAGTATTGTTATAAATCGCTTAATTCCTACTGACAAGAAACGTTTATAAAACAAGAGATCTAAAAAATAATCTACTATAAAAATTAAATTGAAACAAAAATGTCCAAGGTAAAAACTCATCTACTTACATCCAAAGTGTAGATTTGCTACTATATTTCTTTCGTTTATGGTATAGAGATGAGGCGTCTACTGCTGTCAAACTGTGAACTTTCAGGTTTATCAAAGATTTATGAAATGCTCTAAAATACTTGATGTTAGGCACGGGTACTGTAAGAGATTAACGGTAACCCAGGTATCATCTACCCAAATCTAAACTTGGAATGCACTCTGAAGATTGCCACCTACAGCTCAAAATTAGAAGAATAGCTTTTAGGTTTTCAGACAGTCCTCTTAATTCACTATCAACCTGCTGTTCAAGTTTAAAATCACTTTGAATAAAAAAAAAAAACGTTTTAGCAATTTCTAAGCCTAAACACAAAGGATACTCATGTGTACAGACTGTAAGGGGTAACCTGGAAATGGAGAAATACCCACAGAAATGAAATGTAAATGATACGTACATAGTCATTCACTAACACTGGAGATTCAGTGTCAGGACTTCCGGCCAAAGAGCTCTCAGGAGTTTCCTGAGCAGATTTAACTTCTTTGACTGCAGGCACCAAGGTTTCAATTTCAGTTAAAGGCAGAGGGTTAGGCTGTTTAGATGAATCAATGGTAGTCAGAGAGTCCTTTTGGACAGCGCTATTTAAAGGTTGCTCATTTTCCAAGATGTTGAGGTAACAGGGTTTCACAGGAGTGCTGTCTTGGTCATCTGTCATCAAAAGATAACATTAATGTATTGCAACAGCTATTAAATTTTACTGTTATACCAAATAGTAGTATATATGAATAAGTAACCAAGATATTTAAAATCCAAAAGAGGCTACTACAAATTTTCCATATCAATGATTCCTAAAATTAGTTGATCAGATTCATCTGGGGATGTTTTAAAAATTAGATGCCTGAAATCCACCCAATTTCTAATAAAGTAGGATATTCATGAGTAATACACAGAAATGGGCATTCTAAAAAATCCCCCACATTGGTAGCTAAAGATGTCTTCTTGAAAGACTTTTTTCTGTGTGTTTAATTATTTGTCAACTCTTATTTAACAAGTGTTTGCAGAAACAAAGCCCTCATGTTTTCTACAAAGGATTTAGGGGAAGAAAAAAGACATCAGGTCCAAATTATCTTCAAAGTTATGTTAGCTAAGAATTTAATTATTTTAAGTTTTAAGCACATAAAGGCCACTTGAGATAATCTTAACATTGAACACTTTAGATTTCTTGCCTTTACTAGCAGTGGGTTCTTGTTCTGATGGGACATTTTTGCTTTCTCCTGATTTTTCAAAGTCATGTTGTAGTACCTAGAAGGAAAAAGTGATGTCTTAATAGCGGGGCCTGAAATAATAGGGTCACTATATAGGAGATGGGTTAATGTAAGGTTTTTGTCCAACATGAGACCTTCATACAAGAGAATTTAAAAAAATCTTCTCAAAGTGTTTGGAGAAGGGATAGCTAACTAAAAAGGTTTCCTTTTCTTCTTCAAAATAATAGAAAACTAGAGTGTTACGGATTCCACTCTATTTTTTAAATCAGATTCAATCATGAATGACACTAAAAGGCATCTGTATATAGATGTTCAGGGAATGGAAGAGGAAGTGAGCAGGAGGGAGAAAGATGAAGTCAAGTGTCTTCAGCAAGAGGAGAGAACAAAAAAAAGATTCACCTCATGCTTGGAAGTACCAGATTCTAGGAAGGAAGGAATACACTGTGGATGAAAAGGGGGTTGCTGGTGGTTCCCTAAAGCCGTTTAAAGAAAACACAAACACTGAGGTTCCCTCCCCAAACTCACACAGAAAATGGGAGATTATATTTTGGGTAAGTGGAACTAGTGGGCCTCAGCCCTGGGGCTGCCAGGGGTAAGGGGGGTGCAGAAAGCACAAACAGGGACAGGATAAGATGTGCCGAAAACAAGAACTCAGCAGAGTGTGTGCAGTGATGGGATGCTCGGCATGGTTTCCACGTCCCAGTCCAGAGCAGCAGCAGCCAAGAGGATATATACTTCCTCCCCGGCAGGAGGAGAATGGAAGACCCTTCTGGGGAGAAACTAAACCACCCCAGAGGAAATCCAATAGTCACTGACATTTGGGATTTTCTATCAAAAACCTAACTATCTGTCCAAATGCCCTCCAGTGACGCCCACAACAACCCCAATCAGCTTTTTGGAGTGTTGTTTTTTAATATAAACACCAAAGGTACTGCAGACATTTGAAGAAAGCCTGCAGATGAGTAAGAGAAGACAGCGCTTCCGTGATGTAACAGCATGCTATAAAAAAGTAATCAGAAAATAGATTAAAAATATGACATTCATATAAGTGTTAAGGTCCATAGGAGTCTCCCAGAAAGTAAAGCAGAAAGACTAACTGGACAATATAAAGAAGAGAGGAGATTAGAAGTTAGACAATTAAACCAGGGGCACCTGGGTGGCTCAGTCAGCTGAGAGGGCATGATCTCAGTCTGTGAGTTCGAGCCCCACGTCGGGCTCTGTGCTAACAGCTCACATCCTAGAGCCTACTTTAGATTCTGTGTCTCCCTCTCTCTCTGCCCTTCCCCTGTTCCCAATTTGTCTGTCTCTCTCAAAAATAAATAAAACATTAAAAGAAATTAAACCATGAGGGCCGATGATATCTGATAATATTAACTCTAGGAGGAATGTAAAGAGAAAATGATGGGAAGGAAATATAAAAAAAGAAAATTTACCAAAATAAAGGAAATGATAATGATTGCTCACAGACCCACCATGTACCCAGTATAGTGACTAAAAAAGACCCACAACAATGTGTATCACTATAAAACTTCCACAAAAGTCCAGGGGAAGCTCCAGTGTGGGAAAGAAAAAATACAAAGAATCACAACAAAAAAAGGCGCTGGCCATCTCAGCAGCAACACTGAAAACTGGGAGACACTGGAAGACAGAGCAGTGTCTCTCAAAGACCTGAAGGGAAGTATGTGTAGCATGGAATAATTTACGATTTTCTCAGACATATAAAGTCTCAAAGTATTTATATTTAATGCACTCTTTTTCTGAGAGATCCTAGAAATGTGCTCCACCAAAATGAGGTAAAAGGATAAGATGAAATTCTAGAAACACAGAATAAAGGATGACAGAGGGGATTTCCAGGCTGCTAGTTCATGAGCACATCTAATGAAGAGCCAAACCCAGGACGGAGTAGGAAGAACAAAACTGACAGACTGGTTCTTGTAGAAAATTATACTGAGAAGTGTACTGAGCTCTTGGTGGGCAGAGTAAAGATTTGATTGGGTCTGGGTCAAAGAAAATTAGGTAAAAAAAAAAAATCTGAGACAATTATTAATTTTAGGTGGAAAAAAATGTACAAGACTAAGCAATAAACAGTATTTGCTTATTAGTTCAGCAGTAATATTTATGTAGTTTGACTAAATCTATGGTTAAATGCAGATGTTAGCTGAAGATATGATTAAGCAAGAACAGTATTAATATAATTAAATGAAGCGTCATAAGTGGCCTCAAAGTCTTCACCTACTAGAACAGGAAATCAACAGAGAATGTCTAATACATAAATACACACACATTATTCAGAAATAGAGCTAAACAGCCGAAGAAATCATACAAAATACTGCCTATGGAACAGGATGAAGTGGAGGGAAGAAAGGGAATGATTTTATTTTGTCACATACGATTTCCACGTATGAGTAGGAAATAAATGAAAAATCCAGATCTTCCGCAGTAATCTCATAGTTTTTAGGACTTATTACCAAAAAAAAAAAAAAAAACAAGTGCTTTAAAGGTAAACATTGGTAAAACTAGTGTTTGATTTGGATTTCAATAAGGACAGTAAAGAGGTTTGTTTAGTCATCTCATCTCATCTCAGTGAGAGCAGGGAAGCTGTCAGTTCTGACACCTTAAAAAGGATCTGCCTTGAGAAGGACAAATATCATGTTTACACATATAGGAGGGTTAGGAGGAACTTAACTGAGGAACAAGGGGGAGAAGAAGGGGGGAAATGGTGGGGAAAGGGGGAGAGGCAAACCATGAGTGACTCTTGAATGCTGACAAAAACTGAGGACTGATGGATGTGGGAGGGAGGGGGAGATGGGCATGGAGGAGGGCACTTGGGATGAGCACTGGGTGTTATGTGGAAACTAATTTGACCATAAACTATTTGTATAAAAAAAAAATACTCCTGAAGTTTTATCTTTAAAAAATAAAAAAAGGATCTGCCTTTAGCAGGTGCAGACTCGGGGAAGGTGTGTTAGTCCCAACCGGAATACCTGATCGTTCTGTTCAGTTTCTTCCGTAGTTTCGGTGTTAGCCTGAAGGGAAGTCTGAACATCTACAGGTCCTTCCTCAAATTCTTCTATTTCTTCATCTTCATTTTCATCTTCTCCACTTCCATAATTCGTCAAAGCCTGAGTTTCAGCTTTGGATAAATCTACATTGATTAATACACAGTTTTTAGTAAATTTTCATCACTAAATCTTTGTGTTAGCTCCCACATACTGCATTCCTGCACTGCACAAGTCCTTTACGTACAACGCCTGAAACCTTCAAAACAGTAAGCACTAGAATGCTGTGGCGCGGAAAGGGCAGGTAATTACGCAGGGCCGCACTGAAAAATCCAGAGTGGCTGGACACTGAACTCTGTATTCATTATACTCCCCGCACCTGTGTGAATAAGTGACCTATAAAGAACTCCCGTATAAACCTAGTACGAGCCTTTACACTTACTAATAGACACCGGACATTTTTCACTTTCTTCATCTTCCTCTTGATCAGAAACCTCAGATCTCACATGTTTGGGACCATCACCATCATACATTTCAGATGTTTGCATCCGCTTCACCGTTTCGGTCTCATCCTTGTCCTGGTCACAGATAAATGTACTTAATTCCTTCAAATATTTCTTAAAAAGACATATAGTAAGTCTACCAAAAAAAAAATTAAGTCATTATCTAATAAAAAATACAAAAAATAATTGTTTTTAAAAGAAAATAAAATTTTGTCAGAATCACAAACATTACGGTAAAAGCTGTTATTTAATCTTCTGTCTCAAAAGCACGGTCTTTAGGCACAAATTAATTAGCACATACTTTGTCTTCATCATCAATTTCTCCAGCAGGTGAGCCATGATCTCCTTCAAGAATCCTTTTGGCCTATAAGCAAGTTAAACAGAAATGAGGAGCAACCTTTCTACATTATACTTAGGTATTTAGTAACTTTCACAAATGCTGCAGTTTCTGGTAATAATCCAAAGCACTGACCACTTTCTTAGAAATGTAAATTCAACTCTTTCACTGAAATCTTTTAAATTAGCAAAACAAAACCAACCCTGCCTACCTGACATCTCCCTGGATATATAAGAGCATCTCAAATTTACTAATTCCAAAACAAAAACCTTGACTCCCTCTCCAAACCCCAGCCTCCTCCAGTCTTTGCAGTCTCCATAAATGGGCCTTCATGTGCCCAAGGAAAAAGTCAGACAAGAGAAACCAGCCTGTGCTGTACTTTTATTATCCATACCTAAACCATTAGAACTGCTCACTGACTCAACTGTCAAAATGGATCCGCTGGTGCACACTCAGAGCTGAGTCACATCATTTCCCACCCAGACTACTACAGTGGCCTTATGACAGTCTCCCTGCTTCTGGCTCTTCTCTCTTTCAATTCCTATACAATGTGGTATCTAGACAAATCTTTTGAATTGCACAGGAGATGTCACTCCTCTGTTTCAAAATTTCCCATGGGTTTCCATTATGCTTAGAATAAAAGAGAAGGTCCTTACCAGTTGGGCCTTACCTCCCTAGGTGACTTCATTTACAATCTCACCTCATTTAATGGGTTTCTGCCACCCTAACCTTTTTCCTGTCTCTAAACTGTTCTTTCATGCCATATTTCATAAACCCACTCACACCGCCTCAAGAGAGTACTTATCTTAAAGTAGCCTTTCTATCATTTCTTACGGTTTTGTCCTGTTTTATTTTCTTCAAGCTCTTAAGCAATGGCTGAAATGATCTGAAACTATATCTAGATTGAAAATATTATGCAAAGTGTGAAATAGAGGGCTTGACTTCATCCTACTTTACACTGCAGGGAGAAGGGTTACCTCTTTCTCTTCTGGGTCTTGACCTTCTTTCCCTCTCGTGCTGAGAGAGTCAAGAGGAGGTATGAGGGGTTGGTATGCCTCAAGGTGAGGGGGGAGAAACCTTCCAGGTTCATATGTGATCAAGACTAATTTAACAAGGCGTAAGAAGCTACAGAGATGTGCAGCCCAGGTCCTAACCTGTAAACAAGGCATATGTGTTGGTGGGGGTGATAAATATTCCTGGGAGATCTATTCCTGGGTGGGCAACCACCACAGCAGGCAGTTAGCCAGCTGAGGCCCGGGTCCCAGTCCTCTCTCTCCAGCAGCTGACAATCATGTAAGATACCTGACAATTCCTGTCCCCAATTTCTGTCTGTATTCCTGATCTTGTAGCCACTGCTGTTACATCTGAGATTCAGTATGTGGCTACCATATGTACTGATTTATGGATCTGATTAATTGCTATAATTTCGAAAATATGTTTGCTGAGGTCAAGTGTGATTTTAGTTATTAATGATCAAGAACTATAGTTATATGCTAATTATAACTACTCCTAAAACTTAAATCATAACGAATGTCATTTACCTCTTTGGCATAAGACTGTATCACTCCGGCTGCTTCTATTTTCCTTTTGCATCTCTGTTTAACGGTTATACTATTATTATCCAAATCTTGCATGAGCTTGAAGAAAGCCAATTCATTAAACAACACTTCAGATATCTCTACAAGAAGATCTTCTCCACAGTCTTTGAGTTTTCTGCCAGCAAATTTTGCTAGTGAATCCTATTCAAAGATAAACCAAGTAACTAAGATTATAGTAAACTTCAGTTGTGGGTAGAACAATACAGAGGATTAACAAATTTAAATTACAATACCCAGGGAGGGGCACCTGGGTGGCTCAGTCAGTTAAGCTTTGGACTTCAGCTCAGGTCATGATCTCATGGTTCATGGGTTTGAGCCCTGGGTCTGGTTCTGTGCTGACAGCTCAGAGCCTGGAGCCTGTTTCAGATTCTGTGTGTCTCTCTCTCTGTGCCCCTCCCCCACTCGTGCTCTGTCTCTCAAAATTTAAAAAAAATTTTTTTTAAATAAATAAATTACAATACCAAGGGAAAAACAATTCTGTTACTTTTTAGTATGAAGAAAGTTTAATGGCTAAAATTACTAAGAAAAAAACAGTAATATTCTTTAGTGGAATTCAGTAGGAATTGTGCTCGTCCTGCTTAAAGAGTATATAGAAGGAAAGGAAAAGGACCTACGATCATCCACAGATTTAGTCCCTACTTAGTGGAACTGGTGGCCACCAAAGAGTTAAACAGGGAACTCCTAACCCCGGATGTTCCTACACAGTACTAGGGGTACATATTTACCACGGTGAGAAGCTAAGGTGCCCAGAGAGGAAAATATGCAGTCTTCCCTTTCTAAATGTTAACAACAGAGTATTTTTTCAAGTTTCCTCCTTTTATATGACCCAGCATTCTTTTTTTAAGTTTATTTCTTATAGTCTTTTTTTTTTAAGTTTATTCATTTATTTTAAGGGGGGGAGGGGCAGAGAGTGTGGGGGAAGGGCAAAGGGAGGGAGAAGAGAGAGAATCCCAAGCAGGCTACACGTTGTAAGTGCCGAGCCTGATGCAGGGCTCAAACTCACAACCATGAGATCATGACCTGAGCTGAAATCAAGAGTTGGACACTTAACCGAATGAACCACTCAGGTGCCCCTAAGCCAGCAACCATTCTAATTTAAACTTTTTCTTCAGAATCAGTTTAAAAATAAACTTTAGTTCTATTCACGTTGAAACACGGCATCATCAAAGGAACAAGTCAGCCATCTATAGTCTATACATTTTTTATAGAACTGCATCTTTTTCTTTCTACAAATATGGACTATGCCATTTAAAAAACAGACAAACAACTATGTTTTGTGTCTCCTGCCTCCAAGAAACAACCTTATCTAGCACAATTGTGGAAAATGTACAAATGTGGCTGCCTCGTGAAAAAAAAAAATTCACTCAATAGGTTTCTTCAGAAAAAAAGTAGAAGATAGTATTTTACACTCTACCTCATGAAAAATGTTCAGCACTCTGGCCAAGATTTACTGTAAATCTAACCTTTATTCTTTAGGTCCCTCTGTGAAAAAAAATCAGGAATAGGATAAAAGAAAAGCAGCCAATGTTCTTAGAATAAAATCTGATTTCCAAATTAATACCTTGGCATCTGTCTCAATTATGGTAATAGCAGACAAAACTGAAGGAGGACTGCATGGATTCTGACCAACAAAAATACTTAAGCATAAGCAACTTCTCTTTGAGCCTGACTCTACAATGGAATTATTATTTCTTTCTGTAGGAATAAACTAAATTTACAAAAACACATTTGTCTAAAAATTATCCTAAACATTTTTAAACAATGCATAACAACACAGATGCCTTATATTTCTTAAAGATTATGTGTTAGTACAATTGAATTAAACAGAGCCAGCACAACTTAAAACTTATTATTGAATTAATACTTTACTCTTAATAAAAACAAAATGGAAAATTAAAGTGATGGAAAATGTGCATCGAGTGTAGTGTTTTACAAAAGTTAATAGAGTGAAAATACCATCTCTAAAGCAATGTAAACACAGGAACAGGCAGCAAGGAAGAGTTTTATGGGAAATTTTGTAAATTTTTATAATAAAGATAAAAAGAAAAACGTATTTCACAGCGTGGAGTGAAAATACACATCACTGAACTATCTCAGTGGGAAAACACAGGAATGTATTTAACTGTAAAGGTGTTTATTATACAAAAAAGGTATGGTTACGTATCACAACCTTACTACTATTAACATGCCACAAGATGCTAGTACCAGCCTCTCCTCGCCTGTGTGACAAATGTCTGTAGGTGTTGTAGTGTCTCTCCAGGCAAGCATAACTGCCCCAGGTGAGAACCACTACCTTAACATTCATTTAAAACTACTGTTACAGCCTAAGAAGTCTCCACAATCAATAGATGGTTTCTGGCTTCTAAAATTTCCCACACTGGTAAAAAATTATTTTAGAAAATACCATGCAGTACTTTCTGAACATTTCAAACTGGAAATGTTCTTACTGAGTAGGAGAAAAATCAAAACAAAATTTTATTCTAGTTTGGATAGGCCTTACAGGATGGTCAAATGAAGACATGGGCCCTAACACAGTATTTTTTCCCTAATAGAATTTTTTTTCAAAACCAGGTAAGGAATAACTTAAAAAGATACTGAAAGGTCATCCCCAATGGATGCTGGAATGGACATTTATTTCAATAAACTGCATATTGCCAGAAAATGGCAAAAAAAAAAAAAAAAAAGAGTCTCAATTGTATATATTATAAGTCATGTAAGTATAAACTCTTACCTGTAATATACTTCCAAGTTGTTTATGAAAGAACTTTACAAACTCTTTGCTCTCATCATTTTGCTGGGTAAGGGTCAAAACCATGCGTCTAACTGAAGTTAGAAGTTGAGAAGAGCATACTTCATCCATGTGCTCCTGAGAAAAATCCAAGTTGGTTAGGAAATAAAGTTACCTATTGGTTAAAAAATATTAATTCACATTAATATGGAAGACATTGTCTTCCATAGATGCCTCTCAATTTTCAGATGCACATTTAGAAATATTTATCCATAAGAAGAGCCAGACTCCCACACTATCCAGGTTAAGGGGTTTATACATTTTGACCAACCATAGCAGGTAACGGCCAGGAAAAGAAACCGGCTGATTCAGTATTTCATCACTTCCTTTCTTACAGTTTAGCTCACAACTCACCTGCTACCCACGTGCTCCACCTGTTTTCTAACTCCGCTTTCTCAGTTGTGGCTTTATGGATACTCTGTGCACTGTAGGATGTCTAGCGGTGCTCTGGCCCTTACCCACTAGATGCTAGTAGCACCCTTTACCTTTCTAAGTTCTAAGGACTAAAACTGTACATAGACATTATAAAATGTTTTTAAGGCCAAAATCACCTCAGTTGAGAACCACCATCCTAACTTTTGTAACAAGTTTAGAAACTTTTGGACAAGTTTCTCCTCCTTCACCTT
Source organism: Proteles cristata cristata (assembly GCA_017311185.1). Classification (NCBI taxonomy): domain Eukaryota; kingdom Metazoa; phylum Chordata; class Mammalia; order Carnivora; family Hyaenidae; genus Proteles; species Proteles cristata. The sequence continues at coordinate 52,364 of JAESUZ010003255.1, forward strand.
CCTTGAGAAGCATGTGCAAGCACCTAATAATTCAAATCATGGTTCCCTTTTGGAGGTGAGTCCATGAAAACATCCACACCAAGTAACCTCAAGGTTCTAATACCTCTTCTGCCACTAAACTTACTTGGGCAGGTCCTCTAACCTTTACTCAGGTAAGTTTCTGCTCTGGTTTTGTTTTTTTTCTATAGAAATGTATAAAGTGAGGTGACTAGAGTAGATAATTTCTAAGGTTCCTTAAACTGAAGGACTTAAGGTCTCTTTTGAAAAATTCATTGTCAGAGCAGGCAGTTAAAAAAAAAAAAAAAAGGACAACAGTCTGTTGTCTTCAAGGGAGCAAATACCAGAGAAGTCAGATACATGAATAATCAACCACTACATGCTATGCACTGTCCAGCAGATGATACTTTTAACTAATAGGGGCCATTTCTCTTTCATCACTGAGCACAATGGCCAGCTCACAGGAGATAACTCATTACTGGCTGATAAACAGGTATCATAAAACCACCACACTAGGTTCTAGAAGGATTTGTAAAAGCATATTGGAAGCAACAATTATCTCTGAAAAAAAGGACACTTCAGCCAAGCAGAAAAGAGGGAAGGCACTTTATATTTTCAATAGTGACAGCTTGAACAAAAGACTGATATATGAAAAAGCAATGGCAGGAATAGGACATTTTGAGCAATTTGAAGTGAATGTACCAAATGGAGAACTGGGAAAGATGAAGTTAGGAAAGTATACCAGGTCCAGTAGTAAAATCTTTCAAAGGCTGTCGGGGGGAGTCTGCTTGGTAAACATTCATTTCATGCCTTTTATGACAGTCTAGGTAAAACATGAACATCTGAATTAAGGTTATGCTATCAGAGGGAAGGAAGGAGAATCCATTTTGGGCTCACTGGTGACAGAGAGGAAGATAGTCAAGAAGTCTAGTTTAGGTGACTGAGTGTAATGCTGACATTAACAAAGAAGTTCTTATAATCCTACCAAAAAAGTCAAGATTTGAAGTGAAATGAGACATAATAGTTAAAATGAGATCATTAGTTCAACTCATTTTCTTGGCCTCAAAAACTCTGAAACGCTAAATTAGCAAGTGAATGAAAGGGCATCACTTAAATCACACACAAAATGGTAAACTGCAGATGACTGCATTCCCTAAGCATAAAGATAAATCATTCAGATTTAAAAACCCTTAGAAAATAACTGTACATATTAAATATTACTACCAATATACCTAATTTAACCTAGAAAGACATGTTTAAAACTATTTATTATATCACTCATGATAAAACAGAAATGTGAAATAAAAAAGGCTATCTGTGTTTAAGATGAAAGCAAGTAATCGCTTAAAGACAATTCACCCTAAGGAATGGTTTCAAACTGTTAAATAAATACCTACCCTTCTATCTACAAGAATATATACATATTCTTGGGGCACCTGGGTGGCTCAGTCGGTTAAACTCAGTCAGTCCTGACTTCGGCTCAGGTCATGATCTCAAGGTTCGTGGGTTGGAGCCCCACATCAGACTCTGCTGACAGCTAGCTCAGAGCCTGGAGGCTGCTTCAGATTCTGTATCTCCCCCTCTCTGACCCTCCCCTGCTCACGCTGCCTCTCTCTCAGAAATAAAAACATTAAAAAAAAAAAAAGTTAAAAAAAAGAATATATACATATTCTTATAATTTATAGGAATATCAATATTCTTTTTGGGGAGATAGTTACATAAAAATAATGGGAGAAAAATTCACAGAATTGATGAAACTAAGGTTTTTAGCTTTCTTAGGTTTACGTGTATTTTCTGAATTTACTATAATGAAGTCTTTTTTAAGATTAAAAAAAAAGCATAAAGTGTTATGTTTTAAAAAATTATTGCTTACCTTCAAAAAAGGAATGACTTCTTTCATAATGGCTTTGATTTGCCGGTCCAGCTGCTGAGTATCAATTCTAGGACATGGGACAGTAGAAACTTCACTTACAGGTTGTTGTGAACTACGATTTTCAATGGGAGTTTCTATTTTTTAAAAAGAAAATGATTTATTAGCAAATTAAAGCCTATGACATTATATATGTCCATTTATTCAGAATTCTAAATATTAAAATCTAATAATTTTATGGGAAAATAACACAAAGGAGTATCTATATAGTTTTAGCATTCTTAATAAAAAGAAAATGGTGATAAAACTACTATTATACATCAAGGGGGTCTATACATTTTTTTTAATATATGAAACTACAGATTTTTACTTTTCCTCAACCAAGAACACACCTTCCACGGTAGCAACCACAGCCGCGGCAGCAGCGCCGTCCTCAGCCTCAACAACGCTGCACGTGCATCTTGTGCTGGTGCTACTCTCAGCCTCCGTCTTCATGCGCTCATATTCTCTCATTCTGGCTAATGCCTGATCTAAGTGAATCACAGTGTTACCTGCATACGGAACGGAAATACTTCAAGAAAATATAAAAGCAAACTTTGTCATGTATCCCTTACAAAGTCTTAAAAAAAAAAAAAGTCTGACCACAGGTAAAGAAACGTAGGTCCAACAAATTCCAGATACTATACTAGCTGGGTAACAAGGCATACATTAGTCTCTTAGACTCTGAAGTCCATACTGATTTCACTACATCACGTTGCTTCACATAAACAGTACAAAGAAAATATATCCCAAATGTCACTCAAATTCTGATGAAAACAATCCAACTGGACACAAGCAAATAAGGTAAGGAAAAGGCCTAAGAAAAAGATTTCCCAGTTTTCCTTTGTCTACTTCATACAAAACTAGTGGTAAGAAAAAAAATCAATAAATGAAACAAAGCACTTGGTAACTCAGAAACGGAGAAAAAACCTGAAGGGCAAAGGGCCGGCCACACAGAGATTTTTCTCTATAATGGGAAGAGTTCAGTGCAGACTTGACAGGTATTTAAACAGATGGGAACCAGGCTTAGAGTCCTTGATAGTCAAGATAAGTCAACGAAGACTTAATGCTTTGGTAAAAGGTGCACATCTAATAATAGGACAAGGCTCGGCCCTTCGCTTTGTAGGAGTCCTTTGGAATCTCCTAAATCTTGTTCTCTTCATGTGGAAAAACACTAGACTAATATGACCTTATTTTATCAACTAAATGCCCTAGATGTCTAAAATCACTGAGTCTTCAGTATCTCTTGAAAGGGAAACAATCAGATACCTATACATTTTTCTTTTCCCTAGTCTCCTTTCCAGGTCTAAGACTCCAGATTTTCTTCTTACTTTGGATTATACAAGACTCCATGCTTGTTTTACTGATGATGAAAAAAAAAAAATGCTAGGTGTCATGCACATTGAGAATCATCTGGGTTTCACACAGAAGACTATGCTAAGAAAGTTCTTATCTCAAATTATAAAGTTAACATATTTACTGAAAATATGATTGGATGAGGCCCTGATACCTCTCAATTTTTCCCATTAACTAGAAAACCTTAAAGGATAATGTTTCCCTGAAGGGAAGGCAATTAACATTTCTTAAACTCTTATTATACATGCTAGAAAGTTGTATATATTTTTCACAAGAACATACAGCAAGGTAGGTAAGACTCCCATTTCCTTAGAATATGGAGGCAGAATGATCAGATGATTTGCCAAAGGCTAAGGAATCAACAGATTCTTGACTTCGGACTGATAGACTTTTGCCATAGTTTTTCTACATCTTGCCTTTTTGGAATTTTGGTTTTTAATCGATGTAATTCAAAGATTGTATTAAAGTCATGTTCTAAGGTTATAAAACATTCTGCTTACCTAGATCATCAGTTGCAAAAGGCTCAAAGTTTGAAGATACAGACATGACACTAGCATTATCACCAGCATTTTGCTCACTTATTTTATGTGTTTCTCTCTCAAAGTTCTTCTCAAAAGTTTCCTAAGTTATAGTTTAAAAAAACAAAAATCACTAATATTTCCTTAAAAATTATATATTAAAAATTTAACATAGTAATTATTTGCATAAAACTATATACTTAAAATTGTGATATCACTAAAGTTATTAAAGCCTGAATAATCACAGAGAACGTTAAAATATTAAGTAACCTTGCAGAACATATGTCATTGAGTAGATAAAAATACATACAGCCAGCTATTAATTTTAACTTGGAAAATGAAACACTTCAAATTATTTCTACACTCTCAGGGAAATTCTCCCATCTCTAAACCCTAACAATGCCTAGGACTTTACTACATGTGGTTTTACCAGAAGAAAAACATTACAGCATCATTCACTTTTTTAAATGAACTTTATTGATATAATTTCCATAAAACAATGCACTCATTAAGCATACAGTTTGATGAGTTCTATAAACTCCCATCTAACCACCTTCCCTAAAGATAAAGACCATTTCCATCAGCTCAAAAAGTTCCTTTGTACCCCCTCTGCAGTCCCCACTACACTCCACCCATATGATTTCTATCACCAAATTAGTTTTGCTTGTTCTAGAACTTGACATGTAAATGGAACCAATTCAATATATACTCTTCAGTGTCTGGCTTCTTTTGCTCAATGTTTCTGAAATTAATCTGTTTCAGAGGTTCATTATTTCTTAATGGCCGAACAGTATTCCATTGTAAGGATATACCATATTTTATATATCCATTTATCTGTTGATGTTCGTTTGAGGCTATTGTGACTACAGATGCTATGAACATAATACAAGCATTTTTGTGGACATATGTTTTCATTTCTCTTGGATGAATACCTAAGAAGAAAAACTGCTTGGTCACATGCCAAGTTTGTGTTTAGGTTTATAAGAAACTGCCAAACTGCTTTCCAAAGTGTTTGCACAATTTTACGATCCCATAAGCAGTATGAAAGTTCCAACTGCTCTATATTCACACTGACACTTCTGTCAACCTTTTTAATTTCAGCGTTTATAGTGCGTGTGAGGGAATACCTCACGTGATTCTAATGTGGATATTGGCCATTTACAGATCCTCCTCCATGCAGTGCCTGTTCAAATCTTGCCCATATTTTACCAAGTTGTTGGTTTTACAAATGAATTATAAAAGTTATTTACATAGTCTGGATTTATTATTTATATAGTCACTGTCAGATATACGTACTTAAATTATGTTCTCCTAATGGTGTCTTTTCAAAGGCAGAAGGATTTTATTTTTAATGATGTTTATTTTATTTTATTTTTTAACATTTTTTATTTATTTCTAGGAGAGAGAGAGAGACAGCGTGAGCAGGGGAGGGTCAGAGAGAGAGGGAGATACAGACTCTGAAATAGGCTCCAGGCTCTGAGCTGGCAGTCAGCACAGAGCAATTTTTTCTTTTACAGTTAATGCTTTGTGCACCCTAAGAAATCTTTGCTTATGTTCAATCATGAAGAATTTCTTTTAGAAGTTTTATAGTTTTAGGCTTTTCAAGACTTTAATATCAAAATAACTTTTGTATATAGTGCGATTAAGGAAAGTCTCACTAGAATGTAGAAACCTGTTTCAGTTGTGTTCTTTCTCCTATTAATTTTAAAAAATTTCTCTTAAGTTATGAAATGTGGGGCACCTGGGTGGCTCAGTCGGTTAAGCGTCCGACTTTGGCTCAGGTCATGATCTCACGGTTTGTGGGTTCGAGCCCTGCATCAGGCTCTGTGCTGACAGCTCAGAGCCTGGAGCCTGTTTCAGAGTCTGTATCTCACTCTCTTTCTGCCTCTCCCCCGCTCACACTCTGTCACTCAACAATAAATGTTAAAAAAAAAAAAACATTAAAAAAAGTGATGAATAGAGTCATTTTGCTGCTCCTTCAATTAAGATTGGAAGGTAGATGTGCTTTTGCCATTTTACGGCACCTAGAACAGAAGATACAAAGTGTTTCTTCCTCTTTCTAAACTTCAATTCTTCATCTCTCTTGTGACTTATAATTCCCACATGCCTACTTTTACTTCCTTCCTGGGTATGAAAAGCTCTTACATCCTCTGAAGTATGTCTATACAAGCTCCATAAATGAAGCTCAAAAGACCTTGTCCTAGAAACTTTGAGAATCAGAGTCTGTATCTGTCCAATATGGAAACCACTAGCCATGTGTCTATTTATATTAAAATTTAGTTCCTCAGTCCCATTAGCCACATTTCAAGTGCTCGATAGTCCCATGAGGGTAACAGCTCCCATGTTAGACAATGCACGTACAAAACATTTCCATCACTGTAGGAAGCTCCACTGGATAGCACTGCTCTAGATCTGTGGGCTGGAACACTGGACGCTGTGCTGCTGCTGATTAAATCGCATTAACAAAGGGAGGATGTTAATGACATCAATGATGAAAAGAAGTTTTGAATAAAAAATTAAAGAACTGATTTATTTAAAAACAATACTGAGTATAGTTATTTGTGCCGAATCCATATGGTATGGGTTGAATCTCTGTGTCGCCCCCCCAAAATCCGTATGCTGAGACCTTAACTCCCAGTGTATAGGAGGTGGACCTTTGGGAGGTAAATCAAGGCTCAGGGAAGTAAAGAGTCTGAAGCCCCCATGGCGGCATCAGTACCCGTATAAGAAAAGAGATATGGGGGCCACGTGTGGACACATGGAGAAGGTGGTCATCTGCAAACCAGGAAGAGGGCCCTAACCCAGTACAAAATCTGCTGGCACCATGATCTTGGACTTCCCAGCCTCCAGAACTGTGAGAAATAAATGTCTGCTGTTTAAGCCACCCAGTCTACAGTATTTTGTTGTACCAGCCTGAACTGAGACACTTACTTAGGAAGCAGGTCAGTATCTTAAATTTTATTTAACTTTAAAATCCTGTCATGTTAAATTAACTTTGTCATAAACTGTAGCTCAGTTTTCAATTTGCTACTGATGGTAAAGGCCAATGTGCTCAAACATTTTAAAATAATGGAGAAATACCATGTATATGAAATCTGGCTAAAGGGGAGGCAATGGGAGTTACAGGAGGCAGAGACATCAGTCATGCTCTCAGCACGTTATTTCAGTGGCTAGTCAACTTTAATGTAACTGCATATCTCCTCCTTTTGTATACAGCTGGACCACTCTTCATTTTCCACAAAAAAGAGCACACAATTTTCAATTAGTTATAACAGCAATCCCAAATAACAATTACGTTATATATTTGACATTGTTAAGTGAATTAAAACTATGTACAAGTTTGTGTTCAGAGAGGTATAGGAGGTGGAGCCTAAGGTTTTAAGCAGAAAAGATGACTTGGGGAAAGTACAGTTTTAAATAAGAGTATAAGTTAAAGAGCAAAAATTCTGAAAATGTCCTCAGTAAATGTAAGGAAACTACTACAGGTGAAGAAAACACAAGAAATCTTTTGAGAAAATACTATCTTTTCAAAAGAACTTACACTGTTAATATATCAATAATGGGCAGAAACACAGTAATACTGTTTCTGACTCTACTTTATAGCAGATGACTTGCTAATCAATTATGGCACTCTTATCCATGAATTTCCAAATACTAGAATTGGCAGAAAAAAGAAATTTATTTGTTATCCCCAGGACCACATGTTACCTTTTATAACAGAATCAGGATCCAAACCTTTTAGGTGATTTCCAAACCCCTAGCACATGCTCTCTTCACTATCCTAGTAGTTGCCATTCACTCGTTCAGTCACTTCTAGGCTAGGTGGGGCCTACTAGAGAAGATCACTTACTGAAAATGCACCATTTTCCTCTCCATTCTTTTCCTTTGCCCAGTTCCTTTTACTTTATTCAAAATTTTCTTCATAAACTGGAATATATTAAATTAACTTTTTTCCCTGGAAGACTTTCTTTGGTCCAGGCTTCTCTTTTCTAACCCAAAGACCTGATTTATCTTGTATTTATGTATTTAAGGGCTCTGTGATCTGACTGCAGTCTGGTTTACTAACTTATCATTTATAGATAATTTCTGGGATTTAACTGCTGACATATTTTAATTTGAGTTTTATACCTTACCTCAAAATGATGTGTTTTACCCAGCTTTTTAAGAAAGCTAAAAACCACATACCAGGCATACTCACAATTTATAATAACTTTTTAAGTTTTGTTTACTCCATACTGAAATTATGTCTACATTCATTAATCATGATCAGCTTACATCATCAGTGGTAGCAAGGCTTTCACTGGGGGTAAGTTCTGAGTTTGATGCTATCCAAGTACCAGAATTCACTGACTTTACATTTTCCCCTTCTTTTTCATGGTTTTCAGAAATATGTCTGGATACTATGTCCTAAATAAGGAAATAAGATAGTTACTTACGTAAAACATTAATTTTTTTTTATCACAAATTTAAAAGCAGCAGACAGAAGAACAAATGCAATTCTCCTCACCTCATAGGTTAATTATGAGGAAGAAATAACATTAAAGACATAACACTAAAAAATTGCTCAGAAAAAGACTTTTAGAAAAGGCTCTTTAAGCTATGCAAGTTTTTAAATAAAATGGTAATAAGACAGCACATGAAAAATGGATCATTATACATATGGAAGAGGATGTATCTCAGTCTAAGAAAGCAACCAGACAGAATCATGAAGAAGAGCAGCACCAGACAGGATAGGAAAAAGAGGGTGGGTACCAGATACCTGCAATGCATATAAAGCCCTCTGTCTCAAATAGTCTGTATTAAGTAGCTGAAGTTCATGGAAGAGTTCAATAAGAAAATGTGGACGAGATTCATTTTGAGAAATTAATGTAGCTACTTCAGAATAAATAGTATCCCGCAAAGCTTCAAACATGGAAAAATCACTCCCAGTTTCTGGAAGATATAAAAGATCAGGACGTTAATACTGATGAAATACACTCCTAACCATTTCTACTGGCTTGTATCAGTACTGTTTAAATTACTCAAAAATCAGAACATACTCAATTCTATTCCAGGGCTTTTAAAGTAGAAAAAGAATCTTAAAAATTACTGAGATAAAGATAATCTAAAAAATATCAAGATATATATTAGAAAAATACTTAAATGTACAGATAATATTACCTAGTATTACTCAGATTGTATTTATTTCTCAAAAAAACTATATGGATAATTTTACACATTTCACAGGAATAATCAGTGGAAATCTCTCAGCACTTGAATGAAATAAACAGCAGATAATTGTCTTTTTTTTTTTTTACTAATATGAACTTCATTACATAAAAGGAAATTTATTTAGTTAAGGTTTAGAACTAAATGCTGCCAATAAAAGCTACTATGTTTAGGTCTATCTAGTAGGTCTATTAATTCTCAAATCTCAGCTACCATTCTATATTGATGGAAATTGAGTTTGTAACTACAACACAATATAGATCAATTTTGCTAATGTCTTACTGACACACTCAGCCTAAGCTGGACCAGGTATGACCCAACACAAATTTTTAGTTTCACAGATTCTAGGTATCACTCTATTAACTTAGCAACAATTCTGCTGTATTTGCTGATAACACAGAATTATCGCCCTTTGAGGTATACGGTCATACTTTTATTTTTAAGAGTGTAAATTAACAACTGTTCCTATGGTTGTGAAGCTTTTGGTTTCGGCTCAGGTCATTATCTGGCGGTTCAGGAGCTCAAGTCCTGTGTTAGGCTCCGCACCGTCAGCATGGATTCTCCCTCTCCCCTGCCCACTTTCTCTCTCAAAATAAATAAATAAACTTAAAAAATGTTTTTAAATGGTTCCCATTTTGAGTTCTCTATTAAAAAAAATCTCTAAGTAGCTCTTCTGGCTATCAAAATCTGTACACTTTCTACAGCAATAGTAGAAACATAGATAGTTAAATATTCAAGTTCCACAAATGTCAGTGACAAATTTCTAAAAGAGAGACTTTAATATGTTGAGTGTTTTCACATACTGTGCTTTTAAATAAATATGCAAAGATCATAAAGACTTAATTCACTTTTTACAACAGAGGATAAGAATATGCAAAGCAAGAAGCCTAATGATAAAATTTCCTACTAACTTATGTCTTATATCTTAACATCTTCAGGTCTCAATTTCTACAAGTATAAAATAATGATAATGAATATGCAACGTCCCTATCCCTCACACATTTTTCAGTATAAAACAAAACTAAAAGAACAAAATAAAATACTTATGTTCTCTGACTAGTTTTAAAATGTTCAAATGCGGTATTTATTATAAACATGAACCAAAAATGTCTCTGTAGGAAATATATAAAGGAAAAATCCAGATAAGAAAATGAATTTAATATGCAAACTTCCAATTTACATAATAGTTTGACCACAATTAATTTAGAAAATGTTTATTATTTCAAAACTGTAAGAACAAAGCACATTCAACTGACATCTGTTACACCTCTGTAGGTGAAAAATTATCATTCTAAATTAGGTATCATTAAAGATGAAATTATTCCCAAATACTGAATTGGGCTGAACACACGCTCCACCTCCCCCTCAACCCTCTGGCCCTGCAACAGAGGTAGAAAGTTTTTGCCGGTTTCTCCTCCTAAACTAAAATGCATTAGTTTAGGCTAGAAAAATCCTTGATCTCAGTCAGGTTTCTCTGATTCGGTCTTATTTTCATAGTTCTTTGGGAAGTGTCACAGACATAAGTCAAGTTTAGTCTGTGCTAGATTCTTGTTTTTTCTTCTTGAGATTCTCCTGCAGATTCACAACAGACTTCTATTTTTCCCTCATGTATACTGTAGTAGGCCATTAAAGAATATTTATAATTCTAAATCACACAGAACCATATTTAAACATATATATATATAGTATAAAGATAAAAACAGCACTTTGGAATGTTTGTAATTTTACATGCATTTTTATTTATCATGGTCTATGCATGTAATTTTTTTGTTTAATTGTGTATTGGCTCATTTTTAAAAAATAGATGTTGACTAGTTACAGAAAATAACAGAAGTCACACTATAATACTTAACACTGTAAATCAAACCTAGAAAAAAAAAACTTTTTGTTTCAAAAAATTATTAATGCTTTTAAGCACTTAAGAAATACAAAATCAATTAACTTCAAATAAAACACTGAATTACAAAGACTTTCTATCACCCTTATGAATGTGCTGGTAACGTTCTCTACAGTAACTGAAAATGAAAACCAGAAAAGCAGCTAATTTTATCATCCAAGTAAAGAATTCTAAATGAAAGCCTTCAGAATCTCATGAATATGAAGTCTCTCACTTTTACAAGGCAAATGACATATATACACTAAGCTTAAGCTAAAAAAATAATCAGAGCAGCAAAACTAAGGATATTTAGGACTAATGGAAAAAAATTAACACAAAGTGGACACCAAAACTAAGCAGATTGTTACCTGGCGCTTCATTGCATGCATTTCTGTTAGACTGCTGTAGTATTCTCCTAGCATGTGCTGCAGGAAAGGGCAGACATAAGGATGAACATAAAATGTGTATGAATTAAAGACAGGGTCTATAATAGGAGTAAGTGAATTAAAAAAAAAAAAAAAGCAATTTCTTTAAATTGTTTGCCTGAACTGATATGTTATCACAAGGTAAAGTTTTTACTTTGTTTTAAACTAATCTTATCAGGGAAAATATAAGATTTGCTATGAACTTATATATAAACTTAATGTGACTGATGATGACTATCATAATACACTTCTGCCATTCACTCTCAGAAGCACACACATCGTGGCAAACCTCCCCTAACTCCTTAGGGAGAGGACAGCACAATTCTGCACTAGCGGTCATATGTGCTACACTCTAGAAATCACGAAACAAACCCCACTAGTACATGCTATAAAGAATTTTAGGGTAATGACTAAAACTAAGTGTTTTTAGAGAGTGAAAATGCAAATACACAGTGTATATTTACACAATTCAAGCATTTTTTAGTGCACCAAAATTCAATCCTTTTATTTTTCTAAGTTACGGTAAAAGGTCTGAAGAACTATGCCCATTATTTACGTAACTTAATAATCCAATTAAGTCTTTCAATTTAATGCCCTTCATCAACTTCCATTCTATTGTTTACTCTTTGAAGATACCACTATTTCATAAAGATAGTGAAGTGTAAGTGTTATAAAATTTTGGTAAAATGCTGGGGCCAGGTCAGGAGAATTGACAGTTTTGTCAAAAGGATCCTAGACTTAACAGAAGACCAGGACTGAAACTTCCACGATGCCATTTCCTAGCAACAGGACCTTGAGGAAGTCAGTTCAAAACACAAACTGTGACGTTTCTTTTCTGATTACAAAAGCAATAAATACTCATTATGAAAGGTTTAAGAAATATAGAAAAGTTTCAAGATGATAATAATCACTATTAACATTTTCATGTATTTTCTTCCAGTCTTTTTTCATTGATATTTTTGTTAACAGTTGGAATTATACTGTTCAGACAACACTAAATGTCAGTATTGTGTTCACTTTCTGTTTTCCTTAGCATAGGCAAGTACAATTATGGAGTTAAGAGCATGACTTCTGAAGCTTTCCAGAAAAATTGTAATTTATGTTACGAGCTCTTTATGACAATGTGGGGGAATAGGTCTCTCTGACCATGTTTCCTCATCTGCAAAATGGAAATAAAACCAATTCACTGCATTATGAGGCTCTAATGGGACGAATAATTTAATTTGTAAATAGTAAAGCATAATACAAATGGTAGCTGCTACTCTAGCTTTTCACCAAGCATCTTACTGACACCTGACAAGTGAGGGTCTATATCTACTGCCTCCCGCTCCATGTTTCTTTGAGATGTACTTGTTCTTTATGAAACAGGAAAGTACCAGTACTTACCTAACGTAAATCTGTTGCAAACACATACAATTTCATTCATTCAATCAACACTTACTAAGTGCCTACCACATGTCCAGGATCATGGGAACATTTAAGGTACAAATATGATAAGGTATTACCTGAAGTCCAAGGGTCTCAAAAAGGTGACAGACACTTTAACAGGTAATCACTATAAAATGTGATACAGGCAACAGAATAGATTTACACAGGCTACAACAGAAACGAAAAAGGAGAAAGGGAAACTTCTCTGAGTTTAGATTTGGATGCAGTATTAAAGTTGCAGAATTAACATTTTATAAGACTCCAGTAGAGAAAAAGGCTTACAAAGCGTAAAAAGGTGAACTCAGGCAGAGAAGACACCTGCTGAGGTGAGAAATGGCATGACAGCTATGGGCAAACTTCAATTCAGTGCCTTGGAAAGAGTCAAGTTTAAGGCAGAGGGTGGGCAGAGAAGAATCTAGAGATGCAAGAAAGAGCCAAATCTCCACTGGCCAGAAGTTACATTAAGGCATTTGGACTTTCCCCTGTTAAGCATGGTAAAGCCAAAGATTTTAAGCAGGGAATAATATTTTATATCGAATCCTTATTCAGAGAAGATTTTCAGAATTTCAAATCAGTTCCAAATTAATATCAACTACACTTTTTGTTCAGAATTTTATCAAAATGTCAAAAGCTAGTATCGCAATAAAAATATTTCCAGTTTACATTTCTTGATATCAAGAATATATCTACTCTTATACAAAACCTGCACATGACAAAAAATTGCGACACACCGCTTTTCAAATCTAAGAGGAAGAAGCCCTTAGATTAAAGCAAACCAAAAAAGAACATACCTGAAGATATTTCTGTAGACCTACTATATTTTATTATTTTTTCCAGCTGCTCATGATTCTTTCTGCTGAATACTTTTGCTTGAACAGGCTCTTCAGTCTGGGCTGAATGTCTGTTCCTACTTTTGCAAGGTTCCCATGTGCTAGACATACTGGCACTTTCATACCCTTGAGTAAAAAAAGTGACAACTGTTATCAGTTCCAACTAACTCAAACTAAAAGGGAAACTGATTTCCATAGTGAAACAGTACACGTAAGCCAATTCAGAATGCTATGAAGGCCTGGTATAAATAGACATACACAACAGTAAGACAATGTCTGGCAATAACCTTTGAAAGCATGGGTAACAGTAATATATTCTAACATTTCATCGTCCTTTGATACTTAACGAGTACATCCCAACTCAAACAATATGGCAGGCCTTATATGACCCAAATTCTCTACTAGACTCCAATTTTTCATTGTTAGCAAATACAAGAATCCTGTCCAGTCTACTGAAAATGTCCATAAACAGAGGGAAGTAATGGGCACTAGTCAAATCTATCTGCCTTCTTATTATAACTTGTGTGAAACAGGACTTGATTTATAAGGTCTTACCCACTCACCGGTTATCTATATATTCTACTAAATTTTCCTTGCTGTATGGCACAGGATAGGACTTCAACTTTATTTTGTTCCACATGGACACTTGGTTATATCTACCCTCTTCCCAATGAAATTCTTTGTCAATATTATTAAATCTCCTTATTAATTTTTACTTCTGGACACTGTTTAAATGACTTATCTATTCCAATGCCATTTTCATTCTTTTAGCCACCAAAGTTTTATGGCATGCTTAAATATCTGATAAGACAAGTCCTATATAGCTTCTCTGATTTTCTTGGCTATTGTTAGACATGTGTCCTTCCATATAAGCGCTGATATTTTTTTTTCTAATTTCAGAAACAGTCCACAGTCCATGGGGATTCAAAATGGAATCACAGTAAAAGCATTTCTTAATTTAAGGAGAATTCATATTTAGTAACTTTACACATTCTCTTCTAAAAACATGGTGTATTTGTACAATCTTGTTTCATGTTCTTCAAAAATATTTACATTTTTATCGATGCAGTACTTTCCTTGTTAAATTTATCCCTAAGGATTTCCCTCCTATAGCTCTGGATACTACCATGGGAAGAGGATTTTACCCCAACTTCCATTCTGTTACTACAACAGCGAAAAATACATGCACATTTATTTCATAACCAGCTCCTTTATTAATTTACTTTAACTTTAGTAGCTATTTTCAGAAAATAGCTCTCTCAGAAAAAATATAAAAGGTTTCCCTTTTTGAATATTTATTCCAATTATTTAATTTTTTGTCATAATCCTTTCCAAACAATGTTAGACAATTATGATGATAGAGAGGAAACCTTGTCTAATTTCTAACTTTGACATAGGTTACTTCAGAGTATCTTCACTTATAATGTTGTGATTGAGATTAGCTAACAGCCTTCAATATATTAAATATTAAATATCTGTCCTCTTAGGTGCATTTTACTTAAAATATTTATTAGGAATGACTTCAAAGTTAATCTAATCTACCACTATGATTATATGACTTCTGTCCTTCAATTTGATATCAAAATTACGTTGACAGATTTCCTGATAATGGATCATGATTACATTCCTGTAATAAACCCTGACAAGTCTAATATTCATTTTGACACATGGCAGATTAAATTTGCTAATATTTCACTTTTCAATTTACATTAGCAACTGAGACTGATCTGTTGTTTTCTTTACTCAACTGTTGCCTCTCCTTTTTACCTTTCCCTATATTAAAAGTGTCTAATCTGATTCATATGTTGTTTCTGTTGTTTTCCTCATACAGGACACACCAATATCTTCTTTTCATCTTGACAAGTTTGAATACAGGACTCTCAAATTGCAGTACTTTTTTGTCTGTGTATGGACATTATTTTACGTTCTTCTACTTATGTTGTATGATGTCAGTTAGGTTCTTTTTTATTGTATAGAACTTGTTCTTCCAGTCTGGAAGCTTTGAAGATGTTTACTTTTTCCTTGGAATTAAGGAATTTTATCAGAATATACACAGGGGTATGTGGATACTTTCTCCTCTTGCCTCCCAGATGGACAACAGTTAGCTGAATTTCTACTAAATTCAAGGGTAGAATTCAGTGATTCATCACATTTAACACCCAGTGCTCATCCCAACAAGTGCTGTCCTTAATGACCCTCACCCACTTAGCCTATCCCGGCACCCAACAGCCCTCCAGCAACCTGCAGTTCGTGCTCTGTATTTAAGAGTCTTTCATGGTTTGTCTCCTCAATTTTCTAGGCCAAGGATTTGGGACTTAATAGTAGTTATCCTCTTTTTTTGAATAATCTAATTATATGTGAAAATCATTTTTTTCCAGTTCTACTGAATTTGTTATTAGTTCAATACACTTAAGTGTTTTTAGGATTTTGTTCCAGGTGTGTATTTCTTTCACTAACTCTTTTTACTAGATATTACCTGTTGCGGTGTTACCTGTTCTGGTGTTACCCTACTGGCTTCTGTGGCTTCTCTGGCTGCTGGTCCCTTTTGCAGTCACTGTTATATTCACTGGGCCAGGCCAGGACTCCCATCTATCCTGAAGACTGGACCCAACTGTGGGGTAGCTTCACTGGCATGCTGACAGTAGTTGGAAGCCTCACTCCTACAGTGAGTGAAGCAATGTCGTCACTAGCAAGGTGTCGGTCTCTCACCAAGACAGTAAGAGGAAACTTCTCTACTCTGTCTCCTCAACTGCAAAGGCAATGCTCTCCCATGGGCAAGGTAGGGAGGATGCCATCTACTTGTTCAGTGACACCCTTTCCCATAAGTACCTTCAAATGGCAAAAGACTGCTATTCTTTGAAGGAAGGGAGGTGTAAGAGGAGGAGGAGGTACAGGGATGCCCATCCTCCAGCCAAGTCTTCTCCAAGACTGCAGAGGTCTGATCTTTGCCCCGACATTCTCGGAATGAGCCGAGAGAGCCTAAAGCCTTACTACTTACATGCTCCAGATCACAGCAGCTGCTCTGCTATTAGCAAGTAAGTCCCCAGTGTATGTCGACTTATTCTCTGTAACATCCAATCTGGAGTTAACCTTCCCTTTTTATTTTTAAGGCCGTCATTCAAGTTAGGACTCTATCATCTCATATTTGGGTTCCTGGTTTCTTCGTTGGTCTCTCAGACTAAAGTCTAGACACTCTCATCCATTCTGCATGAAACTTACTGGAAAGAGAGCCCTCTTGGTTATTTCTGACCTTCACATAAACAGGTCCAGCAATAAGGGTATACGACTGACAAAGGGAATAGGTAAAATGAAGAATTAATGAAGGTTACTGAAACCCCAGAGTTACATTGGCTAGGCCAGCTGGTAGATGACCAGCAAATGTTCATTAGCATAAGGGCGTGATCTCCTGTCCCATTTTATCACTTTTTCTCTTGCCCATGATCTGTTTTTTTCAGAATGAGTGGCAACATAGCTAGAAAAAAGAACGTATTTCTAGCTGTGTCTCCACTTCACCGACACAGCTCAGCCATGATACCCTGGAGACCTCGCACATATCCACAAAGGCCACACAGATAAGGAATGAACTGCAGCTGAGTCTAAGTCTGCACAGAAAGCCTTATGATCCTCCTGGAACACAGAATACAAGAACATGGGAGGCTTATGAGGAACTACTATGTGGCTATTTTTTACTTGCCTCCCCGAACCCCCTTATAAAGCTGCCATGAAGCCTTTTTTTTATCTCCTCCTGGGTTCCGATGAAATAGGAGACCTTTCTTTCTCAGGCCATGAGGACAAACTTCCAGACTCTAAAGTGGTCTGTAGCTGCAACACGGCACTGGCTCCTTAATAACAGGGCCCACTGCTCATGCTGGAACTGTCATCTGGCTTCTTCTGTTTCAGTGTCCCCTCGTGGCATATAGAACAAAGAACACAGGGTGCTGGGACTTCTAGATGCTCTGACTTTGTATGCCTATGTAAGTAATAAACTCAGTGACTCTAAAAAGGGTTGTTTCTTTGCTGGCCGCATCTGTCAGGCCTTGCCCTTCCCGATGCCTGACATGTATTTCAATTCAATCTTCACCAGTCATCAGGAAAGGGAAGAGAAAAGAAACGAAAAGACTCAGGGATAGTCACAGTACATTAACAATTCAATCCAATTTTCTAAGAATGGGGAAGACCTATACTATAGATAGGATCCCACCGCTCTCGAATAATATCAAAAGAGGGAATGGACCTGGTGGAGAGTGGCCAAATTACAGGTGTGATACCTGAAACATCTGGCAAGGCAAGAAATGATGCCTAATTCATAAAATCTAAATTAGAATGGAAGTTTAAAGAATTTGTATCACCTCACTTCACATGCAGTTAATATATACCTTTACATACAAAGATCTGCTAAAGATGAAAATACATGAGCATCACTGGAAACAAAGCTAACTGAGGATGCAGCATGCTACTTCTGAGAACTGTCCACAAGTACAAAGCGAACAGTTCAGCCTAGGAAATCTGGGACAGTATAACCAGCTGTGCTCTCTCTCAAGACAGCAGCTTAAGTCCCACCACGCTGACCTGTCATTTCCTATTTCTTCCCCCAGTTCCTCTTCTTTCCTTGCCTTATCCTGCCTCTAAACTTTTTTCATTGTTACTAGTTTGGAATGCCTTCCAATATTTCTCTTCATCTGACTACATTTAAGACACGTAAATATTCTTTTGTTCTAAGAAAGCATGGCCATTCCTAACCCATAAAAGAGCAATGGTCTACCTCAGTGCTTCTCAGACTTTGGTGGGCATATATTCATATTAAAACACATCTGGAATCTTGTTAAAAGACAAACTGAAAAACAATGTGGACTCATTTGTGTGGTGCTGATATGTCTGTCCATGGTTCAAACTTTGAACAGCAAGGGTTTGGCTGACTAATTTGATTTTGATCCCTATTAGTTTGACTCTACATGTATTAGTTAGCTTCTACTATCAAGTCTTATTTTTGTATGTATGCCTTAAAGTAGGGCTCTCACTGACAGATGGTCTTAAATGCCTGTCAAACAAATGTGTATATACGTTTTTGGCAAGTATTTTTATACTTAGAAGAGAGCAGATAGGTCAGAATGTCAGTCTTTGCCCTAAAGCAAAAAAGCTAAATTGCATATACAAAAATCCTAATTCCTCAGAATAAAGGGGTTTCCAAAACAGGAATATACCAATTATTTCTAAGCTTGGGTAGACATGGCCACTAGTTGGCTTAAGGGTCCCCTAAGAACCTGCTATTCAAAGTGAAGTCCACAAACCAAGATCAACAACACATGGGAACTTGTTAGAAATACAGATCTTTGGGTCCCCTCTCAGACAGAATCCATCTGCTTTTAAACAAGATTTCTAGGGAGAAACAGTAAAGTTTAAGAAGCACTGCCCTAGCACACTCAAATTAACTGGCTTAATGAGAAAATGAAAATAAACGTTCAAGTTTCTTCATTTATTCATATGACAGAAAACATTTTTGTAGGAGCAAGGTAAGAAAGAGTAAAACATTCACTGGGTCAACAGAGGGATCACTCTCTAACAACAGCCATTGCTCATTATCTATCTACTTAAATGCCCTCTAGTGACACCAAGAATCATCTTGGAGAAAGCAGAGTAGTTGGATTTCATTCACCTGAATCACTGACCAATATGCTACATAAAAGCAGCTCCTCCCAAACCTATATAAATGGGCAAACATTTGCAAGGATGGTAACGTGTGTGCAGAGAAAAATATCATCCCTGTTCAAATGTGTTTGTTTCGTCATCAAATCAGACTCTTCAGATGGGAGTAGTGGTAAAAGCCAAGGACATGAAGGACACATGATGAACCGAAAGGAAATAAAGGAGCATTGTGCTTTCTTACATACAGTTTTCTTCCGAGTTCTCAAGTGTTTCATTAACCACAAGAGGATGAAGAAGAATGCTGTGAACGTTTACAAGTGCATTTTTACCACAGGGTTTCGTACGACCTCCATATCCTTACATGTATTGTGAGCTTCCAAGAGACAGAGTTAGCTGTGCATGGTGATTTTTCACTTTTCTAATTATATGCCTTAAATACTTTGTTCTTAAGCACCAAATACTATCTCCTTGAACTTAGAACATCTCAGAGCCACAGCCAAAAAGCATTCCCTAAAAACTTGAAGGAGTATCCTTTAATATTCCATATTCCAGAGCTAGACTTGAGTAAAATTCTTAAAAAATCATAGAACATCTATTTTTGTAAGTGGCATGCAGTTACCACTATAACTTTAATAACTTTAATACCACTAGAACTAGAACAGTTACCACTATAACTTTAATAACTTTAATACCACTATAACTTTAATAACTTTAATACTCAATGACCAAGATTCAATAAACAGAGGTTAATGTTTTACCTTATTAACTAGGGTTAATTTCCTAAAGGATGAAGAACAAACTTGTTTTAAAAGTGGTTTCATCTATGATATTCAAAGAATGCAATGTAGTTACAAGTCCAAATTTCTTTAAACGAATCAATCAAGGATATAACCACAAGTCATAACGTAACTAAAGTGGTGGATGTAGGACACCATCCTACAAAAGATGTAGTTTTTAAAAAAGAATAACAGTAAAAGTTGGGCATTTCAGCAATTTTTAGTAGGGCATGTTGGCAATTTTTAGTAACTTTCAAAATATGGACAATATCTTCAAAAGCTAATGGTAACCACATACACAGGAAATATAAGAAGCTTTATGAAGCACAAAAAAGATTAAATACCATGTCTTAAAATAGCTACATTAAACACTACTTGAGGGGCCCCTGGGTGGCTCAGTCAGTTAAGTGTCCGACTTCAGCTCACGTCATGATCTCACGGTTCATAGGTTTGAGCCCTGCATCAGTCTCTGTGCTGACAGATAGCTCGAGAGCCTGGAGCCTGTTTTGGATTCTATGTCTCCCTCTCTCTCTGACCCTCCCCTGCTCACACCGTCTCTCTCTCTCTCTCTCTCAGAAATAAAACATTAAAAAAAAAAAACCACCACTTAACAAATTTTATTATAAATTTAAAAGTGACTAAAAGTTACTTTATTCAAGGAGGTTTAGAATAGTGCCTCTCCATTTAGCCCCAAAAGTTACCAACATGTACACTGATCCATATTCAACAAATTTTAAGGGGCGCCTGGGTGGCTCACTCGGTTAAGCCTCCGACTTCGGCTCAGGTCATGATCTCATGATCGTGGGTTCTGAGCTGTCAGCACAGAGCCTGGAGCCTGCTTTGGATTCTGTGTCTCTCTCTCTCTCTCTGCCCTGCCTCCTCTCATGCTCTCTGTCTCAAAAATAAATAAAACATTTAAAACAAAACAAAAATTTTAATACTTACCAATATTCTTAACTCTGCTTTTCAGCTGAGTAGAATGCCTTTTCTTATTCTTTGACTTGGGAGTTTTATCTTTAGATGCCAGGCTGGCCCGTGCAGATGCTTTTCTGGCCTTGAATGTTTTAGTTACCGTTGTTGGATCTACCGGATCAGGCATACTGCTAAAGCTTTCTAAAGACTCTTCATCAAACTGGCGTCTTCTCCGGCTGGTCTCTAACTGATTTTTGCGATTACTATTTGTAGTTTTCTCTACAGACACTGGAAATCCAGTCTTGATAAATGGTTTTTCTACCTCACCTTCCTGGTCGTATGACCATGGCGTCTTACTGTTCTCCACCTCCTCTTCAGGCTGTTTTTGATTCCTTATCAATGAAAATAAATTTTTATAGGTACAACAGGTTTCTATGTTTACTGGAAAACTGTCGATATAGTTTACTAGATTTAGGTAAATACATCAACAGACTATAAAAACATTTTTACAGAAATAAACTAAATATGCAAATATTATGCAGGCTAACGTACTAAATTACTTTGAACTTTAATATTAGACCCTTCTCATTAAATCCTTTTCATTAGCAAAAGTCTCAAACAAAAGACCTAGCATTCATGAAGAAAAAGAGTGGGAAAGAAAAATAAAAAGGGTGCCTGGGTGGCTCAACTGGTTAAGCAATCTGACTTCAGCTTAGATCATGATCTCATAGTTTGTGAGTTCGAGTCCCACATCAGGTGAACTAGCCTGCTTCGGGTAAGCAAAAGTCCCTCTCCAGATGAACAGGAGTTCCCCTTCACCTGAGCCTCTTGCTTGCTTGCCTGTTCGTTCTTTTTCTCTCTCTCTCTCTGCCCCTCACTCACTTGCATCCTCTCAAAATAAGTAAATAAAAAATAAAAATAAAAAAAGGATGGGACATACAAGGAAAAACCAAAACACGTGCAGGAATAGCTGAGAAAGAGCTGTTCCCAGGTTTGGGAACATACACGGATCTGCTGTCACTTTAAGCAGTTCAAAAAGAACTGGAATTTGGTGGAAACAACTGTCCATGCAACTAGTAATTTACTCCTCCACACATTTAGTTGTAATGGTGTGCTAAACACTGGCATTCTTTAATGTATTAATAGGTATTCGTTGATTATCTAAGTTTAAAAAAATAGGCCTAAACATGTCTACGGGATTTCTCAGAAATTTTACCATGCCAATGTGCTTTACAAATGTCTTAGAAGAAAACACAGTCAGCAGGATGTCCAAAACTTTTTATCACAGTGTTCCAAAGAATGTGACTTGGGAAACTGAACTACAGGATTCAACTTAAGACAAAAGTTAGCAAACCTACACTCTGCAGGCCAAATTCAGCTTGCTGCCTGTTTTTGTATGCCTGGGAGCAAAAATGATTCTTATATTCTTACATAGTTGAAAAAAATTCAAGAAAAACAGTTTGTGACACAACTTATATGAATTTCATATTTCAGTACACACAAAGTACTACTGGAACAAAATCACTTGTTCATACTGTTTTGGGCTGCTTTTGTGCAAAAATGGCAGAAGTATATGGTTACGACAGGCACTATATGGTCTGCAGTATTTATTATCAAGCCCTTTAGAGTAGGAAAAGTTTTCTGACCCCAACTCAAGACTACAATGTTTCATCTGACCTCTTGTTATCTCCAGCCATTTAATTCAGGGAACCTACCTATAATAGTTGAGATTTTTGGGAGATGAGGTCTAATCTGAAGTAGGTCAAATATCTCAAATAACGTTAGATATCCAGATCCATCCTTTTTTACTATCAGTCATATATAAAATATGGATAGTAATGAAGTAAAGACCTTCCAATAGTACAGCTATTCATCAGAGATTTGAGTAAATATTTATTGCTTATGATGGAAATCCATTCAACCATCATTTCCGAATAGCAACTATGCCCTAAACACTGTTGGGCTCTGACGATGGGGTATTTTAAAGAGCAAGAAGACATTTAAGGGGAAAAATGGTTAGCAGAGGAAAGAAAAAAGTAGGTCAACCAAAGGATTCCCAGAATCTAATAAAAAGTTGAATTCTAGGAGTTTTTGTTTAATCACATAAAAAAATCCATGATTTAATAAAGTGTCAAAATACTTATTTAAGAACCCATGACATCCCCAGTCCATAACTAAAAAAGAATGTGAATTTTCTAGTTGTAAAGGGTTAAGAAAGACAAAATCCAAGATCCTTTATAGAAAAAATACTATGCTGAATTGACCTCTAAGTTTTCATCTTTCTAAAAAGTTTTTTTCTGAATAAATAAGAGTAACATAAAAAGGCTATTTTTACCAGCTGGCTATCAAAATCATTTTCCAGATTAACACACACATGAAAAACAGCTACAAAAATATGAAAGATTAACCGGACTCAACCCAAGTATAGTCTTTTATACTATTTGAGTCAAAAGTTTTATTTGCGAAGACTACTGTATTAAAAAATATTAACATTGAAAAAATATATATGTAGAATACTGAGAAACAGAAAAAGATATCCTGTGACTAATACCATATATCACTGATCTAATAGTACTCTACATTACATCTAGATAGATCTTAAGAATTTATTCTAACTAGAAGCTATGAATCAAGGAGCTATCACTTTACAGCTATCATCTAGTAGTATATATTAGTTTCTAGTCCTAAAGTGAACTTAAAGAGAGATAGCAAATCCAGGCAAAAGACACTGTATGGGTCACATCTTATCCTTCCAAAATGGATTTCACAGGACACTCTGATCAAAACCATGATACCAGGGATAGTGGCAGATGTATGCCCGAGAGATGACCTGGTAAGATTATCAGTTTCACAATCCCAATGCTAACAAGCCAAACAACAGAAGCAGACTGCCTAATTCTGTTTTCAAATTATGTATAATTAGATGTAATCACAAAAGCGACATTTAAGAAAATAATGGATTATGTTCACAATCAAGTACCTTGGTTTTTCTGCTCCGATAGAAGAATTGCTTTCAAAAGGTTTTGGAAAAGCCATATATTCTGTTTTCCCTGAAGAATTCTGGGCTAATGGTTGCTGCTGTTCAGTAGGTGTAGAAATATTCTGAGAAAAATCTCCAAAATTAGAAGGAAATAAAGGGCTGAAATTCATACCTAATAAATAAAAGCAGTGGATAAGACAACAACAAAGAAGTGCCTGGAAACCTTAACATGAAATTAAAAGACACTTTTAGTTAAACGTGCCACTCAAATCCACCAAAACAAAAAACTATTACGTTAACATTCATTTGTTCAATCACTCTTTATATAGCTCAGCCCACGGGGTTTTCTGCATTGGTGATACAAAGATGGATAAGGATCCTCACCCTTCAGAGCTAAAAGTTAGATATAATAGTACCTGACCTTTATCAAATTACCGGGTACTGGACTCTACTGTAGGCATTTATTTATCTGTTACTTCATTTAATGATCAAAACATCATGACAGGTTATTATAGTAATTTTACCAGGGAGAAAATCAGCTCAGAGATTAAAAGGCTAGTAGATGAAAGAACAGTTCAGATCTCAGGTCTGCACAACTCCAAAGCTTCTATTCTTTCCACTCTAATTCAACTGGGAGAGTAGAATATAACTAGGTTTTTATCATACAGTGCTGTATCAGATATATTTGAGGGGGATACTAACAACTTGGGGAGAGAAAGGGGTGAGAAAAGGCTTCGCAAAATTACTTTGTGAAGAAAGAATAGTCTTCACCCAGAGGTGACACTGGTAATGACGGATATTACTGCAAAGGACTTACATGTGCAATTTTTTATATTATATTACTTAAAAATGTACTCAAAAAACATTTGTTGCCAATATTAATACTCAAGAACTAAAGCACTTGTTAAATTTGTTAATGCCATTGTTTTTATAATCGTGCTAAGAAAATACACTGCTGTTTTTATTTATTTATATTCACAAAGCCCTCCAGCCCTCCAAATCCTTTTCTCCACTATATTCACCGGCAAACACCTTCAAGTCCACCTCCTGCACGACGCACCACATCCAAGCTAATATATTCTACCTCCAGAACGTCTTCTGAAGTACTCCTGGTTCTGGGCCCCTCCTGCCAATGCCTTAGATCACGCCATCATTCTTTCTCTAATATTACTGCAACAGCCTTCAATTTTCTATTCACCAGCAATACTCTTAAGCTCCTATCTCCAATTTCTGCAACACTATCACTAGTATAATCTTCCTAAAATAGAAATCTCATGCTAACACTATGCTCAAAATCCTTCCTGGCCCTTCTGATAGGCCACAGAAAGTCCAAGCTTCTTTGTACAGCACAGAAGGCCTCTGCTGCTCTCCAGCCACATCAATTACTCTTCCCCTGTGATGGTCCTAAACATGAATCAAACTTAATGACTTCTAAATTCCCCCCATGGTCCACTGTTTCACTGCTTTGTAATTCTAAGTGGTCCCACTGATTAGAAAACCCTTTCCTCTCTAATCTCCCTGGAAATAAATGGTGCTCATTCTTTAAATAACATGCCTTCTGCAGAAAAAAAAAAAACAAACACCAAAAACAAACAAAACTTGACCATTTCTTACCCCAAAGAAGAGTAGACTCCTTACCTCATTTGCATCACTGCTATAGCAGACATAGCACTGTGCTGGCCACCTGACACCCGGAGCTTCCTCACTAGACTCTAAATTACTTTAAACATTAGTTATACCTAGGGGTGCCTGGGTGGTTCCATCAGTTAGGCACCTGACTCTTGGTTTCGGCTCAGGTAATGATCTCACAGTTTCGTGAGTTCAAGCCCCACATTGGGCTCTGTGCTGATAGCGTGGAGACTGTTTGGGATTCTCTCTCCCCTTGCTCTCTGCCCCTCCTTCCTCACTTGCATTCTCTCTCATAATAAATAAATAAACTTAAAAAACATTTAAAAAAAAAAAAAGCAAAACATTAGTTCTACCCATTTGAATCCCAGTCATTTATTTGGTATCTGAAACATAATGGGTGCAGAAAAAGAGCCTGAATAAAAGGCTAAGCTAAGTAAAATTCAATCCAAGCATAAGCTAAGCTTCAGTCTAGGAGTGAATCTCCCTACCAAGACATGCAGCTCCTCTAGAAGAACACCAGAACACCGCTTCAGTCATCTTTATTCTCCTTACACTCTACACAGTGCCTGGTGTGCGGCAATCATGGGAGAGCCTCATTCCCGCTATCCTTAGTAAATGGTTGCTAAGTAATTCAAAGGTGTAAGACTAAGCAATCTTCATATGTAGTTTACTTAATTTCATTAGCAACCATTTAAAGTTTTTCACCATAAAAACTCAACAAAGACGAGTTCGTAACTTTCTTTGCAACATCAAAAAAGAATGATAAAAACCCACGCAAGAGACAAACTGTATTCCTGAACACTTGGCATTTATTTTCCTTTCAAGTTTGGAGTCACTTACCTGGTGCAAATGATGACAAATTAGTAAACCCGGGAAGGTTAAACAGATTTACAGGCTGCGAGGGAAAGCTAAAAGGACAAAATAAACTGGGAGAAGACGTGTGTGATGCACCGCTGACTCTCTCCTTGCTTCCGGGTTTCTCTGGGTGCTGATTGTGTTGGCGCAAAAGTTCATTTAGCATTTGTTTCAACCTATAAATATTTAAGAAGTCAGTTAACTTACAAATCAGTTATATTATCTTCTGTTTAAAGCACATTTAGAGATAATACATGTAAAAAGTGATTCAAACACACGCAGAAGAAATGGCCTGTCTGGACAGTGACAGCAAACAGTGGTGTCCTGCAGGCTTACTTCCGTAACCTGGCCTTTGGGACAAGAACTACACTTACCACTTCGATCAGACAGTACGTAGAACTCTAAGAAACTCACAGATTTTTGATGCTGAAAGCTTCAAAGAGGTATAATTTACACAGCATGTAATTCACCTGATAGAAGTATAAAGTCGAACACTAAAAATTTTTAAAAACAAGTCTATGGTATTAAAAAGGAACATAGCGCAAGTCACTGTTTATAAAATCCTCAGATACTGAGAATGTCTGAATGTCCAATTTTGCTCGTGCCCTTTTCTCCCAGAAGATAACTAGAAAACACTTGCTCCATTTTAGCATTTTCCGTGCATATCTACTGCTGCTAAAAACAGATTACCTTTGCACATTACTCTGTTGCCACGTGAGCTGAGTGTAGCACTGGTTCAGCTGGTGCATTATGAGGTGTACTTGAGGAGATGCAACATTGCTGGGCATAACACTGTAAGGACCCGTAAGAAGAGTCTGTAGCAGACAAGATAACGTCTAAGGAAAGAAAAAACGTCCTAACAGTTACTGATGACTTGAGAAAAATTGGCACTGTTTTAGAAGCAAGAAAAAAAACAACTGACTTTCGTAGTAACCTTTACCTGCTGGTCTTGCATCAAAGTCTGACAAATATTGACACTGAAATCCAGCTGTTTCTTTAGCTGATTAATTTGTTCTTGCCACTGTTCTTTCTCCTCCACATAAGACAGTTCTGACATCCAGCGAAGGTTTTCCTGGCGCTGCATGCTGATATTCTGCTGTCTCGTCTTGGCTAAGGGACGGTAATTTCCGTCTGCTGAAAAAGGGCGACTGTTCCTCCACCTACCACAGATTTAAAGCATTAGGTGATCATATGTAATTATGCAGCTTTTAAAATCCGGCAAAAAAATCAAGAGCAGTATTTTCTTAAGATCAAAGTTTAAATTCAAAGGGCTTAAAAAGTACAGAAAATGAGGGGGAGGGGGAGGGAGGGAGAAAGGGAATTTCAGATTTCTAGCCTTGTGCAATTATCATTTTTAACTTTTTTCCACCTTTTTTACTTAGGTTTTACACTGAAGTGTCCATGTAATCCTATATTCTGCAAAATGAACATTTTATTACATTTTTCCATTCTTCATGCTTTAAACTTAGCCACATGATATTCCATCAAGTGGAACTACTTAACCATCTTTTATTCATGAAACATTTTTCACTGTTAGAAATAACAAATCTATGATTTTAAGTTTTGCTTAACTCCCCCAAACAGGAGCAAAGATCAAAGCTTATGAATCTTGACCCGGTCTAGTTGGGATCTACACTGGCAATTATGGTACAATAAAAAATATATTTGGTCTTTATCCCAGGTGCCCAGCATAGAATTCCCAAACCCTTGGCATCTCCTGAGAGGTAGGTCTTTGCTATTCACTCAACCATAGCTAATGACGCTTGGCAGGCACTAGACAGCTTTACGATAAGGGCCAGTCACTAGAAAAATCAACCAGGTGTTTACAGGGTTAGAACTTTCAGCCCCACCTCCAACTTCAAGAGAGGGAGGAGGGGCTAAAGATTGAGTTTAATCGGCAATGGTTGATGATTTCATCAGTTGTAACTATGTAAGGAAACTTCCACAAAATCCCCTTACCAAGCTGGTTAGGAGAGCTTCTGGGCTGGTGACCACATTGCAGTGCTGGGAGGGTGGCGCACCCAGAGGACACGGAAGCTCTGACCCCGTGCCCCACCCATTCCTTGCCTGCACCATCTCTTCCATTTGGCTCTCTTGAGTTGTGCCCTTTGTATATGCAAGTAAACGTATTTTTCTGAGTTCATGAGTTGTTCCAGAAAATTATGAAACCTAGACAGGGCTTGTGGGAACCCCCAAATTTCTGGCAAAGTCAGACAGAAGTGTGAGCACATGGAGACTTGGGATTGCAACTGGCATCCAAAATGAGGGCCATCTTGTGGGACTGAGCCCTTGACTTGTGGCATCTACCCTAATTCTAAGTAGTTAGTGTCAGAATTGAATTGGATTATAAGACACTCTGCTCAGAGAATCAAAGAAGCACTCAGAGTCACAAAGATGTGAGATGTCAGGAATCAGGCAAAAAGTTAAAACCGTGAAACTAACCTATTCTTAGTTTCTTTTACATTATAAGAGTTATGATTCATGCTGTTAGGAGGATACATAGAAAAGTTATCATTGGAACTGGCATCTTGCTCTTCTTCTTCCTCCTCTTCATCTGTCCGAACAATTCCTTCAGAAAGGTAACCATCTTCATCTCCTTCTTCATCTAGTGCACACTGAGTAGAACCTCCCCAAGTTGCCATTGTTCTAGAGATTAAGAGACAAAAAATAAGAGGCCATTCTGGAGATTAGCTAAATACCTTACCATCTACTATGTGCCAGACATTGTACCATATATGTACATATGTGTGTATGCTTATATATAAGCACAGAAGTGCTTATCTATACAATTTCACTTAATCATAGTAGTAAGATGAGTGGTATTCTTTCCACTGCTGTTATACAGAGTATGTTTACTCTGCCTTCCACAAAACAATCCTTCAAATAAATTAAAAGAGTAATCATAACACCTGGAATATTTTTTCCTAAATTAAAGGCCCTTCAATTTTTAACTTTTCCTTGAGTGACAGTTTTCTAGATCAGAGCTCTCCAAAAGAACTTTCTGTAACAGCAGTAATGATCTATGTACGTGGATCCAGTACAATAAACACTAGGCACACACTGCTAATGAGCATTTAAAATGTGGCTGGTATGGACTGAGAAAATGAGATATTAGTTTCATTTACTTTTCATTTACATAGCTATAGGCAATGCAGCAGCCGCCATACTGTAAAGCACAATTCTATACATTTAAAAAAAAAATTTTTTAATGTTATATTTATTTTTGAGAGAGAGAGGGAGACAGCATGAGCAGGGAGGGTCAGAGAGGGAGATACAGAATCTGAAACAGGCTCCAGGGTTAACCGACTGAGCCACCCAGGGGTCCCCATACTTTTTAATTTAAGTTTACTTAGAGAGAGAAAGAGAGAGAATGAGAGAGAGGGAGAGAGAAAACACACACAGGGAGGGACAGAGAGAGAATTCCAAGCAGGCTCCACATTGTCAGCAGAGAGCCCGACACGGGACTCAAACTCATGAACCATGAGATTATGACCTCAGTGGAGATCAAGAATCAGATACTTAACCGACTGAGCCATCCAGGCAACCCTGGAGACCACAATTCTAGAGCCATGGTTCCCAAGCCTAGATGCTTACCAAATCTATCTAAGTAACTTTTCTAAAGTTCAGATGTGTGGTACTCAGAACAGAAAAAAAGTACCAGAGATATAATCTGATAAATAAAGTATATTTTGGGACTTCAAAACAGGAAAAGTTCTTCTAAGAGGAAGAGAATAAGGTTTGGTGCAAAGTTCCAGAAATGCCATCTGAGGATATCAAAAGGTAAGATCCCAACAAACTTGAATTTCAAAATGTTAGTTCTGAGGGGCACCTGGGTGGCTCAGTCAATTAAGCATCTGACTCTTGATTTCAGCTCTGGTTGCGATCTCACGGTTTGTGAGTTTGAGACCCACATCAAGCTCCACTCTGACTGTGTGGAGTCTGCTTGGAATTCTCTCTCTCCCTATCTAACCATCCCCTGCTTGCTCTCAAAAAATAAATAAATAAATAAATAAATAAATAAATAATAAATCTTAAGATAAATAAATTAAAAAAAAGTTGGATCTGAATACTCCTATATGATAACTAACCCATTATTACAGATAGCTAATATTTTAAGAAATATTCTAAATATGGA
The DNA here is from genome assembly GCA_017311185.1 of Proteles cristata cristata. Taxonomy (NCBI): domain Eukaryota; kingdom Metazoa; phylum Chordata; class Mammalia; order Carnivora; family Hyaenidae; genus Proteles; species Proteles cristata. Next base: position 82,841 of record JAESUZ010003255.1, read on the forward strand.
AATTTCAAATGTAAACCCTAAAATCTCAATGTTTCATATAATAAAACCTTTCCTAATCCTTAGGAAATTTACAGACAGGAGATTTTTAAGTAAAAATGTGCTCGTTTCTAGCCTGATAAGTAACAAACATTTCACTTTTATAAGCCTAAAATGTTAACTAAAAAAATAAGGCTTACACGCTCAAGAAAATCTGTATCACTATTTGACCAAGTGCCTTAGTTATTTACAAAAAAAGAAGTGATGCTATGAGAAGTTAGAACAGGAAACAGCTGGATTTAGTTAAACTGAACCACTTAGGTGATGCTTAAACACTAGCCTCCAGGAAACCGTAGATGTGTGCTGAGAGGGGAAATGAAGCTGCCCTAGGCAGGTAAAGTTAAATAAAAAACTAAAACACCGCTCTTACTTTTCTGTTCTACTCTGCTGAGGAGTGCACAGGTTCTCAGATCCATCACTTCTCAGTGAAACAGCCACTGGAGATGTAGTGTCAGTTAGCCCTTGCCTCCTCTGATGTTCGGCCATCAGAGCTTCAAGCTGCTTTCTTCTCTGTCTTAGCTCTTCCCTTAACATCTCATGTCTTCGCATTTCTGACCACAGCTGTTATTTTAAAAGTCACAGTCAAGTTAGTATCATATACTTGGATTTGTTTTAGCCTTAAAGAATAGAAGACAAAGAGTTCTATTCTCCCCCTATCCTTTTTACACTAAGATATCCACAGTTAAAATATACTTTTGTGGTAAGAAAAAATTTACTTATTATTATCATTAATCCTTAATGAAAACAAGTAGTAGCCAAATACACTTTGTCAACTATTTAAAGTTATGATGTTTTCTACAAATCGCATATAAATAAAATGGAAAAGAATAGGTCTTTCTAACTGAAATGATTACTGTTCAATGCAACTACCCCTTAAATATAATTCTGCTAAATATTTGCTAATAAAGAACAAGATTATTTTGAAAAACTCCCAACTTAATTACTTTTGGGGGAAAAAACACCAAAAGACAAAAACAGGCTGCTTTTAAAAACATGTTCCACAGATATTCAGTTTTCTGTAAGATGTGATGTAAGACTTGGGAACAGGTACAATATACGATACCTCATTATCTACTACTGAAGGATCTTCAGGCTCAAAACCAGATCTGCTTGTACTGGTTTCATTTCCATTAACAGCTGGGGTTGAAGTAACAGCTGGGATATATTTTTTTGTGGGACAATTACCCGAACTAGTGGCTGACAGCTAAAAAAGGATTAGTAAAAACTATTATGAGGAATTAAAGCAACTGTGTTAATTTCATAAAAGCAGTTATTTTACCATTCCACTGGGGCTCTAGTGCTATATTTAATTTGTTATTATCAGACCTCAAATGACATCATGATCCAAAGAAAACAAAGATGAAAACACAGGATAAAACTGATGAGTAGCAGCCAACCCTCAGGAACAACAGAAACAAGGATAAAATGTTACCGTAAAAATTTCATATACTCAACCCAACTCCAGTATGTATCTCTCTGGATATTATTTAGACTATGAAGAAGGGAAAAAGGATGAGGTAAGGTGGAAAAGGTTAAGAAATAAACAGTTATAAATAAACATCATTTGATATATTTCCCTTTCTTATTTAGATGATGGAGAAGGGAAACATGATTAGATAAGGTAGAAAGAGGTTAGAAAATAAAGTTACAAAGAAACATCATTTGATGTGTTTCCCTTTCTATGAAAACAAACCTGACTAAAGAAAGGTAACCAAAACATTTTAAGAAAAATCTCAAAAAGAACTGGTACTCGCTTCTTGCATCAACCTTATTCCCACTCCTGATTACCTGGTCAAAGTTTGCTCATTCTCCATTCTAGTTCAAAGATCCATACATATACTATTTAATAAGCAAACTACAGATAAAGTATTTTAATTAATTTCCTTAGATAATCATGATGGTTTAAGGGCTTTATTATATAATTTAAGGCAAGAAAAGATGTAAACACTAATCCCTTAAAGGCAAAGCTCAAACCAGAATAATGTAAGAGTTATTAACACTCATGTTCTGAATCTAAAGCTGCCTAACCCAAATGAAAAAAATCAAAGTAATCAAAGTCAACTCCTATGTGCTTTCACAGCGTAATTGTAGACCCTTAACCCCTTTCATTAGTTCATCCATTTCATTAATCAAAAAACTGATATGTTACCACATCAGTACCAGAAAAAGACAGAGTACTTTCAAATGACATTAGGTTTTAACCATCTTTTTTCACACAAATGGGGAAAAAAAGTTCTTAATTACCTGTAGGTCAGGACATGCCTTTTGCAATGCTTGAATTTTCTCTTGAATCTCAATCAGTTTCTTTCTTTCTTCCTGCAACTGTTTGAGCTCTCTCTGTTGCTGCTGTAGTTTAGCCTCATAAAATTTCTCTCTGTAATTAAATTGACATTATATTTGCAGACTCCAATAAATCTGATGATAGCATTAAGCATGATGTAATACAGTACCTAGCCAAGTGCCTTCTCTATAAAAAGCACTAAATTTTTATTAAGTGAAGGCCCTGAGCTTAACATACCTTGCCTTTTCATTTATGCCAGCATCTTTCTGTGTTTTATTGGTATTTCCTCTAGTGTTATTTGCATTTTGTTTGTTGTCTTCTTCTGTTGGGTAGAAATCATCCAAATTTGAAGTACTGGCAGAGATAACCCCTTGATCTGTTGCATCATCATCCTAAAAAACATCATTAAAATAATCTTGATATCTATAAAAACATTATCCAATGCGTACCTTAAATACCACTATTCTGTAAAATCTACGTAATATGAAAATAAAAGCTGTAGGTTAGGTACATGGTTTTTAGAGAAAACTGAAGTTCATCCTCTACCAACTGCAAGAAAAGAAGTACTAAAACAACAAAAAAGCACACTCATAATGTGAATTGTCAATTACCCAGTAATGACAAACATTAAGTTGCCTTTTCTTATTTTGACCAGATTCTGAGCTATCAAAGAAAAGCTTTGCAAAGAATATGAAAAAGATCAAAAACACACTATCAGATCTGGAACTCTTAATACTAGATACTTTTTCTTAAAAAATGTAACTTTTACATTAACAATTTCACATAATCAATGTCCACTGTCACTAGTTTAAAATTTTCTATTCCCTCACTTTAGTATTTAGTTTGCCAAACCAGGGCCAATAGGCCATAATACAAAAACTAAGGAGAATATCTCACATCTGTCATTAACTACTGGAAAAACAACTCATGTTTAAATCAATGTACTTATTAAGGCATGGGGGGTGTGGTTCCTGGGAGTGAACTACTGCATTTTTCTTAAAAAACATTTAATTCTACATATTTTTATACTTACCTATGTTTTCTCTGAAGACCTCTACTGAAACTTTAATCTTTGGAAATATCATTTTAATAAAACCTTAAAGAGTTAGTGCTGACTATTAAATTGAGTCAGCTCAATTATAAAACTGGCTAGTCAATTTTAAGTTTGTAGATGGGTGTTATCTGGTCTTCTCATTCATCTAAAAACTAACCTAATTCATTACTAGTATGGATAAGAAGACTTCAAAGAAACTGAGTTTGGGACACAAGAACAGAGAAGCTGCATCATGAGGCCTTCTACATAATAAAAAGTGGAAAAATTAAAGTTCAGGAAAAAGTACAAAACTGCCGGAAATCTTAGAAGGCCATGAGAGGGCGCCTGAACAACTGAATGACATCAACTTCAACACTAAAAGTAAGTAACTGACTCAAGAATTATTTCAAGAATTATTGTTTTCACACACAATTCTTTTAAAAAAAATCAAGCAGTATTTACCTGTACCATGGCAACAAGATCCTGTAACTGTCTAAGTTTCTGTTTTGCAGCCATAAGTCTACTGATCTTCTGTTCAAATTCAGCATCTTCTGGAGCCTCATCAACCAGACTGCTCCTATGACTAGTTAACGAAGCCCCACTGACTCCCTCGTCTTCTGCTTCTTCCTCCTCTTCCTCATCATCTTCACCTTGTGCAACATGAATCCCCTGTTCTCCTTCTCTATTATAGTGACAATCTGCTGGAAGCATGTATCATTGAAATCAGTAACTGAATAAGCTTTAAAACAGTACTAATGAAATAAAATCCACTTAGAAAAAAACAATATGTCAAAATTATGGTCAGGAGCCAATCATACCTAAAGAAGGAGGCATGTTTAGAGCCCTCATGTTGGTAGCAGATCTGTTGTTAATTTCACAATTAGAATTGACTGATCTCCCCTCTCTATTATTAGAAACACACTGTGCATTAGAATTACTATTTACTTCATTCCAAGTGGCAGCTACTTGTGGATTTCTAAAAGAAAGAAAACAGCCTGATATTATTTAAATGAATGAATGAATGAATTTTCAAAGTTTTAGAACTGCTGATAATTCCCAACTATGAACATCACTGGCTATTTCTCCATTTAAACTCAAACTGCAATTTAAAAAAAATTTTTTTAATGTTTATTTCTGAGAGAGAGACAATGTGAGCAGGGGAGGGTCAGAGAGAGAGAGGGAGACACAGAATCTGAAACAGGCTCCAGGCTCTGAGCTGTCAGCACAGAGCCCGATGTGGGGCTCAAACCCACGAGCCATGAGATCGTGACCTGAGCCGAAGTTGGATGCTCAACCGACTGAGCCACCCAAGGACTCCTTAAATTCATACTTTGAATAAGTGGCTCTTGCTTTTCGTAAATGTCTGCTATTTGGAAATTTAGGAAGAAAAACATCCAAAAAAATCAAAATTATACCTAAAAATAGAGAGGTAGGAAAATGTTAAGATACTTCTTATAGTTTACCTGCATTTGAACTAACAAAAAGCAAATTTGCTAAACTACTGCACTCGCTGCTTCTCTATTTGTTTATCTTTACAGGGCAAGTAAGAATACACTGTCCAAAATAGTACACTCAAACAGCTTTACAGGAGAAAAGCTTAAATAAAAAGCAAACAGCAATCTATTGAGGGTTTTTTTGTTGCATATTAGAAATATCCAAGTAGAAGGAACATGTCAGAAAAAGTTGTTACCGAAGGTTAGTAACAGGCTCAGAGTTTTCATGTTCAGAATCATATTCTGACTCTTCAGTTTCTTCATCTTTTGTGTTTTCATTTACAGCATCCGTCATCATATCTGATGTTTGTTCATAATAATGAACTAATTCTCTTAGTTCATTCAATCTCTTTCGAACTTCATTTAACTTCCTGATAAACAAACAAAATATAATACCCATTTTAGCAAAACAAAGCATGCGGTATTTTCATATACAAGCAGCCAATACAAACAAAATTTAACCCTAGTCAAACACCCAGGCAGTGTGACTATAAAGTAACGAATTTCAAGGGTATCTTTCTTACTCAGTAACTCACCGCTCTATTTTCTTATGTCATGTTAGGGATAAAAGCTTTAAAACAAAAAGTTTCAAGGGTTCACCTGAAGCAGATTTGGTTCCTTAATAAACAGTGAAGTAGTAAATATTCAATTTAAATCCTACCTCTCAGGCAAATCAGTAATGTAGACATTACTAAGCATTTACAGAAGGCTCCTCATTTATAACATATAGAGATCTATACGTGTAGAATAGGTTTACCCAAAATAATAAATTTGAGTTTCCATTAAGTGCCAGAAACTATCCCAATGTTTTTTAATCTGTAAAATACCTCTTGAATAGGCCTATTATTATCTTTATTTTGCAGATGAAGAAACAGGCCTAGCGAGGGTAAGTTATGTGTCCACATCACACAGCCTTGTGAAATACAATTTCAAGGCTTTCTGATTCTAGAGCCTGAACTCTGAATTTAGAACCATTTGAATATAAAAATATTTTAATACAATCCCAGCTATTTCAAAACTTTTTGTTGGAAAATGGGAATGCATTTGCTCACAAAAACTATCTATACTACAATGTCTCATTTCTCTTGGACAACTCAAAGAACGAAATATAACACACACAGACACTTTTTCTACCACCTCTTAAGAATTCTAATCTATCATATTAAATAAACTCAGTTTTTCCAGAGTTTTCAACAATCCAAGAACAAAAACCATAATTTATCTCCATTATTCAATTCTAATCTATGTAAATAATGTTTGTAAAAATGTTTTACTGGAGTTTTTCGGTTGGATTTAGATGTCCTTCATTTTCAGTCTCATTCTGAGAAACTAGAGAAGCAGCTGGATAAGGAACAGATGTTGTGAGGCTACTGGGTTCTCCATTGACTGGTGCCACGCCTACGGGGGCAGAAGGAGCTGCAGCTGCACTTCTCTGATCCACACTTCTTTGAGGAGAGGCTGAAGAAGGCACAACTAACAAAAAAAAAGGATCAGCTACCATAAATAAACAAATACGGCATCAAATAACACTCAGTTTATTTACCTATAAAAGTAAAAAGTAAAAAAATCATTAACGTCTTCAATTTTGCAGATTTAAATTTTAGAAACTTAAGAAGAAAACAGCCAGACCACTTGTTCATTAAGATGTTCCTCAACCAAATACCACAGACTCAAAACAGGAAGAAAACTGTAAGCAAAGACAAGCAGAGACACTGACAAGAACCAGGATATTCTACTTTAAAAAGTAACCAGTATAGGGGCGCCTGGGTGGCTTAGTCGGTTAAGCGTCCGACTTTCGCTTAGGTCATGATCTCGCGGTTCGTGGGTTCGAGCCCGCGTCGGGCTCTGTGCTGACTGCCAGCTCAGAGCCTGGAGCCTGTTTCAGTCTGTGACTCCCTCTCTCTCTGACCCTCCCCTGCTCACGCTGTCTCTCTCTCTCCTAGAAATAAATTAAAAAAAAAAAAAAAAAAAGTAACCAGTATACTCTCCCAATAAACCTGATTCTAGGTTAAGTTAAATAGGGTAAATGTGGATGATGTTCAGTAAACCATCTACAAATCCTTACAGCCCTGGTGGATAAGTTCCCTAAGAGTGTTCCAGATCCACAGCTCACAGGAATTACATCTAGTCTCCAAGATGGAACTTTCCTTGTTCCAAAAGACAAACTGTTAAAGCAAGTGTAGTTCATTCATACCATGAAATACAGGCCAGCAATAAAATTTTCCAACTAGATGATGGCTAACCTTCCGCAGTTCTTGAACTATATGCTAATTACTTTTCTGTCCACATGGATCAAAGATACCTTATGCCTTCAAGGGCAATAAATGAAGATTAAGAATCTTTGCACTTTTCTATTTCCATCACTTTAAAACTATTGTCATCTATCTTTCTCACAGGGATGACCATCATTATTTGTTGCTCACATTATCAACTGCTACAGCTGGTTTCCAGCAGTCTCTTTGCTCTACTCCTTGACTGTTCTACCTTTTGCTGCTGCTTTCAGTTTCCCAGTGTGAAAAAAAAAAATCACGTTTTTAGAGTCATCAGTAGCAGAGTGCTACTTTTTTTTATGTATTTAAAAGTGACCACAAGGCCTTCAGTACAACTTTCGAATTTTAAGTTTTCTTAGTTGTATTCATCTGTACAGGAAGGATAAACACTGGGATTAGATGATACTCAGGAGAAGGAGAGACAGGCAGAGGTCAGGGAAAAGAAAGAAGGATGTTTCAGGCAGAAATATTAAGGTTTTTTTGGGGGGGAGGGTGGCAAACAAATAGGAGATGGGTAAAGAATAAGGAACAGGGACTCCAGAGATGTTTTTTCTATCCCTGTCTTTAATAAGAGAGCAGCAGGAATGTTGAAGAATTTGACCAGCTGGGGTTGATCCTAGTAGTAATCAGTTTCTCTTGCTAGAGCTCCTATTACTGACTGTTTAGGTAAAAGAAAGGGACCAGGCTTGAGAAGGCGTCAAGAGAGCAACTGCGGACTATTCAACAGAGGCCAAGAAAGGCATCTGTGAAGCAGAAAACATAGTTCTCATAGTATAACTAGTACAACTATGCTCTTCCTATTCCCACCTAAGACGGCTTCTACTTCAAGAAAGTTATTCATTTTTATAGTTTATGTAGCCTATACATTATAAACTATGTAAGTTACAGGTTTTCTTCACTAAACCATATGTACTACATAAGTTTTTCACATCTCATTTTTTTGCATACTTTCTAAATCTGTTTCGTAGTTTTTATTTTTTTATTTTTTTAAATGTTTTATTTATTTCTAGGAGAGAGAGAGAGAGACAGTGTGAGCAGGGGAGGGTCAGAGAGAGAGGGAGTCACAGACTGAAACAGGCTCCGGGCTCTGAGCTGGCAGTCAGCGCAGAGCCCGACGCGGGGCCCGAACCCACGAACCGCGAGATCATGACCTAAGCGAAAGTCGGACACTTAACCGACTAAGCCTCCCAGGCGCCCCTGTTTCGTTGTTTTTAAATCGAAGTACTAATTTGGATAAGAGTTCCCTTTAAGGGAAAACTTGAATATGCTAAAAAATCCAATATTAAATGTCCAAATATCTAACGGTTTACCTTCTCTTTTTGTTTCCCTTAAATTACAATGCTACCAATTTTTCAAAGCCCAACTTTAATCTTTCCCTTTACTGAATTATAGAACAGATCAACCATCTATCTGGCTATCTTCATAGACTGCCTTATTAGTTAAAAACTTTCCCCATATGGGGCGCCTGGGTGGCTTAGTTGGTTAAGCGGCCGACTTTCACTTAGGTCATGATCTCGCGGTTCGTGGGTTCGAGCCCCGCGTTGGGCTCTGTGCTGACTGCCAGCTCAGAGCCTGGAGCCTGCTTCAGTCTGTGATTCCCTCTCTCTCTCTGACCCTCCCCTGCTCACGCTGTCTCTCTCTCTCTCTCTCCCTAGAAATAAATAAAACATTAAAAAAAAAAAAAAAAAAAAAAAACTTTCCCCATGCAAGTCCTATCTCCCCTCAAATATTGTCATTTTCTTGAGGAACTATGAATACATTCGTTCACCGGATATTTAATAAATAACTACTAGATGCCAGCACATACGCTCTTGTGTCCTCCACTTAACCTTGCTGAGCCAGATTTACTTACATGACGAGTTGTTCAGATGCTGATCTCGAAGTGTATGAAGTTCTCCAAGCAGTTTGTCCATTTTTTGTTTCTTTTCCTGTAATACTCTCATTTTGCTAAAAAGCTGTACTTTCTCATCAGGTAAGTGTTCTGAAACTGATGGATTCCTGCTTTGGGAAACCTCCCTAGTTAATGAAAGACTTTCTGCCTGTCTTCTATTGTCTGGAACAGTTGTAGGCTTATTTAAAAATAAAAAAAGAAGACCAAAACAGTTAAAGGTTTCATTCTCATTTTATAAAAGCACAGTCTTTATAAAAAGTGATAAATATCTACCTAGATTGTGCTGGTGGGTGAGTATATGTCTTTCCATACTATTTCCCTGATGTGCCACTATAACATATATGGTTTTATGGACAAAAATAACTAAATTAAGTACGAGAAATATCATATAATCTTTCAAAAATCTCATTTTCTCTCTTGCCATCTTTTTAGAATCACCATCATAAACTTTAACTTCTTAACCTATCAGTTTTTCCTATCACTTCTTTCCACTAAGGCTTAGGAAATCATAAAATGAATAAGCCACCATTAAGCTTAAATTTTAACATTCTGCCACTTTTGCATCAATTTTTTTAAGAGAAATATAAAATTACAGAGATAGCTAAAGCTCCAGACATACCAACACATACCAACCCCCACCCTCATTACTCTCTCTAGATATAATAGGTTTCTACCATCCTCACATATGTTTACATTTTGTTACACCTATAGAAAATACACATCCTTTATGCATTTATAAACATCAGCCAAGCAGTATCCTTCTTAAACTCTTAAAGTTTTAGATTTAAGTTTAAATTCTTAAATTTCACTTGTCACTCCATTCACAAAGTAGGTGTTCTTCTAATTTAGTGTTTCTCAAAGTATAGTCCCCAGACTACCAGCAGTAGAATCACATGGTGAGAAAGCCCACCTCAAATGAATGAGTCACACATACTTTTGGAGGTGAGGGGATTCCACTAATCAGAAAACTACTTTTTTTTTTTTTAAAACAATCATGCCCAGTGATATTTATACTCCGTGAAGTTTGGGAACCACTAGTTTAAGTAATAATGATTTTAAACTCAACTATACTAAAAAAATTAAGTTACCTGAGAATCACGAAGCTGATTATGAAAACGCTGAATCAAATCATTCAATTCTTCATTTAGTTCAGATGTGATACTAACTCCAGATAAGCTACCTGTAGTTTCTGTTACAACTGGAAAGAAAATTATTCAATAAAACAAATAAATTAAAATTCAATTGAATTTAAAATTTCAATTTGAGAAGGCAAAACTAAATTCTGGGAGAAAAATAGGAATTAAAAAAAAAAAAACTAACCTAATTTATAACTAGTTAACTCTCAGATTTATCTCCCAACCAATCATTTTAATAGAAATTTCCATCTCACCTGAAAATAAAAAGACCCAGAAAACTCTAATATAGTGATTCATCTTTTTCTATCCCATCATTAAGGAGAAATACTCCTACATCCCAATTAAGAATACTCCCTCAATGGAGTAGGGAAAGGACAGGCCAATCAGACTGGGCTGGGGAACCAGCAGGGAAAGTGGTTAATCTGAAAAAGCGTAGCTAATACGGTCAGGTCTCAATTCCCACCTCCCCAAACGGAATCAATGATCTAATACAGGGGGGCAAACATTTCATAAAGATTCAGACATTACATGTTAGGTTTTGTGGAAATACAGTTTTTGTCTCAAGTACACAATTATGCCACTGCAGGGAAAAAGTAACCACAGACAATACATAAATAGATATGGATATGTTCCATGAAGCTTTATTTTATGCAGTGGAACAAATCCAGCTGGCCATAGCTTGCTCACCCCTGCAACAGAAGAGGTAATTTAGAGAAGTAGTTGCTTATGACACAAGTCATACTACAAGACCATAGTTCTTATCTTCCTATGGCAGTATCCCTGAGGTAGTATTCAGATGGTAATTTCAATAACGGTCACTGCTCTACTACCCAACCACCCTGTGCTTATCCTTGCTAGCTCTAAGGGAAACACTGGCTATAAACAGTTTCTGTTTTAAAGGAAAATACTAGCTTTCTCAACTAAAAATTAGAATTTCAGGGCTAAATAGGATCCCAAGTATCTAGTACAAACTCTATTTTGAAAACAAAGAAATTACAATATAGATAATACACACTTAACTAGCATATGCTTGCTAGTTCAGTAATTAAAAAATGACACTTTCCTTTAACAATTACTTTGCCTCACTTATATACCAGAAGATTAAATATTATCATTCTGGTTTTTCATGATAATCTCAGAAATACAAGAGAAAATGTTTAAAAACTACTAACTAGAATTATTTTTGAAATAATAAAATAACTCTTTTTTTTAATGTTTTTTATGTATTTCTAGGAGAGAGAGAGACAGCATGAGCAGGGGAGGGTCAGAGAGAGAGGGAGTCACAGACTGAAACAGGCTCCAGGCTCTGAGCTGGCAGTTAGCACAGAGCCCGACGCGGGGCTCGAACCCATGAACCGCGAGATCATGACCCAAGCGAAAGTCGGACGCTTAATCGACTAAGCCACCCAGGCGCCCCTAAAATAAATTACTCTTAAACCCTTGTTCATTCTATTCCTGGTGCCTGCCTCATAGTACACTTTAAAGAAAAAAGTTCACATACTCATAAAAAGAAGACCTCTGACCTAGAATTCAAGAGATCTGATTTTACTAATATTCCATATAAGCATAGGTAAATCACAAACTCTGTTAGAGCTCCTTTTCTACAACAAAGAAATAAATGCTCTAGTGACTAACACACAATTTTGTGGTAATCAAATGAGATGATGTAAATGTAACTATTTGAAATAACATAACTATCAGAGGCAAGTCTCTGAAATCTAAAACTTGGAAAATATTTAAAGTATTTACAGCGTTAGTCATTAACCTTTAACTAGTATTAGTCATTGTTTAAGTATTTTGTTTTCATTCTAAATTATCTACTTCCTGAAATATAAATATAAAAGCTAATGATACTCTGAAATTTACAAGAGAATAAAAGCGTTCAAAATGTGTATTAATTATTGGTATATACTATACTACATACATGATATACAGTTCTGTAATTATCACATAGGAGTAAGCTGCTCGCAGGCATAAAGTTTCTTATGAAAATGCAAAATTAAATTATATTTAAGAGTGATCTGAGGGCTCAGCCACTGGGCTAGCTATGGATAGTAGCATAAAATGAGTAATAACAGGGTAACCTCAGTGAAGACCTAACACTGAAAACCCAAAGAAAATAAATTATTAGACTGGGATAACAGACTAGAAAACATACCTTAGTTAGTAAAACAAAGAGTTTTAACAGGTAACAAGTTGTTTTCAACATAATGAGAAACTCAAGAGGTTTGAAGATGACAAAACAAACTATAAAATTAGACTCAATACTAACAATTCAATACAATTTCCACCTAAATGACAGATACATGGCTATGAGAGAAGGGGAAATGAAAAAAATGTTTCTGAGTCTCAGGAACACTATACAGGATATAAATTCAGTAAAAAGGAATACTACGGGGTATCTATCTAACTGACCTAACAGAGCTACTACCAACATCAGAAGCTTAAAGAAGCTCTACACATTTATTCACTGCCACTTTTAAGGTTTTGACCTTTTCTTGGAAGGCAAGAAAAGTATAGCAATCCCAGGTGAATAAAATACAAAAGGTGGAAAAAAATCCATCAAGAGCCCTATGAGTGTAAGGTACAAAAACAAAACTGCAGACTGTCCCTCTTACCTCTTGAGGGCGCTCTCTGATGAAAAGGAGAGCAGGCTGGCTGTCGGCCCGGTACAGTATGTCGGTCAGGAGCTGTCCCTGCAGTCTTTTCTGCATAATCAGAGAAAGCACAGGACTCGGTAAGCCTCATATGTAGGTTTCTCAACTAGTCAACAATCAAGATATGATCACCTAGCAACCAGCATCCACCCTGCAAGACCATTATTAACCGAGCCTTGCTTTTATCAATATGCTAGACTGCGGCATACCAGAATCATCCATCACAGCAATAGCTTGCTCGGCTTTGTGCTGCAGAGCGAGAAGAGTGGCCTGTCGTCCTTGCAGGGCTCGCAGCTGCTCCTGCTGCTGTAACATCCTCTTTAATAAGTCATGCTGTTTCTTCAAATTTTCTATCTCTTCCATAGGCTCCTGCTGAGGATCTCTGGCCTAGAAAATAAGATCAACAATACTTACATCTGATTATTAAAATTCATGTTCCTGTTTCAAATACTAATGGCAAAGTACATATGTAGATGATAAATTAGTATTCAATATACAACCCTTGATACAGTTTTAGTAGACTTGAAGAAAAAAGAATTAAGAAAAAAAATGACACAGAGATAGCCTGCCAGGTTAAGAGCTAGGTAGTTAGGTAATTTCACAGTAAAAGAGCATAATCAATGGCTTAGCTTGAAGAGGAATTAACCAATGGGGGAAAAGGGATACAAAAAAGGTCACAAAGGGCCACACACACACACACACACACACACACACACACACACACACACACGAGGGATCCAGATCTTACAGAAAAGGAAGAACAAACAGATACCAGGTGAATGCCCTAAAAAAAAATGCCCCTGGAGAAGATCAGGCTAAAAAATATTCTGCCTCACTTCTGGAAGTGATGTTAAAAAACACTAATAAGACAAAAGCAAAACCCATTATTTTCTAACCAAGGAAAGAAATTTTAGAAACACTTTTTATTAATTAATAATCAGACGAAAGGGTTTGATTTATTACTTGTATCTCATTTTATAAGTGTAAGACAGAATCTTTATATTTCGTATCAAAGATAACATTATTATGTTTTATTTTAGAATATGCTCAGCAGAGTCTGAGAATATTAAGTACTTTGAAATTCCCCGAAAATGCTACCATTTTGCCTGAAAGTAGAGGAGGAACAAGATTAAATAGGTGCCACTTATAAGAAATTACAGAATCTTAAATATTAAATCTAAAACCACTGAAATGTAACCCAACAAGAAAAACTGAAAGTCAATTAAGCAAAGAGACCAAGTTAAATACAATTTAGAAAAAACAAGCCAAATTACACATGAAATGTAGATATACACCATATTGATATTTTTCATCACTGATTTGCCTTTTTAAAAATCTTGTATTTTAAAAGTTTAATGATTTTACCAAATATTTACATAGAATATTTCTATTAACTTGAAAACATTTAGTCAATTTTAAACTTGCACTGCTACCAAATTTTGGTTGGAATTATGGAGATTTTAAATGAATAATCCCCCCCACTACCAAAGTTATTAAGGAGAATAAAAGTTCAATAATTTCATTTGAAAGTAAAAATGCACTGATCTACTTTCTCTATGTGATTCCTGTAGAAATTATGGAAAAATACATATGGCTCCAGAGAGATTCCCTGTTCGGTGACATCCCTTATCAATAACTATGCAAAAATCCCTTCTCATTACCTTCCAGGCAGAAGTCATCAGTATTATGAATAAGTTTTACACTGTGGACTTGGCAAGCAATAAATTAGGAAGTGAATAAGTACATGGCTATGAATTAAATACTCTGAAGAAAGTAGGATCAAATAAGGAAGTAGAAAGACTATGGGTGGAATATGTGATATACATATCAGAGAAGCCAGGACAGTCAGTGCTGTCTCTATCCTGTATTGACTGATCAGATTTCATGAACATGGAAGAGATACCAGTCTTTCTCGAAAAACCAGTACTTATTGAAGATTTTCTGTTGTCATGAATTTCCTTTCCACATTAACTGTTCATTCAGTTCTCTCACCCAACATATACAAGTGGAGTTACGCTACTAACATTTACATTCGCTCCTCTCAAAATTCATCTCCTTAGTTCTGGCTTATTTCAATTTATAATCCTCCCATCTCTCAAAAATACTACTAAAGTATCTAAACACTGTATCTAAACTACTTAGACCTCAAGGTAACCTTAAAGGTATCTAATTTTAAAGAGTTTACTAAATAAATAACATTCTGGGTTTTTCCCCTTTAAAAGCGAACTTTTTCAAAGAACTTAATTCTTGTTAGATTTATTTGCAAAACTCTGACCAATAATTATAAAGAATTCTGGACTATTTATGAAAGTAAACACAAATACCTTCAGATTATTCACTAATCCAAAATGATTTCCCAACAATTTTTGAAATTAGAGTTTTAACACTGCTTAATAGGTTCTGCATCCATATGAACAATATTCAAACCAATACTCAGAAAATCTAAGCTGAGGGAAGCAGATAGGAACCACAGTTAAACAATAAAGAAAGCGAAGATGAGAAAAAGGAAATAAAAATACCTAAGGATTAGAACATACCAAGCGGATGCTATCCAAAAGAGAATCCAAAAGGGAAGCAAAGAATATATTCACTTTTCTAACACATATTTACTTTAACTTTTTGAGTCACTCTCAGCAAGTACATTTTTAGTTTAGAGATTAAAAAAAAAAGTAATAACTTAGGCATGAACTTCAAAGATGCATACAAGTTCAAATTCAGAAAATTATTTCCTCTAGTCAACTGAAGTTCCTCCAATAACTCTTGATGGATCCAAATACATTTTTAATGCTGAAAGGTACTTCAGATAATATATGTCCGAATTTTCTCATGCGAAAGGGAACTATAAGCCCAAAGAAGATAAAGCTGTGATTTATCCAACATCACAATTAGGGCAAGTCAGGTTCCTAAGATCTAGGCAAGTATTTTCCAGACCACACTGTCTGCCCCCAAATTATGTGCTTAGACAGTTTTAAATACAAAAGTCTAAGACACAGTGGTCAGAGGTAGCATAGTCTGGTTTGGGAGACAAAGTTAGTCTACATGAAATCACTAGAAGTGATGAAAATGATAGCAGCAAAGGTGTAGATACTATTTTTAAAAGCTTACAAAGTCTCTGAAAGCTGATAATGAATACAAAGGAAAGAGAAGTATGGGCAAATAATGAGGCATGGGCACTTGTAGAAGGCTTCTTTTAAAAAAATATGCAAAGTGTCATCATGTCTGGGAAATATTCCATAAAATGGATTCGGTCCTTGTAAGCAGCAGGAGAATATCAAGCATTTCCTACCAAGCTGTAATTTACAAGGTTGCTTAAGGCTCTGAATCTTAGTTAAGAATTCCACTTTTTTCCTACTTGTTTAACAGCATAGGACATCTTGTAAGGATGTTAAGTAGGAAATGAAGGTGAGGTGGGGAGAACACAATTCTACATAGCAGAGGAAAAACCAAGTCAGTTGGTGAGAATTAGGGTTTTTTCCTAATAAAATATTATGAGCAGAGTACTGATAGAACTACCCTAGGATGGCCCTGAGAATAAAAAGATTAAAGAGAATCATACTGGAATAAGCTCCGAGATTTCAATAGAATGTAATATTCACTTACGAGGACATTATTCAAAAGAACTAAAAGCCAGAAAAATGGTTTTTAAAAGAAAATATTTACTACTTCAGGAAAAAAAGAAAAACTGGCAGACACTATGCTATAACAACTGACAATTCCTTAAGTTTTCTCACTATTCGGAAGACTTAAAAAGCAATGAGTTTTGAAGGATATTTATTATGTCTCATTCTCTTCTCCAATGGTCCTAGTTTTACAATTAAACAGCTACTGGGGCACCTGGTGGCTCAGTTGGTTGAGTGTCCAACTCTTGATTTCGGCTCAGATCATGACCCCAGGGTCATGGGATCTAGCCCCACATGAGACTCCATGAGAAGCCTGCTTAAGATTCTCTCTCCCTCCACCCCTCTCCCCCACACATGTGTGTTCACTTTCTAGGAAACAGAAGAAAATGTTTTTTAAATCTTTAAAAAAAAAAAATCAGTTACTTAATTCACTCTACTGTTATATATGGGGCACCTTCTGCTTAACACTTTATAGTTAAAGATCATCCTAGCTGATTTCAAACTAAATCCTCAGATTACTATGGGAACCAGGAAAAAATACAAAAAAACAGAATCAACTGCCAAAATAGAGGTTTTGTCATTTTCAAACAACTAGAAAAAGAAAATGTACAAAACAAAATAGAGACCAATCCAAGTTAATATAAGCTAATAAAACATAAGGAATTAGTCTAATCTATACTTAATTACTAAAATAGTATTTTATTCTTGCCAAAAGGATGCAAACATTTTATAAATGCTCTTTTATATTGAAACTCGTTTTAAGTGGAACTACACAGTTGTTTTTAAACCTTTCCTCAGTGCCTTTTTGCTGAGCATGCAAAATTAACATTTAGGGCAAACACTGGAGGAAAAAACCAGTAAAAACATTATAACTTTTTTTTTTTTTTGCTTTTTCAAACTATGAAGTATTTTTCTTAAAAAAAAAAAAGAATGGAAGAGGTTTCGAACAAGAACAAAAATATAAACCAAAAAAAAAAAGCACCATAAAAATACTTCATTCTTGGAAAGAAAGCAAAGGTTATAGCTTACTCCATTTTTTTTTCTTTAATGAATGACTATAGGAATTAAGACAAAACTTAAAAGCACTATGTTCATCCATGAATACAAATATCAGAAACAAACAGCAACTAATGGTTAAGGTTTAAGAATATTTTATTCTGAGTTCTCAACAGCAAAAGAAGAAAATGGATTTTCAAGTCCTTTGTTAATGCAAATTAAATACAGCTGTAACATAAAATCCATGGAGAGCAGATAAGCAGAAAAGAATAAAAACACTAAGGGACAACACTTTATCAAAGCAATTTACAGTATAATTATCCATGTTAATAACTTATATATTTAAGAGTGATAGCAACAAGAGAAAGGCAAATAAGGAAGAGGAAATGTGAACAAAAGAGGTGCTCATTTAAAGACTTCCCAAATTAATACTGTGAAATATACCTTTGAGGGAAATCCACGTTTTCGGCTATATTTCCTATCAGGCCTCAGTTCCCTGTCATTCTGAGGAGGTCTGTCACCTTTCCCCTTTGGACTTGTAGTAACGTCAATGTCTGAAACCTGTTCTTGTGAAGCTGAATTCCCTAGTTTGTCCTCAATGCACGGCCGAATTTTCAGACTAAAAGATGCCTCCTTTATTAAATAGTGTAGCATATTAATTTCTTAACACAAGCTCCTGTTTAACATACAAGCCAGCCTTGTGAATATAAATACAAAAAATTTACCAGTCCATCTCTTTAAAAATCAACCCACACTTCCCCAAGTGTCATAAACTTAAGACTTCTAAATTTCTGCATACTAGACTAATGCTTACTGTAATCAAGTAAGTATCATATCCTAGGCAATTTCCCAACTATACAACATCTAAAGCACATTTTTAACATTTATTCTGCTGTTATTAATCAACTTTCATAATGTCATTTTATGTTTATGAAAGAAAGTCTCATCACAGTGAACATTATATATGCGTATACAAACTAATCAACTATACCATCTCCCACTCCTCCCCGAGAGAATTCCTTTACCCACATTCCCCAACTCCATTTAAGCTGAAATGAAAAATAAGGGAAAAAATTATTCTTAGCACCACTGTAAACAGAAAAACAATTTGCCCACAACAGAAACTATTTTCAACAATTGTTTGGAGCAAGCCCTAGAATATCTCCTGGTGAAAATAATGTAGGTAAAGAAAAATTCAAATTTCCTCTTCAAATTAGGAAGGGCAGGGAAGAGAAAGGATGCAGTAAGAAATTATGCAGGTGATACTAACAGGAAACAAACCCTCAAATTCCTCATGCTGAATGGTATTTTGGAACGTATCTCAGAAACAGAAGATAGTAACACAGAGTTATCCTTTCATGAGAAAAGCTTTACTTGTAATAGGTTTTCAAATTTACTAATGCATGGTTATAGGTGTGCCTGTTAAAATAAAAATGCTTAAAAGCATATTAAGTTTCAAAGCCCACTACCTTATAAGTTCATTTTACAAAGTTTTCCTCCAAGTTCTGTAAATTTCTGATTACTTTTCCAAAAAACAGTATTTTGATAAATTTCATTTTGCAGAGTTACAAGAATAAATCAATGTAAATCCTATCCTGGCCCATTTCATTTCCGTGTTTCAGTCATCTAGTTTTACTACAGTTCAAAAACCAGCCTAGGAAGGGAAAATCCTAGTTCCTTCAAATGAGTCCTCAGTGGCACAAGAACTTGGAGACGTTTCCAACAGACAATATGCTTCATAATGGTACTTTGTACTTCCAGCTCCTATATCCATGATGAATTTTAACTTTCCCAAAGCATCTTAAAATGCATAAAGCTGTGCTTAATGAAACATAGAGAAACCATGTTTCTGCAGGCAGATCAGACATCATTAGATTTTCAAATCAATCATTAAAACGTTTAATAAGTAAAACTTTTATACTCCCATCTTTAAAAATATATACAGCATTAACAATTTGAGGGTTTCTTCCCTGAAAGTATACTTTTCATTAAGGAATGCCTATAAAAAATATCATCTTGAAAAATGGAGGGAAAGTTTAAATCTTCATTTCCAGTACTTTTAATTACCAAAAAGCCGCTTACCGTGGTATCTGAAGCCTCAGACTGCACATCTATGTTTAGCGATGTGCTCTCAGCTACAGAACCAGATCCCACAGCTGAATCTATAGTCCGAACATCCTCCTCCTCATTTTCTCTAGCCTGAAATATTTTAGTGGTATAAATCATACAACTATTAAAAAGGGCAATAAAATGTTATAATGGATGGCACGATTTTTTGAAAATATATCAACTCCTCTGGGGCAGAATCAGAATGTCATCAGCATATGTACAGTGATGTACCACAAAAATAACCCAATACATTATTTAAAAAGTACAAAACTTACAAGGATTTTTTGAAGAAATTTCATATATGACTTTTCTTGTTCTTTAAGGTGATCTATTAGATGAGTAAGGCGCTCAACATTAGCAGATCTTTCATTTTTCTCTACAAGATCTTCCCGCATGGAACTAGCTTTAGTAATATAATCACGAATCTGAACAAGCCTGCTTACAATCTGTAGGGAAAACATTTGGAGGAAAAAAAAAAAACGTGAAAATAAATAGTATGTAAAACTACATACTCCAAATCAGTCCACAGCAACAATTCTACACATACTTTTATTTCAAATACAATAATGAAAGATACTTCAAGCTTTATCATTTGAATTCATACAGGCAAAAGATCTGAATCAAATTTAGAATTTAATCAAAACATAATTGGCAATACTAACAACTCTAATAATTGGGAATTTAAAAATTTCAAAATTAGTTTTAATTTACATTACTTGAAAAAATTTACTTCCAGAACCACATGCCTTTAAACTGTTATTAAATTTTTCTAACATTTATATAATATTTACTTATAAGTAAAACTATTATAAATACTTTTGAAAGTAGTTTTTGAAAGAAATATATTACCATTTAAAAAATTTCTTACAATAACCTATTAATCACATTGTTTCAAATCCCCCCTTTACCAAAAACTACCAACACAGCCTTTGGTGGATAAAGAGAAGCTTTAGTTTACCGAGATACAGCATTTCTACAATCATTATGGGTAAAAACAAATTTACACCACATTGAATAAATGTGGAAGATTAATGAGGAGAATCACACAACTACACAACTAAAATTCCTATGTGCGTAACTCCATAAAACTTAATCTTAGTACTTCTACTTCGAAGTTTATGAAAATAAAGCAGAAGAAGCATTTTGCCACCTGGCTACTCTCCATTGCAGGCTCTCCCCTTCCATCCTCTTCAGAGACTTGACAGTTTTGCAAAAGGTCATTACTGAAAGCAGAGGCTAACAACTCTTTACACTGTGCTGACCCGATCATTTCTCTCTTAGGAGGACTTATGGCAGCCTCTTTGCTCTTGTTGGTATTAATCTGCACAGGCAAAAAGTTGAAGGGCTTTCGGTTTTCACCAAGCTGACGTTTGTTGTTAGCAGCTGTTGCTCTACCTTGAGAGTCACTTCCAATGCTTCTCTACATATGAGAAAGAAACCAAACCCCACAAACGTTAATCTTTCAAAAAAATTTTTTTTAAAAATTCCAATGTTCTTAGTCAATTCACCATCAGCTGTCAATTCAGGAAGTATACTTAAATAGCTTTGTAGTAAGATGCAAAAGATATTATCTAATCTACAAAATTCTTTTACTAAAATACCAACACTTTAATTAACTTGTCCTATTCCTCATTTTCTCAGGCCTAATTCAATTGATGGATATAAGCAACATGAATCTAAATGAAGTACTAGGACTATGAGCCACATTTATAACTCACATTGCTAATCAAACTTATTCACAGAATTTTGTATGGGCTTTGGCCCCAATGACTATAACTTAATATAAATATCAGCACAAAGATATGTCTAGATGAAGCACTGTCTAAAAGAGTACTTAGCTCAGTGCCTGCTATATAACAAGTGTTCAAAATTTAGCATATAGATGACTAAATGATATGTGATCACCACCACCATCATCCCAGACTTGAATGTACCTTTATGAATATTTGGTAAACTGTTGGTTTCTCCAAAGTACAGATGTGACAGTAAAATATCTGTTAAGAGTTCATTATTATTTCCATTTGCTTTTAGTTCCAAATTTCATTTCAGTAATTTTAAGACAAACCACGGTTTTATTTTAAACTTGAGGTAATGTAGAACATTCCCTTAGCCAGTGATAAATTGGATCTTCCCTTCTGTAATCTTATTTAGTTACTAACATACAAAATTTAGTTCCATAATGAAATTATTCACGTTAGTCACAGAGTATACGTTATAAAATCACAAAAGACTTGTCTTTGCAACTTCAGAAAGCAGTCTCTGTTGCCCTCAAAGAATCTAATACCAACACCACTAATTAAAAGTCTTTTTACATCCATGGATACTAAGAAAAAAATAAACAGCTCACTTCTTATTCCTAAGACTATTTAACCCATTCTAAATATTTCTCATAGTTACAGCCAGATTTTTAAAATAATTCACAAACCTGATCTAAATCACTGAAGTTTATCCGCTGTTTCAGTTTCTCTAATTCTGCCTGCTCGGGAGCAGACATCTGAGTCACATATCTACTATGTGGGAATGTATGTGCAGTCTTTGTTCTTCGCCTTCCAACTCCTGGTGACGACTCCGGAGAAATATCATTAGTTACCCTTTTATCACTTTCTACACCAAACTTTTTCTTATTCTTTTCTGATGACCTATTTGCTTTCTTCTGTTGGCCACCCCAATCCTTCAAAAAAGTAAAGGCAAAAGTTAATCTGGCCTCTATCAAACCAGGAAAATAATGTGATATGCGTCAAAACTTTTGGTCATTCTTAAAGTTAAAAATGACAAAACATTTTTCACGTAAGCATACAGACTTAGAGACCATTATATGCTTCTACTAATGAGTTTTCCTATTACATCTAGCCTAAGTTTCAGAGACTGTCCTTTAGAAAAGAGATTACTTTTCTATCACACATCTTTAACAAACATAAATCCCCAAATTCTCAGTATGAATATTTTCAAAACCATTTTTAAAACTGGTTCCCTACTATTTATAAATTGGATAGTGAAATAAATCACAGATACCTTTACTGACCTCCTTTAAAATCAATATGTATGATAAGACAGATCTGGAATCAACATGGATTCTAAAGTAATTACTGTTGGACTGCCTGAGTGGCTCAGTAAGCTAAGTGTCCAACTGTTGATTTTCTCCCAGGTCACGATCTCATGGTTCGGGAGTTCGAGCCCCACCTCGGGCTCTGTGCTAACAGCAGAGAACCTGCTTGGGATTTTCTCTCTCACTCTCTTTCTGCTCCTCCCCTGTTCGCATGCTCTCTCCCTCTCTCAAAACAAATAAATAAACTTAAAAATAAATAAATTACTGTTATCTGAAGAAACGTTCCACTATATGACCCTAGGCAATTTAACTTCCCAGAGTCTGTTTCCTAATCTCTAAAGTAGTGTCACCTTTAAAACACGATTAAAAATAACATTCATAAAACATCTAGCACAGTGCCTAGTATATCGTAAGCAATAAACATAACATTAGGTTTTACCGGCCACAACGTACTACATGATAAGGTCTTACATGAAATGACAAAAATGCTTCATATTTTAATGGGAAAACATTTTTATTCATTTAGTTATACCCACATTACCTAAGTCATTCAACAAAAAGGTCTATAAATTCCTACCTTAGCCATACCAGGAAAACGGTCTAGTTTTACTACAGTAAACCTTTATAGGATGTTCTCCTCATTAATAACACAATTCCCTTCTCTACGAACCGTCTTTCACCCCAATCCACGTGTGGGTCTTCTTGCCAACCTGTTGTCCCACTTGCCCTACGCCTTCCTGGCCAAAGATGACTGGAAAAGAGATGCGTATCTAATTCAAACTGGGATGATCATACTTCAAAATTTCATATTGGGCCTAAAAAATAACTACTCAGTACATAATTGCAGCCATAACTGAAAACTTTAGAATGAGGGGGCAATGACAGTACACCACATGGACCACAGGGGAGAAAAAACTGGGTCTGCGGAAAGAAAGTTGTGTTAAGCAAAGGCACTCAGAAGCAAATAGGGTAGTGAGAAAGCAATTCTTGACAACTTTCTAGTTCCGTTTTCTAGTTCTCTTCCTAAAACCCAGCTATAGACCTCAAATCTGTTTAAGTAGTTTTCCATAAGACATCTGTGTATCCTTATAATAAATATTTTTGGCTTAAGCTAACAAGAATTGCTATCTGTTAACTACAAACAAAAATGTCTTCAACTAGGGGCGCCTGGGTGGCTCAGTCAGTTGAGCATCTGACTTCGGCTCAGGTCCATGATCTCACTCATGGCTTGAGTTCAAGCCCCGCGTCAGGCTCTGTGCTGACAGCTCAGTCAGCACAGCTCAGTCAGCACAGAGCCAGGAGCCTACTTTGGATTCTGTGTCTCCTTCTCCCTCTGCCCCTTCCCTGTTTCCCTGCTTGTGCTCTGTCTCTCTCTCCTATAAAAATAAACATTAAAAAAAAATTTTTTTAATGTCTTCAACTAATATAACAAAGAGCCCAGTGTCATTTAATGTGAACAACTGTGTTCACAGAGTCTCAGTGAGTTTGATTTGGCTAAGGCAGGGAAAAGATGCATTTTAACACTAGTAGTTAACGACACACCATCAATGAGAAGTTATCATACCATATTGTTGAGTCGGTCATCTACACCTTCAGGGCTCCAGTTTGCTAACTCCTGATCATTCATGCCTTCTTCAAAAGGACCTCCTCCTGTAGCCATCCTGGCTTTACCAATTAATTTTCTGCAAAACAAGTGAGAACGAACATTTTTAACACATAAAAATGAACTCTTAATTTTTAAACCATTCCATGAGGCTTAGTGATATAAAAGAATCCAGAAAAATTGATCTTATGAAATAGAAAGAGGTACCGTCAACCACATACCATAGACAAACTGATTTAGCTGCCAGACTGCTATTACAATTAACATGAGTTAAGTAGCTGTAGTGGTAGCAAAGGGAAGGAATACTTCAAAATATGCACCAGGCATCCTGGCCTGCATGCTTTCAGGCTATTTTAATTAATTAATTGAACACAGTCATAAAAAGTAGAGCAATGAGGTAGGAAAAAGTTATTAATTCCTAGAACCAAAACTGCTTTTAGGAAAAAACCAGGGGCTCCTAGATGGCTCAGTCAGTTAAGCATCTGACTTCAGCTCAGGTCATGAACTTATGGTTCATGGGTGCAAGCCCCGTGTCGGGTTCTATGCTGACAGCTCAGAGTCTGGAGCCTCCTTAAGATTTTGTTTCTCTCGCTCTCTGCCCCTCCCCCACTCGTACTTTCTCACTCATGCGCATGCTCTCTCTCCCTCAAAACTAAACGTTAGCATAAATGCTTGCTTAAATCCTTTACTCTTTTTTAAAAAAAGGAAAGAAAAAGAAAAAAAATGACACTCCTACACACCTGGGTACTGATATTGTGTCATAGTTTCAAAGAGGTTAGAAGTGCTCTGCATGAAACATGGAGAAAGGTTTGGGTTTTTTTGTTTTGTTTTTTCAATTTTTTTTTAATGTTTTATTTATTTCTAGGAGAGAGAGAAAGAGAGAGAGACAGCGTGAGCAGGGGAGGGTCAGAGAGAGAGGGAGTCACGACTCTGAAACAGGCTCCAGGCTCTGAGCTGGCAGTCAGCACAGAGCCCGACCCGGGGCTCGAACCCACTAACCGCGAGATCATGACCCAAGCGAAAGTTGGACGCTTAACCGACTAAGCCACCCAGGCGCCCAGAGAAAGGTTTGGTTTTAATAGGAATGTAATGGTATGCAAGATAAAGAGAGGGCAGGGAGGAAGCAGGCCTACATGGGTGAAAGGCCAATAAAAGCCAAGAATCCAGTGGTGTAAAACATTTGAGAATCATGATGCCTACTGCTTTACTTCAAGTTGTATTTCTACTACCTTAGTTTCTCCTAACTCTTGAGTAGTCTACCAAAGTCATAAATTTTCCCCACTAAGAAGAAAAAAAAAATTTGAGGATTTTGTGAATATCAAAGAAGATACTGAATTTCATACATGGGTGAAAGAGATGAGAAACAAAGAACAATGGCGGAACCAGAGGTTCAAAAGAAGAGATGAATCAGGAGAAAATAAGATTTCCACATAACCTTACGAAGTGTGGAACTTGCAGGTTGGAGGACGGAGTAAAAGAGATGAGCAGGTAACTTTATTTAGAATTCAAGGGGCAGAGAAAGGCATTAAACAGTAGGGTCATATTAGGTTTCTCATTTTACAAATAATAACACTAACATTCAAAAGAGATAATTTCAACAAGGTCATGCAGCTAAAAATGTCAAAAAGAAATACAAATCCAAGCTACTTCGACTATAAGATCCTAATTTATCCCATTCACTAGAGCAAAATATTAAAAGGATTATCATCCATGAGAAGTAGGAATTATCTCATAAATGTTTTATTGCTGGAATATCTACTATAATATATATTACAGAGAGATTAAATTTTATCATCTCAACACTTAATTTGGAAGTAGTGATAAAACTTAACACTTAATTTGGAAAAAATCTTAAAAAGTACAAATACAGGGGTGCCAGGGTGGCTCAGTCGGTTAAGCATCTGACTTCGGCTCAGGTCATGGTCTCACAATTTGGGAGTTTAAGCCCCACTTGTGGCTCTGTGCTGACAGCTCAGAGTCTGACGCAGGCTCTGTGTCTCCCTCTCTCTCTGCCTCACCTCCAGTCATGCTCTGTCTCTCGCTCTTGCTCTCTTAAGATTAAACAAACATTAAAAAGAAATTTTTTTAGGGGCGTCTTTGTGGCTCAGTAGGTTAAGTGTCCAACTTCAGCTCAGGTCATGATCTCACAGTTCGTGGGTTCGAGCCCGCGTTGGGCTCTGTGATAACAGCTAGCTCAGAGCCTAGGGCCTGCTTCGGATTCTGTTGTCTCCCTCTGTCTCTGACCCTCCCCTGCTGATGCTGCCTCTCTCTCTCAGAAATAAATAAAACAGGGGCGCCTGGGTGGCTTAGTCAGTTAAGCGTCCGACTTTCGCTTGGGTCATGATCTCGCGGTTCGTGGGTTCGAGCCCCGCGTCGGGCTCTGTGCTGACTGCCGGCTCAGAGCCTGGAGACTGTTTCAGTCTGTGACTCCCTCTCTCTCTGACCCTCCCCTGCTCACGCTGTCTCTCTCTCTCTCTCTCTCCTAGAAATAAATAAAACATTTTTTAAAAATTAAAAAAAATTAAAAAAAAAAGAAATAAATAAAACAGTAAAAAAAATTTTTTAAAGAAACTTTTTTAAAGTACAAATACAGTGACACTTGCTTATAATAAATATACTGTTCGTGGGTCTTTTCAATGAGCACATATTAATAACTTTCTAACATTTTAGTGTTATTTATCTTGAGAGAGAAAGAAACACTATGAGTCAGGGAGGAGAAGAGAGAGAGGGAGAAAGAATCCCAAAGCAGGTTCCATACTATCAGCATGGAACCTGATGAGAAGCTCGATCCCTCCAAATGTGAGATCATGACCTGAACGAAAATCAAAAGTTGGCATTAACCAAGTGAGCCACTCAGATGCCCTACTTTAATAATTTTCTAAGGAGGTGAAAGAAGTCTATCTTAAATCAACAGCCAACAATATTAAAATAAGACATGAAGGACATCCCTATAAGAATAAAGACCAAAACAAGAATGACATAACATAGAAGTTATTTAGCATTGTTTTCAAAGTTCTACAAAATGGAAAAATATGAGGGACACCTAGGTAGCTCAGTCAGTTAAGCGTCCAACTCTTGATTTTGGCTCAGGTTATGAGCTCATGGCATTAGGCTGTATGCTGACAGCGAGGAACCTGCTTAGGATTCTCTCCTTCTGCACCTACCCTGCTCATGCGTGCACATGCGCATGCACACGCTCTCTCAAAAATAAACGTTTAAAAAATAAAAGGAAATTATGAAACAAAAATATTAATACTGAAAACAGAAAAGATGGTGTTCTTAAAAATATGCATTAGAAAATACAGAGATCCATTTCAAAATATCACCAACAATCACAATGAAAATATCCTGGAGAAAAATGATGCCACTTATTAACAGTGACCTAAAAGAAAACACCTAGGAATAATGTAATTTCGCCATACGTAAAGAAGCACCAATAACTCTGTAAGGCCATAGAAAAGAAAATGTAGTAAGTACAAAAACAAACTATCTTCCCTAGTGGGAAGACGAATATTATAAACATCTCATTTTTTTTTTAATATAGGCTTAATGAATTCTCAGTGGGATTCTTGTTGGAATTTGACAAAATATATATCTGAAAAATATAAGTAAATGTAGCAATAGAAGTTGGGAGAGTAGAAAACTAGCCCCAAGAAATATTCAATCATATTGAGTGCCTGTATGAGTTAAGTTAGTATCAGCACCCCACACCAAAATCCTAAACTATACTCAATTAGAAAAATGTAATGAGGAAAATTAATTATAGCTAACATCTATTTTGTTCACTGTATGGTAAGCACCATGCTAGTAAGTATTTTATGAGCATTTTATCATTTACTCTTCATAAAAATAGTGTGGTGTAAGATGATGTAGGATTATCCAATTGACGGGACAATTTGCTAACACTTTTGAAAGAGATCATTTAGAGATTTGACAGCATTTTTTAGGATTTTTCATCTCAAACACAAAAACAGAAAAACGACTGAAGTGACAATTTTCTCAATTCTTCCAAAAATGGTACTTAGCCAGTACCAGTTCAGACACAAGAAGAAAAATTAATTCTCAGTGAACAATGGATGCCTTAGAGTTTAATTCTCTCACAAGTGGAAAAGGCTGCCTTATACCATAACACCAAGGTAGTATCTAAGTAGATTAAAAATAGATCAGGAAGATTAAAAAGAAATCAGACAGACAAACAAGAAAACAGGATGGGCTTTAAAAATTGAGTTCTTACAAATATGGACTGCAGAAATAAAAAGGAAAAAGCTGAACAGATTTTACTCCTATAAAAGTAAATCCTAAGTTTATGGAGAATAAGTAGTAACTGACAAACCGGGGGAAAATCTCAAAGAAATATGAAGTAAAAGTAGTATCTTTACTATATAAGAATTTATGGAAAAAAAATAAAAACATTAAATAAAAAATCTCAAGAAAAGCAAGTATAAACAGGCCATTTAAAAAGAAGTCGGTAAACAAAGAATTATGAAAATATTAATCATAAAGTCCAGCTGCAAATTAAAATAAGGGACTATTAAATTTGCCGTATTACACATATTTCCTAATTCTGATGACAGCAAAGGGAAACGAATGCTCAGTCACTACGGTGACAGGGTAAACTGGCATAACCGTTCTGGTAAGCATTCTGGCAATACTGTATCAAGAACTAAAACTGAGTTTTGACCCTGTAATTATATCACTCCACAGCTAATATAAGAAAACAAATGTGGCGGGAGGGAAGCTATAATGCAGGAAATTGTTTCTTATGCTATAATTGTGATAAACTGAAAACAAACTGAATGCTAAACAACAGGCTGGATGCTATTAGGCAAGAGTAGCCTTTAACCATATAATTATGAAGGCTGAAAAATACTTCCTGTGTTTATAACCTCAGAGTATATAAAAGAGGAAAACAAGCAATATGCAAAAACTGCATATAGATTTTAAAAGACTAAGGATACATACTAAAGTGGTAAAGTGGTTGCACGAAAGCAAATGTTGGTTGTGGGGGTAGGAATGTGATCATTTTTTTCTCTCTTCTCATAGATTTTCTACAATACTTTGCATTTTTTAATACTAGAAATATATTTAAGAACTTTACAAAATAAAGGATATCCAGAGAGGTATGTTCAGTGAACTGACAAAAAATGAAACATTTTGCAACTGCTTTTTTCTAAATGTACCGATATAATTTATAATATTAAAGAATAAGAGCTCCAAAAACTACATATGCAATACAGGTAATATCACCTTTGAAAATACTAGAAGCTAACTGTAAAATTTTAATTATAATAGAAAATTATTAACATTTTTGAGTAAAAACTCTTACTTATCAATGTTTTCCTAAAATAGTGAATGCTGTGCTTTCTATTAGCAGAGTAATAAAGTTTATTTAAAGATAAATTAAAAATATATCTGGAAAGATAATGTTCTACTTTTTATTTTTATATTATGATGAATTCCCTCTAAAATAAAAAGCTTCTTCTAAGGATCTATTTGTAGGCTAAATGACTTTGAACACTATTAAGCTTCTAAAACAATTTAAAAACTACACATTAAAATCAGTTGCGGGGGATGCCTGGGTGGCTCAGCCTCGGACTTTGGCTCAGGTCATGACCTCACAGTTCGTGGGTTGCAGCACAGCATCAGGCTCTCTGCCGACAGCTCAGAGCCTGGAGCCTGCTTCAGATTCTCTGGCTCCCTCTCTCTCTCTGTCCCTTCCCCTCTCATGCTCTGTCTCTGTCTCTCAAAGGTAAATAAACACTAAAAAAAATTATTTTAAATTTAAAAAATTACAATCAGTTTGGGAAAAATAGGTCAAATACCTTTTAAATCTTCTAAAAGACAATATACTAAATGAAGTCCATTAAATTTACAGAATAAACAACTTTGTCTACAGTTATATTGTGAAATAAACACTCACATGAGGAAAGAATATTTAATAAATAATAATGATCCCAAATGTGTGTGAAAGGCACCCTCCTATACAAGTAAAAGTATTACTATGACACCAAAGAAACAATCGTGTGTAGATCAATTCTCAATATATTAATAGCTGATTTATCTAAGACGGTATCTCCTGCTATAAAACGTAGAAAGTGCAGGCAAGTGTTTTCCTTTTCTTCACCCTAACCTCTCTAACCACATCAAAGTCGTCTTTAGAAACAGGTGTCTGCATTCTAAATCTTGTTCTGTAAACACATTAATGTTGTTATTTATATATTTTTATCATTATTTTAAACTCTGAAATGGAAAGACTTCTAATCATCAAAATAGGTATGGAGACAAGACCAATTCAAGTAAGCTTCCAACAGCACAATCAACCGGACTCGGTGACTACTATGATGCGGACCATGAGGCAGTGCCAAAGCTCTTACAGGCTGAGTCCCAGGTTTCTAGTCTGAACAATTGGGTGTATGATGATACGTTTCCAGTGACTAGAAAAGGAACAGGTTTTCGTTGAGAGAAGATGATAAATTCAGTGTCAGGAGTGCTGGGTTTGAGATGCAATCTACGCTGGAGAGAGACTTGTAAGTCATCTACTCAGAAAAGTACTTGAAGTGGAACAGAAGGACTGGGGAAAAAACTATAATTAAAGGTTTTAGAAATATACAAGGTACAAGTTTTTTCTAAATGTTTACTCGGAGTCACAAAATAACCAAAAGTGGTACTTTACATATCTATATTAGATTTCTAAAGGTTGCATTATTTGGGGTATTTCTTTTACTAATTATAAAAATACCTGGTACACTGTTTTGAAAGTCTTCATACAGTGTCCAAATGTACTAAGCTCTTTTAATGGAAACTGAGAAGATAACGCATTAAATATTTGGTATTATGTGTTGTTTAGTCAGTTTCATTTGAAGAACTTCTCAATTTCTTCTCTGTACTTACGATGGTCAAGTACCTAAAAAAAAAAAAAATCACACACGATCTTTTCCATAGTGCTTTCAATTTGAGACTTTTTTAAAATTTCAGTAATTTTCTAGAACTTAAGGTATCTCTGTAATTACCCTCTTCAAATTAAAACAAAAACTGTTAAGATACTGGGAGAAAGGGGATAAAAAGACTGCAACAAAATACAGCAATTTGAATCAACAAAAACTTTATTAGACCTATGTACAAAGCACAGCATCAAGTCTATCTTACAGTACAGTTGTTCTGCATAGAACATTTCATATCAACAAAATATACCCTTGCTCAGTGAAGTGAGAACATGGAGGTCAATTAAATTCTGCTTGCTAAGACCTTTCCCTCCCCATAATCTATATTCAAAATCTATCACTTCCTTGTCAAGGATTATTTATAACACTCAAATCTATAGGCCCTGCTACCACCATCAATCTGGAATCAGTTCACTTCTAACTCCATACTGATAACGATTATTCCAAGTCTCTTCTATTTCCCTAGTGTGATATTCCAAATCGTTTCTATTTTTCCCAAGGCTCAAATACTCTTGTCTCCCTTACAAATGGGCCAGTCCTCTAATGAGAAAACCAAAGGTCTTCTAACATGAGTTAACACAATTGCCCTACATTTTTATTCCATCTCATCCATCTTCCCTAATATGTTAAAAAGAAAAATTGTAAGTGGTTTTATAATTCTTTTTATTTACTAAATGCCTACTCTATCATTCTAGTGTGTTAAAGAATACACACTCACATTTGACTTGACCTTCCCTGGGGCCACTCTTTCTTGTCCTATTAGTCTTCCAATTAAAAAAATACTGAGAATTCTAATGAAGATACAAATCAACTGCCAATCTGTATTTTCTCACTACAGTTGGCTTAGATCAGAAGAGAACTAAGGACTTACCTGCTTTCTTAGAAAGCAAGGACATATAGTATTTTTAAATTGGGTTGTCTTACGATTTAACAGCGGAATTAAATTCAGGCTCTGACGTTTCTCTTAAAAGAAGCAATTATGTTTAAAATGCCTTTTAACAAAAATTTCTTCTGACACTCATCCTTTAGTCATTTAATTTCTAAATTATCCTTAGCAAGCAATTATTTAACTTTCCCTCGGTGAACTTTCATTGACTTTTTTTTTTTGCTGGCCAGAGAATACCTTTAAGTGACCAGCATTTGACAATGTACTGAGCATGGAAACTAACATTTAAAGTGATCTTATGCCCCTTTAAAAAAAAAAAAAAAGCAAAACTTCAATCAAGAGTATATATCACAAGCTCAAAAAAGTTATAGAAAATGCCTTATGATTAAGTGGACTTGGAAAGAGAGGCTATCCAACAGCTGTTATAAGAAAAATTCAAAGGGGCTGAGGAAATTCTGTGAAGACAAAGACATTTCAAAATGTAGCGCTTAAACTATTTTACTAATTAATAATTAGGAATAACATCGCTCTTTTCTAGCAAAAGTATGGAAGCAGAGCAAAGTGGCATGCCAAAAAGCAAGGCACGCAGAGCAGCAAACCCAGAATGTCTGTTTACTAAATAGACAGGGATCTCACCACGCACTGGTACGTTGACAGCAAGCTCAGCTATAAGGTCTTCAACTATAACACAAAGCATAATAACCTATATGATGTCAAATTACCTGTTTACAGACTAGTTTTACAGTTCAGAAACGGCTCCTCTCCTGCTCTGCTTCACACTTCAAAGCTGCTGCCTGCTTGTGATTTAAAAAAAAAAAAAAGTCATGTTAGTAAATTCTTTACTTAAAGTATAGAATAACAAATACTATATTTATAGCCTAAAATGTTTAGAAAAATGAACGGAAAAAGAAAAATCCAATTTATCGATATTTTAGACTGGTTACTATAATCCTTCTGGAAAACTATGATATACTTAATGTTTACATCTTCCAAACAACAATGCGATGCATTAGTATCTACTTTGGTACATAATGAAAATGGTCAACCCTAATTTTCATGTAAAGATCCATCCCAAAATCAAGTCATTAACTTTCCTGCCAGTGAACGTATTCTAGAGCTTTGTCTTTCCAAAGATGAAGAAAGGTTTACTTGAAAGCTAGCTACTTAAAAGAAATCCTTGTCGCTATACAAACCTAGGTTTACCTTCTGTTCAAAACCTCAGTATTCTAATGGTTTCCAGGACTCTCACCAGGAAGGTGATAGGGAAAGAAAAGAGCAGGTGCACCCGAGGCTCTCTAACACCCACTCCGGTAACCAGAGACTACCAGAAGGTGGAGTCTGGAAGGCAGTTATGGGGCGGGTGGGGGGCAAAGGGGCGCCCAGAAAGCCCGCTTCTTCCAGCGCCAAATTGCAATCCGTTACTCATAAGGCACATACACAGGCCTCAACTCGGTCAAAAAAAAAAAGAGAGAGAGAAAAAATAAATAAAGAAGAAAAAAGCAGACAAGGTGAGCTCCTGAGGAATGGGCCCAACGATGAAAAGTTTGGATGACCCGCCTCCCTAGCAGGGCCTACTATCCAATCCCCAAACACCATTTCTGCAAAGCAAGCAAGGTTTCCCGAATCCCACTTGGCACTGAGTTTTCCCCCCGTCTCAGACCCTTTCTAACCGGACGTGCAGGGTTAGGGGGCAATGGGGGTGGGGGGCGCCATGGGAAGGGGGGGGAGAAGAGCTGCTACATTAACATTCCTCCCAAGCATAAACCACCTCTTCGCCGAAGTCAGGAACGCCTCCCCACCCCACCCCCAGCCGTTTTGCTCTAAGAAATACCCGAGACAGCAAAAATCCGCTGCTCCAAAATCCCCGCCCGAAAGTCGCGTCGCTCCTCACTCGGCCTCCTGCCCCCCAAATTCTGGACACTGGGAGTCCCACAGCGAGAGCTGGGGTGGGAGGGGGTGCAGTCACGTACGCTAAGGCCACTACGGCCCCTTGCTGTGGAGAACTCGAGCCCTGTCCCCGGCAGCCAAACCACAGCCCCCGCTCCGATTCCTCCACTTGCAAAGGACGTTCCTGTAGCCCACGAGACGCAGGGCGGCCTCCTCTCTGGGGCCAGAAAATGGGAGACGCGCGGAGGCAACGAGAGGGCTCTGCAAGCCGTTAACGCGTCCCTGGGTGCTCACCCGGAGACCGCGGCGTCCGGCCCTGGGGAAAGGGGCGTGAAGACCCAGGAAGCCACAGAAGGCGTGGGCCCGAGGCCAGGGCCTACAGGGTCAAGTGTCCCAGGGCCGTTGCTCTCCCGCCCCTGCGCCGCGCTGCCCGCCGTTGCCAAGGGCTGGGGACGCGCAGCATTACCTGTAAACGAAGCTGCTCCTCCGGCCAAGGGTGGAGTAGCGGTCAGGCCCTGCGACCCGCCACCGGCAGGGGTCCTCCCTCAGAGACCGCAGCAGGGAGCGCCCACAAGTTCCCTGGCTGCCTACGGCCCAATGGCCGCCTTCTCTACCTTAGCGACTCGGCGCCAACCGCCGCAGCCACCGCCATCTTAGGATCTCATTGTGGTGGGAGAAGAGGGGCGGGGGGACTGCAGAGGGGGCAACGCGCCGTGAGACTGCGCCGTCTCCTCGGCAACGGCCGCGCGGGGGCGAGAATTCGCCGGAGCTGGCGCCGCAGTGCGACCGGCGCTCTAGGCTGGAGTCATGTGACCGCCGGAGTCTGTGGTGTCACCTCGGGCCCTTTAGCCTGGCGCCGACTACACGAACAACCAGAGACTACATATCCCAGAATGCCAACTGGACCCTGGTTTCGGAACGCCCGCGCGTCCGCCGCGAGAGGGATAACTACAAATCCCGGCATGCTGTGCGCTCCACGGCGCTGCTCTGTGAGCCGGGGCTCCGGGCCTGTGCGAAAGTGGATTGCGCTCCCTCTTTAGCAGGAAAACAGAGGACGCACGTTCTGGTTTTCTGTGTGTGTGTTCGCTCCGGGCTCTGGCCGGAAGGAGAAGAAAAGACGAAAGTTGCCCTTCTGTCCATCTACATCTGGGTTACTAAGAGATAGAAACAGAAGGGCCTATACGATGTAGTCCTGATTTTACGCAGTGGGCATTAATCGTGGGAAGTTAAGTGGCCAAACCACTAATCGAATAGCTAGTCAGCGGGGAGACTCCTAAATGTTAGTGATGAAAATCACTTCGGACTAACGTTCTGTGTGTTGCTCAGAAGAACCAGAGGATTTCAATCAAAATTTAGTAGGGGGAAATTTGTCTTAAAACTAGTCCCTGAATGCTCATTTATGCTCCTATCCCAGGGGTTCCTCTTTCGAGGATGTTGAATTGCTAGGTTCTCCCTTTGTAAAAATTCAAAATTCCGCTGAGTGAATTCTAAGATCCAATTGGCTTTATTCAGTTAGCGTATTGAACAGCGTCTCATGTAACAAATAGGAGCTCCTTGGAGCTGTAGAAAAGGGTAGTTTTTTAAAGGCAGGAAGGGGGTGGATAAAGGAAATTATTAGCAAAGAATGCATGGTTTCTGGGAAGGTTGCTTTCCTATGTGGAATGGAAAGGCCTACCCGATGCATTATTGACCTGCTGGTGACCAAGTAATTCCAGGTTGATTGGTTAAAGGTTACATTTCTGGGGTGTTGAAACTGCACGTAGGTTAGGTATTAGATCTTGGCTTTCTGAGTTGGGGTTTAGTACAGGATTCTCTTGGGGGCCTGCAGTTTCCTTTTTTTTTTTTTTTTAATTTGTTTTAATGTTTATTTTTGAGAGAGGAATAAACAGAGACAGAGTGCACATGGGTGAGGGGCAGAGAGAGAGGGAGACACGGAATCCGAAGCTGACTCCAGGCTGTCACCACAGACAGAGCTCAATGTGGGGCTTTAACCCACCAACCGAATGATCAGGACCCGAGCCACCAAGATGCCCCCTGCTGTTAACCTTTTCAACTCCCTTAACACATACACACACAAAATGTGATAGTGACTTTTAAGGCCTTCAGTGTCCCTCCCTGAAGACCTAAAACACCTTGTGTTTTACTGAGTGCAAGGGCATTCTATTTTTAGACAGTTTGTGGGATGAGTTTGTTTTAAGCAAAATAAAAAGGAGGAGGAGAAATAGAGGACGTTTAGGTTCCAACAACAAATTGTTCTCATAACCAGAAAAAATTATTCAAAAGCCAAATAATAGAACCATATCTCCATACATATTCAGGTAAATAAAGCTCTTCCTGAAACTACATGCAGGTTCAGTCTCATTACCATGAGACTTTGTCATATATTTTTGAATACATTCTGTGTGTCTAACGTTGATAATTTTTTAGGTAACACATAGTCCCTGCCCTTGAAGGGCTCATATTTTAGCGAATGATGGAGAAATGGGCTGTGATATAAATAGATTCTGTTTTGGAAGAAAACAAAGTGCTGTGGGAATCCAAAGCACAGAGTGACCTGGGCCCCATTTTAATCCCCCCACTCTAAGATCTTGGGCAAATTATTTATCCTTTCCGAGACTCAATTGCCCCATCTGTAAAATGAAGAAGGAATAATGTTGCCTACCTTGTAGGGATATTTTTTTCCAGTAGTGTTTATTTCATAAAAGGCCCAAGTGAAACATTCTTCCTGTTGTGATTTTCTTGATTTTCCCAACTATCCTGAAGAGACTGATTCTGCATTCTTTCCATCTTACAAGCAAAAATTTAAGTAAATTACCAAAATTCTGACAGCTCCAAGTGGTAGAGCTTTGGTGAAAGTGACATCTACTGAACTCGTTGGAAGGATTTTTTGATCAAATAAGAGAATGAGTGGAAAAAATTACTGGCATATGGTAAGGCTGCAAAACATTAGTTATCATTATTATCCCTATCATCATCATTTTATTTTCATACATATATTTTTATTTTTTAAATATGTAGAAGCTTCTGTCATTAAAGCAATCCAAATGAATTTAAAAGCATTACTGAAATCAAGATGGTCATTATGCCTTTTAAATTTAGGGTCTCTAAAGAATGTCAATCCTATTAGGCCTGTTTAGTGAGGGGAGTTGTCTGAGAAATTTCTGTGTTCCAAAGAGATCCTCCAACTCAAAAATGAGCATTACTGATCATTGCAGAGAACAGAGAAAAGAAAAAAAAAAACTGAAAAACTATAAAATTATTCTAGACTTCCAAAAACAACATCTAATTCAGAAAATAAACCTTATGCAAATGAATCGATTTAGTATCAGTAATGTATGAATATGGCAAATAAATGATACAGACAATAAGTGCTTTAGGAATTCAGAGAAAGAATATTGATATATTGCTTCAAAGATAATGGTGGCTCCAGGACTTCTGTGTAGGATGAAATTAGAGGCACCAGTTTGGTGGAAATGTAGATGGGGAACATGTGTGGCCTCTCAGAGATACACACTGGAACTCCATCTCAGTTTCCTACGTTTAAGAACAACTTGATACACATACTAAACTTCAAGAGAGGAGGCATGAGTGGAAAGGAGCACATTTCAAACACCTGGTACATCCAGCATCCGTGATGGGTAACGCAGAAACCAGACTGGGTGAAGTAGCGGATTCAAATGGTCGGGGAACGCGGAGGCATGAGAAGATAGCCAGTGATCAATAGGTATCTGTACGTTTTCTATAAACCATAGAAAATCTTATGTCAATCTGAAGAGACTGGGCTTTGTTCTGTCGGTAGGGTACAATCACAGTGAGGCTTTGGAAAAAATAATGATATGATGAAGTAGTTATTTAAGGAATTTAATCTAGTTAACTAGGGAGTAATTGAGTCCTACGGTAGTAGCAGATGGAATCACGGAGTTGGATTCTGATGGCAAACTAAATCAGTTGCCATACTGTGTAAAATAGCATTTTTTCTGTCGTTTGATATTTAATATGACACTGACCAGGGGGTGTTTACAGTGTAACGTTTTGTGCTATATTATTTATCTCCTTACTCTGTTCTTTGTTCTTTATCCACAGATGGATTTACATACGGTGAGAGCAGAAACCCTGCCTTTGGGAGTTCTTCATAGCCCAAATGCCTTGCAAAGTTCATTTACTGTATTTCGATATTCACTAATTTAGACTTTGAGAAGAACAGTATGCGCAGCACCTAGTTTTAACCTGCAGGTGGTGATAGAACTTAAAGGAAAAAATCTTCAGTGACCACTATCCCATCATATTGAATTTTACGATTATTTTTATACGAGATTACTTATACACCCAAAAGAATATATGACATTTATGTAAATTATAAAGTACAATAACAAAAGAAACACCCAAGAACCACCTACCTAACCTAAAACATAGACTATAAACAATCTATTGAAGGACCCCTTGTGCTTTTTTCCAAACTCATTCCCCTTTACAAACGTAAGTATTGTCCTGTAGATCTCAATGCTATCAATTCCTTCATTTTCCTCATATAGCTATATGTAAATATCCCCAAATAATGCATTTAGTTTCACTGGTTTTCAAACCCTATGTAAATGGTATCATACTGAATATATGCTTTCTTGACTTGCTTTTTCGTTCATCCTTTCTGAGATGCATCCATGTTGATGGGTGGAAACACGTCTGAAGAACAGAATGTAAAATTAATTTTGGAATATGTCTAAGTTTGAGCATAAATGATTTTATCTTCACTCTTCATGTTAGCTTTGTGGGCTCGATGGATGAAGAAATTGTACAAACAATGGATCAGCTGAAGAACTCGGACCGAGCTCTTACATTTTGGGGCAAAATGTAAGCACGTTACTTCTCTCCCTTAATCCAGCCCAGAGTTTCCCAAGATTGACATGATTGACATTTGGGGCTGGATGAGTCTGTTGGAGGAGGCTCTCCTGTGTATTATATTTAGCTGCATGCCTGACCTCCTCCCACGAGATGCCTGGAGCACCCTGCCTCCCCAGTTGTGACAACCAACAGTGTCTTCTGACATCGCCACACACCCCCCACCCACGGAGGGCAGGGCAAGGGATGAGAGCAAAAGCACTCCTGAGTGAGAAGCACTGATCCAACCTTTGCACTGAGAAAATCATGCTACTCACGATTTTTCTTAGGTACCTGTCTCGCTCAAAAACCTAAACGTATGAATAATTAAATCAATTAATTACTATATATAATTATATCAACTAATTATATCAAATCCACATACATAAGTAATGTTTCGAGGCTCATCTTACCCACCTCCATTCTCCCCCTATCAAGTTACCGTGTCGTCTCTCATTACTGCCACTTCATACTTTCTAGGACTGGGTTCCAAATACCTACTTGCCACCCTTTGCATACAATGTTAGTGTTTACCCAGTCTGGCTGCCCTTTCCTCCATAACCAGTTTATGGCCTCTTCTTTCAAGTCTCTCATTCAATAGATGTACCCTTGTGTTTCAGACTATTCTGTCCATATTTGCTTTTCATCAGTCTTTACACAGCTCAGCTCTTGTAGAGTCTTAACCGTGATACCCTGCTTCTTACACTTTTCTCTGTATATTTTGGGGTGGGTCTATATATTTACCCTGCTTGCTCTACTCATTGTAAACCTCATCAGAGCTGCAATAGAGTAGTCCTGTGTGGAATGCTTGCTTCCCAGACAGATCGGGGGAAGGGGGGCTTAAATAAAGCCATATAATAGTAAAAACAGGCCTTTGGGACGCTCAGTAGGCTGAGCGCGTCCAACTCTTGACTTCAGATCATGATCTGACAAGATCAAGGCCCGCTTTGGGGATTCTCTGTCTCCCTCTCTCGCACTCTCTCTCTCAAAAATAAATAAATAAACTTAAAAATAATTAAAACTACAAAGAAAATCATCTGTACCTTATTTCCTAGCCTCCTATCAACCCTACAGCATATAAGAGTGAAAGTATTAAATATATTTAGATATAGGTTGTTAATTTAGGCGAGATCAGGCAATTAAGTGGGAGGATTCCCAAAATATGGAAATATAGGCTGATAGAGATTTCCTAAGTCATATGAAGAATATTAGAAAGTATGAACAATCAATCCTCAGCTTTTACTTTCAAAACCCTGGTATTGAAAATACAATCATGGAAGGGGCACCTGGGTAATTCAGGAAAAAAATGGCAAAACATATGTGAGCTCAGATTAAACAGGAAAAAGATTAGAATGCTCTTTCTTTACCGCCAGAGTACCAAATAATTTTCAGGGTTAAAAACTGGGGGATATTGGGTGGCAGGATGGATAGTCCAAATAAGGATAAGGAAAAATGTAAAATCCTGACAAGAAGTAGGGCAGAGATTGACAAACGTTTTCTGTAAAAGGCCAGATATTAAATACGTATTGTGGGCCACACAGTCCCTGTTGCAACTACTTAGTTATGTGATTGTAGTGTAAAAGCAGCCAGACAAAATATAATGAATGAACATAAATGTGTTGCAACTAAACATTATTTTAGGATATTGACATTTAAATTGTATGTAATTTTTCCATGTCACAAAATATCAATCGTCTTCTGATTTTTTATTTTCAACCATTTAAAAGTATTAAAACAGGAGCACCTGGGTGGCTCCGTCAGTTAAGTGTCCTACTCTTTTTTTATTTTATTTTATTTTATTTTTTTGTCCTACTCTTGATTTAGCCTCTAGTCATGATCTCAGGGCTCCGAGAGATTGAGCCCCGAGCCTGCTTGGGATTCTCTGTCTCCCAATGTCTTGGCGCCTCTCCCACTTGCACTCTCCATTTCAAAATAAATAAATAAACGTAAAAAACAATATTAAAGCAGGCAGTGGGCCCACTTTAACCCATGGGCCATAGTTTTCTGATGCCTGACATAGTACTCAACATTTAAAATTTTTAGATAATGATAGATCAGAGAAGAAATTAGCCATGGAAGAAAAATACAGACTCATTACTTTGCAGGATGGTTATTTTACAAAGAATCGTTTGCACTAATAAGAAAGGGAAGATATAAGGCAAATGTAACTGAACGACATTTGCAGGTATTAGTTAATGCTTTTTTCTTATATACTCTGGTTTCCCCTATCCTGGCTAGTTGCAGCCATGTGTTGCCCCATGAAGGCTTGTTACAGCCACAAACACCAGAAACAAAAGATACAAATTTCATACATAAGAAAAAAGATTAAAATCAGAGCAGTCTCCACCTCTCACAATTTGCCTGGGTGGAAAGAGGAAGAAATCATGGGAAATTCAAAGAATTTTATGCTCTTCCCCGCATCTCTGCAAAAGGAAGAGGAGGAAGGTACAATCTGTGGGCACTGGTGACCGAGGAGGGCCTGGAGGGTTCCATGGCTATGACCGGAGGCTACTGTGGCACTCTGCAGAGCTTGCCCACCACAACCCTGGAAGTCACACGCAGCCCTGAGAGGAGACTCGGCGTGACATAACAGATCAGGAGTGAGATTAGGTCTCTCGAAGCCTATCAAATACAGTCTTGAAATGCAATTAGAAAAACAAACATGTAAGTTTGTGGCATAAAAAAAACATACCCACTTCACTTACCTCGTTCGAATGTCTGCTGCCCGAGTGTCCCCAAGTCCTCAAAACTGTTGGAATAACCATATCTCCGTCACATATACAGTAGGAAACCTAATCTCAGTGTCGATATCTTCTAGAATGCTTGGAGCTAATGTATTTTTTTGTTTTGTTTGTCTAATATTTCCTGCTTCTGCTGAATTCTTGATTTCTTTCAAGTCTAGCTTCTTATGGCTATTCTTTTTCCCCATCCCACATCATTCCCAAGGCAGAACACCACCTCTTTCCCTTTATTTTCTCAAAATACCATAGAAACAAGGCACCTCTGTGTGGTACGCTGCGTTCCACTGAAAATTTGGAGTTAACGGTATAAGAAGAGACGGAAGAGAGATTTATACTGCAGCTATTCGGACAACTCTGTCCTTTTTAAAAGATCTTTGGCCATAGCCTGGAACTTCTTCCTGGCTGCCTTTTACCCAATTCCCTGTGGTTTTGATGCATTCTGCCTTCACATCCTATTCCCCATTTTTATCTCATCACCCTCCCCCCTTTTCACCCTTTTCCTCTTGGGTTACCCATGGAAACTCCAAATTCTTCATTAGTTTTTCATTAACAGAACAATTTTGTTTTCTTGGCCTTGCCTCTGGCTTTTCCCAGCTAGACCCACTATTAACATAAAATGTTCTTCTGCTACACTGATATCAGGAGGACTCATTTCCTCAGCCTGGAGCTCTAAGAAAGTTTTGTCTTCTTTGGATGCTAAAATCAATCCTGATTAGCAGAAATGGTAAGAAGAAACATCTCCCTTTCCCCAACCCCTCCACCTCCTGTCATCAAGACTGCAGTGGGGGGTGGCTGAAGTAGTTCTAAGTGCCAGTCTTCAGTCCAAACCCGCGTGGAGAGAGGAACAGGGACCATGTTCAGTTTTACAGATAGGTCCTGGCTTTTCTTATTGTTCTTGCTGTCGCTCTTTGTTACACTGCACTCATCTTGTCATTCCCACATATCTGGGGCCATCGTTATCCTCTGCAGCAGCGATTCTGCTTCTGAATTCTCAGAAGCTTCCTATGGACTGTGGGGGGCGGGGATGGGGGGTCGAAGAGTTGCAGGCACTGGGAAGATGGGGAGACAAGGATTCTCCTTATAATGTTACGGTCCAGGTTAAGGTCGCGGTTGCCCT
The DNA here is from genome assembly GCA_017311185.1 of Proteles cristata cristata. NCBI lineage: Eukaryota > Metazoa > Chordata > Mammalia > Carnivora > Hyaenidae > Proteles > Proteles cristata. The sequence continues at coordinate 125,459 of JAESUZ010003255.1, forward strand.
CAGCCACCACCAGCTTGGGCTTCCACTCTTTGTCTCTGATTAGCATAAATCTCCGCACAGGCTATAAACATTTTCTAAGGTTGGGCAACCCCACTACCTCTGTAAAAGCAAAGCTTGTAAAGCACTATAGCAAGTGGATATGAGCATGTTTGTAGGGCAAGACTACTTCAGGTCAAATCCTGTTGTAGGTGAACTTGACCAAGCGGTTGCCCTCTTTATGTTTCATTCACCTCATTGACAAAATGGCAATAAAAATAACAATACGTATCTCAAGGACTGTTAGGAGGATTAAATGAGTAAATGCACTGAAAGTATTCAGGTAGTACCTGGCTCACAGTAAGTGATATAGAAATCTTTATACTTACTAAGTTTATAAAGAAGGCTTTGAGCTAATATTGACTTGGGCCTCCACGTTTTCAGAACCCCATCCTGCACTCCCATTTTAGCATAGATTTCAAAACATTTCACACCATTCTCGGTTGGCTGAGTCATGACGGCTTTAACCATAGGGACTACATGACTACCTCGAGATACCGACAGTGAGGCTGGATCACCACAGGAAAGAAATTAGATTTTATCTTACTGATAATGGAGCACCACCAAGCTTATTTAAGTAGAGAGTATTGTGGTCACTCTTGTTTTTATAAAGATAACTTTTTTTTTTTTTTTTTTTTTTTTTTACTGTGTAGGAGATGGTCTGCATGGGAAAGAAACTGGAAGTAGATCAATCAGGTAAAAAGTACCAGTAGATTATGCTAAGGTGATAAGGACATAAATTAAGGTGTCATTGGTGATGGGGCTGATGAAGAGAGTTTGGCATTTAGAAGGTGGAATCAACAAGACTGATTGGCAAAGGAAATAAAGGATGAGAGATGGGAAGGGTGTCTGATAATGCCAACCTCTGAAACTGGGTAAGTGAATAAATAGTGGTTTTACCAACTCCTTATGTTCTCTCCAAGGAAAGAGGGGGAGGGAAGAGGAAGACACTGTAAGGAGTTTAGTTGAAAGCTAGTGAGCTAGAGGGCAAACACTTCTGAAGCTACAGAGACAAGTAAGAGTTGGAGTTAAATATTTGGAATTGCTAAACACTAACATTCAATGGACTAGCAGAGGAAGAAGACCCCACAAAGATGAGAAAGTTGGAGGACACCCAAGAGAACTAACAGGCATTTCATGAAAGCGTATGGAAGAATACATTTTGAGGAAAAAGGAACAGTCTGAGAATCAACGAGAAACTACTATGAGGAAACATGTGGCCCATTACAAGCAGTTGCAGCCAAGTGAAGGGTCATGTGTCATTGGCTTTGGCTGAGAAGTTAACAGGAAGTGAGACCATGGAGTCCCTGAGTGTAGATCGCTTTCATTACAAAGTTTGGTGGAAGGAGAAAGGGAAAAATCAGATGGTAGCTAGAGGTAGGAATAAGGCAAGTTTTTATTTCCTAGGGTTTAAAGGAATTAAGCTTGTTTATAAGGTGAAAGGGGGTCAAGACTCTGAAAGGAGAGGGTGACATTAAAAATGAGAAAGGGGAACAGAATTAAAGAAATGCAGTTCTAGGGGCACCTCGGTGGCTCAGTCGGTTGAGTGTCTGACTTCAGCTCAGGTCATGATCTCATGGTTCATGAGTTCGAGCCCCACATCTGGCTCTCTGCTGTCAGCACCGAGCCTGCTTCAAATCCTCTGTCCTCTCTCTGCTCCTCCCCACTCATTCTCTTCCCGCATCCTCCTCTCAAAAGTAAGTAAATAACCTTTAAAAAAATGAAAGGAATGCAATTCTAGAGAAGAAATGAAGGGCTGGGATTCAGAGCCTAGGTGGAAAGAGGGATCAATACCTACAGAAACAAATCAGCAAATCCAGCAGTTGGGGACTGGAGTTGGTAGATATGTACCCCAGGGGTCAAGAGGAGGAAATTCTGACGTGTTCTCTCAGAGGCCCCACTTGTCTAAGGGTGTAGTCCACTCACGAGGCACCCCCCTCCCAATTCCAACTCACGGCACTACTCCCTCACGTATGCTTCCCGGAATCACCGCTCAAATAAACTACTTGCATCCCAATCTTTGTGTCATGCTCTGCTTTGGGGGAACCCCAATTTTAAAGGATTGCGAGTTAGAATATTATCCCAGGCTTTCTGATTCCAGGTTTTGGGCTTTTCTCAGCCAAATCATATTTTATCACTTTTATTAATTTTTTTTTCCAAGCAGAGTACGTGCCATTGCCAAAATACAAGTTGTTCATTTTGCTTCTAGGTCTCTGTCCATACCAGTCATGCTATGTCATCAGATGAGGCGTCTAGAATAAGAACCTCTTGAAAAGACATCTGTGGAAGCAGCAGAAGCTGTCAATATGTGTCACTCACCTTCACTTCCATGATTTCTGAATCTGACCCTTCTTTTGGGGGCGATAGATAGATTACATCCACATCTACTCCTTCATCTACTCCTTTGCCTGTGTCTAAAGTTACATTGCATTTTCATCTATATCTATATCTATATCTACATCTATCTCTATCTCTGTCTATATCTATATGTCTATGCCAAAATCTATATATATCTATGTTTTAAAAAATAGATATCAGCCAGGGCGGGACAGGAAGTTGAGAGAGGAATAGGAGGAAGGAGGTAATAATGTATCAGAGTTCTCTATTGGTTTCTGGCTAGCTAACTAAGGCAGGAGTGAATTTGGTGCAATTTACTGGAGAATGTGGGACTCACAGAATCAGAAGTCATCTGTACTTCAGACGTCAGAATGAACAGGAATTAAGAGAACTGTGGAGGGTCACCTGGGTGGCTCAGTCGGTTAAGCGTCTGAGTTTGGCTCAGGTCATGATCTTGCCATTGGTGAGTTCGAGCCCCACATCCGGCTCTGTGCTGAAAGCTCAGCGCCTGGAGCCTGCTTCAGATTCTGTCTGTCTGTCTGTCTCTTTCTCTCTGCCCCTCCCTTGCTCACGCTCCATCTCTCTCTCTCTCAAAAATAAACATTTAAAATTTTTTTTAAAAAGGGGGGCTGGGGGCAGGGGGAACTATGGAAAGCCAAGTAGCAGGAAGCAACGAGAGCAGCCGTGTCATAACCTGAAGTGTCTGGCCAGAATACTGCTGCTCTTGCTGGAATGAACGACCTTCTTTGTGTCTCTCCTTAAAGGTGCAAATTCTCTGGAAGGAGCACTCAACACCCTCATCCAACTACCCACCAGCCCCTTTGGCTGAAAAAAGATCTAGCCCTTTGGCTCTTGCCATGGAACTGCAGAATTATTTTCCCCCAAAGTTCTGGAGAAGCCCCAACTAGAAATAGAGCTGCTATTAGAAAGGAGGATCAGAAGCCAGGAGACAAAAGAATAGCAAATGTCAACTGCAAATCTCATCAGGTAACCAGACAGGGCTGGGGCTGCCTGCTGACTGCAGATGACATGGGACTGGCTATCGATAAGTGAATAACCATCAGAACTTTATAATCTACAAAGCACAAGGAATCTTGGCTACAATATGTATAATATTTAAAGGACAGACTGAGAAATACGGGAATACACTGAAACAGGCTATAGTAGTGGAATGAAATGATGCTAAATAAAATTACCTTAGAACAGGAAAATAGTTATTGGCATTTTGCTGTGTTTGGAACTGCAGGACAGAGTCGGCTATCTCACAGCTCCTACGAGAAAAGCTTTCTGCAGGCTGAATGAGCAGCCTGGGCAAAGGCACAGAAACAGAAAGTACAGCTTGTGTTTGGGAAATGGCATCTGTCCAGTTTGGCTGGGGTGCTGGGAACATGAGATGGTTCAGATATAATATTTTTTCGTGGGCTTCAATTCTTTTAAAAGCTGAACAAATCATTTTAAGACATTTACCTGCTTTGCAAACCGGTTTTTCATTCTCACTTAGCCTGCACAATTGAATAAATACTCAAAATCTGACACTGGATCTCACCCATTGAAGTTCATGGCTCCTATTTTGGCCTCTTGTTCTCTTTTATTCTTTAGCAGTCACTAAAAGTAATTACAAGGCGCTGACATATTTGTACACCAGTGTTCATAGCAGCGTTATTAACAATAGCTAAAAGGTAGAAACAACTCAAATGTCCACTGATGGCTGAACAGACAAAATGTGGCCTATACATACAGTGGAAAGGTCTTCAACCTTAAAAGGAAGGACATTCTGGCCCATGCTACAACTTCAATGAACCTGGAAGACATTGTGCAAAGTAAAATTAGAAACAAAAGAGCACGTACTGAATGAGTCTCTTGTGTGAGGTACCTAGAGCAGTCAAATTCAGAGACAGAGTCAAATGAGGTTACCAGTGTCTAGGGGAGGGAGGAACGGGAGATAATATTTAATGGGGCCAGATTTTCAGTTCAGAAAGATGAAACAGTTCTAGGGATGGATGGTTGAGATGGTTATACAATAATGTACATGTACTAACGCCACTGACCTATACACCGAGAAACGCTTGGGGGTGGGGGTGGGGGGGACGGTTAAAATGGTAAACTTTGTCCTATGTATATTTTATTACAATTTGGTAAAAAGGCAATAGTGTTTCTCACTGAGTCACCAAGAAGGTACAGCAAGAGTCCATCTTTTAGGGTATCTAGACTCTGCTTTTCTCCCCAAAGCCAGTGAATAATTCCTGTGATGGTGTGCACAGATGCCGTGGAAGGTCCATCAGAGGTTCTCCCTTTCCCCAGTCCTTTTCCTTCCCCACAGGGAGTGATCACACCTCATAAACACCCTGTGGGCAAAACTCTGAGTCAGCCTCCCGGGGAACATAACCTGAAAGGGCAAATGAAGTACCTTCGAAAACAGCAAGAGAGAAAAAGGTACACAAAGGAACAGGAAGCATAGCAGCAGGTTTCTTGGAAGCAACGTTGTGTGAGGACAGTGGCGGAAACAGAGTGCTACACATAACGAAACACCTTTCAGAATCTAAGGCAAAAATATTTTCAAATATACAAAAACTCAAAAACAAAAATCAGTCAACCAGCATGTCCACACTCTAGGAAAAGTCAGCTCGAGAAAATCCATGAAACTGTATGCTAATGATTTGTGCACTTTTCTGTATTTTTTGCATTGATGAATAGTTCATTTTAAAAAAAGAAAGAGTAGTGTACATTTGTTGTGCTATGAGTAAGGGTAGCTTTCTTCTCTACGCAATCTTTCACCTCGAGTCCTGGCTGAGCCAGTGACTCCCAGATGCCTTCTTATTGATAATACCTCAGTATCCTTCTAATCAATCCACTTATTTTTTAAAATTTTATCTAACTTTTCAAGTTTTTCTTGGTAACAACATTGTGCTCCACACACTCATTCATCACCGATTAAAGCAGACACTCGCATTAACATTTCCATAGTGGAATGTAAGATTCTTGTTCTGCTGAAAGTGCAAATGAATTAGGCAATGTTAGCAAGTGATTTTAGGAGCAGGGTATTGTTTCCATCTAAACTCACTGCTTCTCCACCTCACAAATAATTGTAGATTATCAAAAATCATTTTCTTCCTTCCCTTATGTAAAGCAATGTCTTCTTTTTCAAAAAAATTTTAATGTTTTTTTTAATATTTTTATTTATTTCTAGGAGAGAGAGAGACAGCGTGAGCAGGGGAGGGTCAGAGAGAGAGGGAGTCACAGACTGAAACAGGCTCCAGGCTCTGAGCTGGCAGTCAGCACAGAGCCCGACGCAGGGCTCGAATCCACGAACCACGAGATCATGACCTAAGCGAAAGTCAGACGCTTAACCGACTAAGCCACCCAGGCGCCCAAAAATTTTAATGTTTTTATTTATTTTTGAGAGAGAGACACACAGGGAGTGAGAGAGAGGCAGAGAGAGAGAGGGAGAGACAGAATCTGAAGCAGGCTCCAGGCTTCGAGCTGTCAACAGAGAGCCCGACGCGGGGCTGGAACTCACTAGCTGTGAGATCATGACCTGAACCAAAGTCAGACGCTCAACCAACTGAGCCACCCAGGTGCCCCTATAAAGCAATATCTTTATAAAATTATTTATTAATTATCTGTGTGTATATATTGCTGTCTCACCCTCAATCAATGAAATTACAGTGCTGATCTTGTTTTGAGATGGAAGGAAATGAAAATTGCGTTTCTTCTGTGTATTAGGCCTTCTCGTAAGCACTGCATGTAAGTTACCAAGTTTGAAATCAAGTGTGAATATTTATACTACATGCTGCTACAGATATGAAATTTTATTGTTCCGTGCATAATAAATATTCCTGAGTTTCTCATGCAAGGTATGTGTATGCTGGGTGCTGTGGATATAGAAATAAGAAAACAAGTCCCTGCCCTTTCTTAGTGAGGAAAGAGAGTCCAGTACACAATACAGTGATGCCCAGTGTAAGACAAGAAAACACATAGGAGAGCATGTAGTCTACATGGATAGGGCTGGAGGAAAGACAGATCCCCAGGGGAGTGCTATTTCACATAGAAATACACATAGAAATTATTGAAATAGACAAATAAAGGAGAGGCCTGGAGCATACATATAGGCACTCATACACATACATGCATATGTACATACATACGCTGTCAGTAATAATAAAAGGGCATATCATTGTGATTGATTCAGTGGCGAAAATAGTTGTGGGACATGAGATTTTAGGCTTGTCAGGCATAGAGTCTCCTTTCTTTACTCTTTAAATTCCCTGACTGTGTGGCAGGAGAATGGTACACACGGGGAGCCTTCCTTACATATAAGACTCACCACAGGAGTCATGTTCTGCAAGAATCTCTATCCCTGGATCCATCCTTTGTGGGCAAGAGAGCAGAGGTGTAGCCCGGAGGTGCGGCCACCATATGTGTACGTGTACACTGAAATGTAGGTGACTGGGCTAATTGGATTCTTTCTCCTAGGGATGTAGAATTTGTACAGAAAGACATCATAGCTAAATTCCCAATTGAAACTAAAACATGTTAAGGGCTGCCTGCTACAGAATAAATTGAAGAACTCCTCTTGCTGAGGTTTTTAGAACTCTCCTTATTCTGCCTTCCCTCGGCATGTTTGTGGCAGCCTATTATTGAGTCTGTTACTTATCAGCATCTCTCTAATAAATCCATTTTTTTTTTTTTACTCCAGATGGCTGGATGAAGTTTATTTCTTTAGCTTGCAAACAAAAACAAAATTAAATTTAAAAAAAGCCAGTGTAAGTGAATTACTCTGAAATTGGCCCTTAATATTTCATAATCTTTGATTGCTGCAGTTAGGGACTGAGGGTCTACTCTGAAGGTTCTAGAATTTTCCCTCAATATCTCTAAGGAAAAAGCAGTTCAATCTTAGAGAATCACCTTATATTTTGTTTTTAAAAAATTTTTTAAACGTTTGTTTTTGAGAGAGAGAGTCAGAGTGTGAGCAGGGGAGGGGCAGAAAGAGAGAGAGAGAGAATGAGAGACAGAGACATTATCCAAAGCAGGCTCCAGGCTCTGAGCTGCCAGCACAGAGCCCCATGTGGGGCTTGAACTCAAACACGAGATCATGACCTGAGCCGAAGTTGGACGCTTAATCGACTGAGCCACCCAGGCGCCCCACGAATCCCTTTAGTATATATTCTTGCGTCTTGCACATGTGACTCAGGTCCCTACCCTTTGTTTTTGATGTAGTCCTAGTTATTGATAACGCAATCCAAGTATAAATGTAAACTTCTTAAGTGTAAAATTTTTAAAGTTTAATATGCCAGCGTCTGGTCTCAAACGTACATGCCGAAAAATAAGTTCATTGTAATGGGCCATGTGTTGGCTGATCAAAATATAAATCGCAATGTGTGTGTAATTGTGCGCAATGAGCTTTTCTTTTTCCTCAGCATATGTATAGTTATTTGAAATCAAAGCCATATCTTTGAGCTATATCTCAGGGCATTGTATTGAGTGGTCTTATTTTTTCTAAGAAATAAAAAATAATAAAAGATGAATAAAAAATAAGGGCAGATTATAAATTCAAGAGTGCAAATACATTTTTGTCAAATGTGTATTTTTAAATTCTCTGCTAGTATTCAGAAATTTTGTTGGAATACTTAACAACCCTGGAAACTTAACTTTTAGATGTGGTCATAAAAGTATGAATCATCATGTGGTTTCCAATTAGTTGGATAATGTTTTAAGAGGAGGTAATATTTAAAGGATCTAAAACCAGAGAGGGAAAAGCACACATGGAGAGTGGATTTACACATATGAACGAAAGAGATTTATAGCAAATTTATCAAAGACAGAGAAGTCATATTGTGGAGTTGAATGAAAAAAGACATCTTGCATTACCCATCTCTCTTATGTGCAAAGGCCTACTTTAAAATGTGATTTTACTTAACATGAACTTGAATTTTTTTTCCCCTACATATTTTTACACAATAGCTGAATTTCTTCTTCATGTGTTAAATGTAAAAAAATCTGTTTTCTATTAGAATTAAACATTTATTTGGTTGCCATTTTTTAATGGCCTGCGATCTTATGGGGAAATTCTTCTTTAATAAGAAAGATGTTATTTTTCAGAGGCATAAAATATATGCAGTTCTGAAGTTCTCACACATGCATCGAAGAAAAACATTTCTTAGCCAGAGCCTTTTCATTCTTTGCAGGGAAGAAAAAATGAAGAAGAAAACATCTTTTGCACTTTGCTCTGTCAGGGAACCAATTTAAACTTGGCTAAATACCAGAGGGAAACATTTTCAGGTAGACAAGAATCCTCTGAAACAAAGAATAGTGAATAAGCATTTCATTTTAACTGGTATGCAGGGAAGGCCACCGTGCCATCTGAAGCTACATATCTTGGACAAACTGTCCAATTTCTACCAGTACTACTTTTCACACGATTCATGTAGCAGGTGTAGGGAGTGAGCCGTTCAGATCTGAGCAAAAGAACAGAGGATTCCCATATTGAGTGCTCTAGGAAAAAACTGCATTTGGAAAATGCATTTGGAAAATTCCTTCTCAGGGATTTGGTTTTCCTGTTTGGGATTCTGTATCAGACAGAAAAGCAGAGCCTCTAGGATCTATAAGGGATGGTTTTATGCAATTGTGGGGGCTGGCAAAGCAGTCTTTAAAAAGTCCCTTTTCTTCACATGTGATGCTGGAGCTCAAAGTATGCCTGGCAAGTTAAGTGAGAAGGATAGATGGCTGGCTGTAAGGGAAGGAGGGTGGACTGAAACCTCTATCTGTTCTTATTGCCTCTGACCTTGGTGATGTGGGACTGAACTTTTATCATGAGCTGAATCCATGATCCAGGGCCAGGCAGAGCAGCTGTAGGCCTGACCGAAATCTTAGGCCAACAGGATGAGCCAACAGAATAGGCAACACCACATGAGAATCACAAATTCTGGGAAATGTAGTTTAGCCCAGCCAAGCTGACACATTTCAAAGTCCCCCACTCTTTCTTTTTTTTTTTTTTTTTAATTTTTAACGTTTTATTTATTTCTGGAGAGAGAGAGAGAGAGACAGCGTGAGCAGGGGAGGGTCAGAGAGAGAGGGAGTCACAGACTGAAACAGGCTCCAGGCTCTGAGCTGGCAGTCAGCACACAGCCCGACGCGGGGCTCGAACCCACGATCCGTGAGATCATGACCTAAGCGAAAGTCGGACGCTTAACCAACTAAGCCACCCAGGCGCCCCAATCCCCCACTCTTTCTTGACTCCTTTTCTTTGTCTTGCTCTTGATTGATATTTGCGCTTATTTTTCTAGAATATATTGTGTCGGAGTATTTCTCAGAAAGGCTACATAAAGGTAGTTTTGAGATTTTTTCAGTCTTGCGTATCTGAATTGTCTTCATTCTACACACTCGATTGCTAGCTTGGCTGTGTAGAGTCCTGATTTGGAAAAGATAAACTCCCTCGGAATTTTTAAGGCATTCTTTCTGTGGAGAAGCATGATAGTATTCTGAGTCTCAGTTCTTTTTAGGTGATTTCATTCCCTCTGGAAGCTCTTTGCAACTTTGCACTCTCATTGTTCAAAATTCCACCATGATAGCCTGAGGAGTGGGTGGGTATTTTTTGTCTTTTTTTTTTTTTTACTTTACATTGTGCTAGGTAGTGAATAGGCTCTTTCAGCTTCATCTCTTTCATTGCTAGGAATTATTTTTCTATTGTTTCTTTGGTAATTTGCTCTCCATTGTTTCCTGTGTCCTTTTTGAAAGCTCTATTAGGTGCATACTTGACTCCCAAAATAAAACTTAATTTTCTTATCTGTGCGTTCCTATTTTTCATACCATTGTCTTTTTATTCCACTTTCTGGAAGGTTTCCTAGAATATAAATTCTAATCGATCAGTTAAGTTTTGTTTTGGTTTTTAATTTTAACTATTTAATTTCTTTACCACTCTTTCTGCTCTGGGCTAATTGTTCCTTTAAAAAAATAGCATTTTCTTATTGTTTCTTACCTGTCAGATAATATAGTTTCGGGGGATATCATGCAAACATTCCCCCATCTTAACAAAATAGAACCTTTTGTTTCCCTCACTTTCTCTTTTTTTAAATATTCATTTATTTCTTTATTTTTAACTTTTTAATGTTTATTTATTTTTGAAAGAGAGAGACAGAGCATGAGCAAGGGAAGGCAGAGAGAGAGGGAGGCACAAAATCCAAAAAGGGCTCCAGGCTCTGAGCTGTCAGCACAGAGCCCAAGGCAGGGCTCAAACTCACGAATTCGTGAGATCATGACCTGAGCTGAAGTCAGATGCTCAACCGACTGAACCACCCAGGCACCCCAATGTTCATTTATTTTTTGAGAGAGACAGAGAGACAGAGAGAGAGCAGGGGAAGGACACAGAGAGAGGGAGACAAAGAATCCAAAGCAGGCTCCAGGCTCCAAACTGTTATAGCACAGAGCCTGATGCAGGGCTCAAACTCATGAACCGAGAGATCATGACCTGAGCCAATGACAGACGTTCAAACAACTGAGCCACTCAGGCACCCCTACCCCACTTCCGCTTATAACAATAATACCCCTATTGCTCAGTCCCCCTTTACTCTTTTCACTCGTTGGTCTCTGCCTGAACTGCTTCCTTCCTCTCCCTGTCCCCAGGTGTCCCTACGCCTTACTTTTAAGATTTTGCCCAAATGCCATCTCAGTGGAGTCTTCTCTGATCCACTCTATTTAAATTTGCTTCTCCTTCTCACATCCACTCTTCAGTCCTCTCCCCTGACGTATTTTTCTTCACAGAATACAAGAGACATCACTTTCTAACATATTGTATAGTCTATTCATTTTGTTAAATGTTTACTTCCCCATCTCTGCTAGAATGTAAGCTCCATGCGGGCAAAGATTTGTCAGTTGTGTTCACTACAGTTTCTCCAGCGTCTAGAACACTGCCTGGCACAGAGTGAACCCTCAGTATTCAGAGTTCTTTGGTTCTTTCTTCCCCCCACCCTTGTTCGTAATGTCTATTTTTCATACTGGAGCAATTTTTCAAAGGCCTGGTGATCCTTGGTTGTCTCTATGTGAAGCACCAAAAAAGGGTACTGAAAGCTAGCTTTATGTTCATGCGTAGAGTCTGTGGACCACTGAGCTTTAATATATAATCCAGTGGTGAGCTGGCATATCTCCAGAAGGAACTACTGTATTTTAGTATCATTAATTTTTTTTTCCTATGGGACCATTCCATTTCTCCCAAGAAGAATTCTTGTCTCCTTCCAAGAAATATAAGGTGGTCTGACAGTTATATGGTTTAAAAAGGTGGTTGGACACACTCGGCCTATGCATGTTTTCATTTAATATCTCTGTTTATGGCTCCTACCTTCTAATATTCCTGATATCCCCAAATGAAACCTTCCAAATCAGATTTTTGTAGGAATAAAAGATGGACAAGTGGTAGGTGGTAAGTAAAGAGTTACATGGGGTGGGTAAGGGCTATTGGGTCCAAATATACCTTTTATATTATTTCATCAATTCCTCCCTGGACCCATTTTCAGTTCTTTACAGTTACCCTTGAACTTTGTGGTTCCTTTAAAACCTTTTCCAATAAGTTGTAATCTCTTGTCTTCTCATGTATCATTTATGTTCACGTTGCTATTGTAGCTTTATGCCTTTTTTTTCCTTTGCTGTCATTTTTGAAAGGGTTTGGGGAGAGAGCACAGATAAAAGTGTGTGGTCAATTCACCATATTTAACAAGATATTGGTAACAATTTTCTGTTTAACTAGGGGCAAATCCACATTTATCTTTGGGAGAAAATTTTTCTTTTTCTTGGTGAGTGACACTTTAATGGGCTTTTATTATACAAAGTATAGCCTATATTATATTCTGAAAGGGAAAGTATGTTGATGTAAAAAGCAAAATTTCTCTACATACCCCTGCAAATGGTTTTCTTTACTGTGGGCACAGCTATATCACTAGTGCTTATGACTTGATTGGCTGGGGAGATAGAATTCTCCCCTTTCTTATGAAGCAAGAGAAGAGTTAGGGGTAGGACATGGTCAAGGGCACTTCTGCACATGGGGGGTTATACAGCCCCCTCAACATGGCAGTAGTTTGGGTCCAGGAATACAATGAGAGAAGCCGCATGGGGGACCTCTGTGGAGAAGACAAGAGCCATGGTTAATAGACCGGTTGACATTTTCCTTCTCTGCATTGTCATTTCCTTCCATTATTCCCAAGTTTCAGAACAGTTTCGCAGACTGTCACTGACTACTAAAAGCTGGTGTTGGGCTTTCAGGAAAGGGCTCGTGTCCAAATCTAGCTTAGATCAGGGAAAGAGAAAGCAGCTTTTCCCCACAGCCGCCACATCCATTTTGAAATCTCCCTGGTGTCAACAGCAGCATTTCAGGACACCACCAGGGTCCCAGAACATGAGCCGTTGGCCAGGAACAGAGAAACATTTTTTTTTTTTACATAATAATATGGGTTTTCCCTTATATAATGTTATGTGTCAATTTAAAACACTTAAAACAAAGAGTTTTACTAGGTAAAATACTAATAATATGAGTTTTCCAACTAGATAATTACAGCAGCTTTTTCCTTGCCTGCTTAGAGCACCAGAGAAGCTGTGAAGGGGTCCCTAATTTCACAGGACTCTGTATCCAAGTCTTAGCGCCAACCTAGTTGACTCATCCATTATGTACATTTATCTGTGTTGCCTAGTTATCCGTGAACTCTCCTAACTTTGATATACAACTTTAATCCTCATTATGTTCTAGGGAGATTCCTTGTAGATCATACCAAACGATCAAAAGAGAAGAATTTTAAAGTGGGAGTGGATTTGGGGGACTATCTGATCAAAGAGCACTATTTTACAGATGAGAAAATTGAACTTCAGAGAGCCACGGCAGAGCCTGAATATCAATGCAGTTCTTGCAGTTTTCAGTAAATTGTTTTCACTCACTTGACTATATCATTCATATTGTCATGGCATGGATTAATTAATTTCAGAGCTATTTACTTAGTATCTATTAATTTAGTTTTCACTAGTTATATAGACAATAGAAATAGGGTGATTCTCTGTAATATTGGTTTAGTTTTACTAATTTTAGAATGCTTTTCAGGGCACCTGGGTGGCTCAGTCAGTTAAGGGTCCACCTTTAGCTCAGGTCATGATCTTGCAGTTTGTGGTTTCGAGTTCATAGCTATGAGCTCAGAGCCTGGAGCCTGCTTTGGATTCTGTGTCTCCCTCTCTCTCTGCCCCTTCCCCACTCATAGTCTGTCTCTCTCAAGAATAAATAAAACATTTTAAAATAATAATATGCTCTTCTTCAGAAATTTCTCAGACCTATGCTATATGAGAACAAATTTTGCATTCTTGGAGGACTCTACCTGAGATGATATCCAAACCAATATTTTAGAAAGGAGTTTTATTACCTGCGCCTGAGAAGGTTCTTTTAGTTACCTGAACAAAGATAGTTCTTGATGACCTTGATACTTACAATATGCTCCATTTTAAATATTTCAGTAAAAGGCATACTTTGAGTTTAAAATGTGATTATTGTATTCAGAACACAGGATTTTAAAAGTCCCATAAAGGGTGTGCATGTCCCTGAATTGGGAGTTAAGGTTGGAAAATATAACCATCAGAAATATACCCATTGCATATACTAAGGGATGTAAGACCAGTTGTCTGACTCTAGTTCATAATGGGCTGAGAACAGATATGTTTGCTGCTCGAGGCTCGAGCTGCCTGCAGAGGGGGAGAGCTGGAATTAAACCTTCCCCTTGGGACTGGGTCAGATATCAAGTACTGGGCGGGTGTCCAATCCAGCGGACACAATCCATGGCCCAGAGGGGTTGGATGACAATTATGCTATAACTGCTGTATGAATCGAGAGAGTTCTCTGAATAAGATCTTCCAAAAGGAGAAGGAGAGAACTTGTTGGTGCTCATCCAGTCGTGTCCAGAGGCCAGAGCGACCTGACCTTGGTGCCACCGTACCTCTTGTCTGGTGGCAATATTCTCAGGCCACGGAAGAAAAGTCTATTTAATTACTTTACTTTGAAAAGCCAAAAACCCTATCCAGTGCCCTTTATTCATGTTCTGTGGGCACCCAAACTGCTTGTGACTTGCTCTCCAGGGTGATTTTGCACACCCATGAGGAATCTGCCATGCAAATAACTGAACAAATGATCTTATTAAGCAAGTCCCTTTTTCTAAATTAATGCGTTGGCTTTTCTGTTTTATATATCCCTAGAGAAACTGCTGAGTGTAAGTTAGTTGCTGAGAAACTAATCACGCTTAGGGTAAATGCATAAAGTCCAACTTCTAGATGAGCTCATTTAAGATGTAAGCCTTAATAACCTCACTATCTTTCAGTGAAGCCGCATTGAGAATTGTGCCTTAAAGTGTGCATCCCGATACTTCTGCTTCTGGTCCATCTCCTCCAACACTGAATGCGACCCGCCCTCTTACAGCATTTCCTCACACTTCTAGCAGCTGGTGATCTCCGGTCTCATTCTCATTTTATAGCATGGGTACAGTTGTACAAGGCCACAGATTTTACCTTCCCTATTAACATTTCTTCGTGCATGCATCTGTGGACTGAAGTAATAATGTTTCTCCTAGAGAACTCAGTGCCTGGCATGCTTTCCAGAACATTGTTCCTAGATTATGTTCTTATTGCCTGATCAGCTTTTTCCAGGTATTTCCTGAGGCAGTGAGTCTGGCTAAGTCTTCAGTAGACAGAATTATCTACCTTTAATGGTGAAGAGCATAGATTCTCACCCCTACTGACTTTGAATCTTGTCTCTACCTGGTGCTATCTTTGTGACCTTGGGCAAATTACTTAAGCCTTTGTGCCTCGGCTTCCTCGTTTGTCAAATGGAGATAGCAACAATATATTCTCTTAGGATTGTTGTGGCGGAATGAGTTATGATATATTTACCATGTCTGGCATATAAAGGCCGCATGGGAGATTTATTGTTATGGCTATTCCTTCTTCTGAAGAAGGGAGCACAGGGCCTAATTAGATGTCTGACCAGGAGAAGGCAAAAGGAATAAAGAAGGAAAAAATAGGTTTGTATTTCAAAACATTTCTTTTCCCATTGAGGTAATTATCAACTCAGTCAAATAATCCCATAGTTTTCCTTTTGACATTTAATGTCAGCAGCTTGAATTCTCTACAGTTATGAATGTTTAACCTCCACTTCTGTGTGTGTACATCACTTTGTCAGGGAGGAAAATTTTTCCCTTCTTCCCCTCCATGTTCATTTAAAAAAAATTTTTAATGTTTGTTTATTTTTGAGAGACAGAGAGAGAGAGAGAGAGAGAGAGAGACAGAACATGAGCGGGGGAGGGGCAGAGAGAACGAGGGAGACAGGGAGACACAGAGTCTGAAGCAGGCTCCAGGCTCTGAGCTGTCAGCACAGAGCACGATGCGGGGCTCAAACTTATGAACTGTGAGATCATGACCTGAGCCAAAATCGGACTGAACCACTCCTCACCCTCCATGTTCTTCACCCTAATAATTAAATTAACATAAGACAGATTAATAGGAGAGGAACAAATTTTGTATGTATGAAAGTTCCAAAGACGGAGACTCAAAAGGCTGTCAGACAGTTAAGCTCATATGAGGGATGAGCTAAGGAGATTCTGATAGAGGTTTGGAGCTTCAAAGGAGAAGAAGGGAAAGTCACATGAAGATGAGTAGAGCACATGTCTGGTAAACTACATGTTTGCCAATGTATTTCTGATAAAAGATTATCTTTGGTATTGACTCCTTCCTGGTACAGACCCTCTATTTACATTCTTTTAAGAAGTAAAAGGGAAGGCAAATCGCTTTCTTGAGTCTGTTGGGCTTGATTGTCTTGAGCTCAAAATAATCCACATGCCAAAGAGGCATATTTGGGGGTCATGTTTCCTGCTTCCCCCTCAACTTGAATCTAACTGCTCTTCTTTCCAGTAAGCCATTAGGATTAGCTTTTTCTGAGTGAATGACAGGAAAATGTTCAAAGCGCAGGTCAAACATTGGTAAAACTCGACTGTAGAAAACAACCAAGAACAGAGAGAAAACACAACTTCCGCATTTTACTGGAATCTGAGTTAATAAATAAGGATCACAGAGAAATAGCAAACAACAGCTTGAGTTACATCAGAACAAAAAAAGAAATGATGAATCTGGATTTCCAGTCTGATACCGTTACTCAACCAGGGGAGCTCACAAGTCGTCTGTTACACATTCAAAACTCCTCTAGAGTTGAAAACAAAAGGAACAACTCGTTCAGAGTTTAGTTGATGGTTCCAGATAAATTTCATAAATTTGCATCTAAGGGAATTGTTGTTTTTCTTAAAGATTAACTAAACTGACCATTTCACCTTGGCAATTATTAACTTGACACATTTTTTATAACTAGGAGAAATTGGCCTTTTCTCCATATTGTAGTTGAAATGGCATTTTAATCCATATCTTAATAGGTAAAACTTTATTGTCATTAGTACTATAAAGCAACTGAACTTTGCTTCAGTTCAGCTTCAACTGAACTTTGGTTCAAAGCGAGCATTGCCAAAATTCAAGTACAAAAACTCTCTGGATGAGCACAAAAATACAGGTTGAAAAAAACCAACAGAGATGTATTTTCCTAATGATATATTATTAGCTCTTTCATAAAAGTTCTTACATATAGGAGAAAAAAAAAAGATCAGAGTACCGCGATTTGTCATTGAATCTCCTTTTTTAGTTTTCCTTCCAGTTAAACTGATTTCTTCATATATTTGTTTCCGGAGTAAAGCCAGAATCAACATTGTCCCTATTTCTAATCAAATAACAGAGAAGCAATTACAAAATCTGAATGCAGTTAGAGGATCCTGGGAGGCAGAGTGGCGGGATCTACCCTGAGCTGTGTCTCTGACTATTTTTACTTCAGGCAAGGTATTTAATGTCTCTGTGCTTTAGACATAATTGTAATAATGCTAATTGATTTCATAGGTCTGATATTAAGCATAACTCAAGAAACAACCATGGGCTCTTACAGAGGTCAGGTTAACTAGAGAGAAGCCTGCCTTTGCAGGTTGGAAAATAAATTTAGGATTATATCTCTTTTCCATTCCAGCACATTTTGAATGAATTAGATGGGAGTTTGATGTAACTAACAGAATTTCCAGTTTTAATATGCAAGATGGAAAATAAAAGAGGTCATGGTACGATTTCCATTTCAGAAGTAAAGTCTTCAGAAATGCTTTTCTTTATTTCTACCTTTTGGGAATCTAACTTATTTAGCTTTTTAAGGCTTTTACCGAGTATAATTCTTAAGATAAATAACAAAGATATTGTTATATTCCATTTTCAGAAAAAAAAAAGTGGAAGAAAATAGCCCAAAAGGAGTCTCTAAGTCTGTGTTTATGGTTGAATTTTTAACTGTCTTTCATTAAGCGTGTAGTCCATTTGTGAATGCTAATTTACAAGCCATGCTTCCTTCAATAGCTCTTTCTTCTTTTTATTTCTTTTATTTTGTATCCTTTCATTTAAAAAAAATGTATGTTAATATGTACTTTCATTTTGTAACTGTGTCTTTAAAAGTTATATCAGCTGTACAACTATTCAGTTCCAAACTTAATATTTTTGCCTTTCAATTTAATCCATTATCAACTAACCTAAAATATTTTTATAGAGAAGAAATTGGACTTTAGAGGTTTAGAATAATTTATATCAAATAATACAGCATGTCAAAGAATAGCCATTTGAAAACTATTTTAGTTTTATAAAACTTGAACCTTTTGAAATAGTCTAAAGCAAAAATATTATAAAAGAAATACAAATGTATAGTGAGGAATTAAATTATCTGATACAACTTTATCTTAAACCAGATTGCAAAATAATAGTGGTTGACTCTGATGGATTATAGAGACCAGACTTCCAAAACATTTGTGAGGCACCTGGGTGGCTTAGTCAGTTGAGCGTCTGACTTCAGCTCAGATCATGATCTCACGGTTTGTGGGTTCGAGCCCCATGTCAGACTCTGTGCTGATAGCTCAGACCCTGGAGCCTGTCTTTGGATTCTGTGTCTCCCTCTTTCTCTGACCCTCCCCTGCTCACGCTGCCTCTCTCTCTCTCTCTCTCTCTCAAAAATAAATAAAACATTAAAAACTTAAAAAAAACATTTGAAATACCTAATACCTAAGCATTTCTTCAATATTGTAGAAGATGTTTATGATTACAATGAGGGCACTGAGGAATTTTAGATGACTAGAGATATTGAATTATTCTAAAGATGATCAAATTAATATAATAACTTTTAAAAAATATTTTTGGGGCACTTGGGTGGCTCAATTGGTTCAGTGTCCAACTCTTGGTTTTGTCTCAGGTTATGATCCCAGGGTTGTGGGACTGAGCCCCGTATTGGGCTCTGCACTGGGCGTGGATCCTGCTTGGGATTCTCTCTCTCTCCCTTGGCCTCTCCCCTGCTTGCATGTGTGTATGCCTTCTCTCTCTCTTAAAAAACAAAGGAAAACAAAAAAAACAAGCTGTACATATTTACGACTCTGCAATTGATTACATGTTAAGATATTTCCATCATGTAAATTTTTTTGTTTTGTTTTTTATTTATTTCTGAGAGATCAAGAAAGAGACAGCATGAACAGGGAAGGGTCAGAGAGAGAGGGAGACACAGAATCTGAAACAGGCTCCAGGCTCTGAGTTGGCTGTCAGCACAGAGCCCGATGGAGGGCTCAAACCCACGAACCATGAGATCATGACCTGAGCCGAAGTCGGACGCTTAACCGACTGAGCCACCCAGGCGCTCCACTTTTTTACTTTTTATAACTTGAACTTTATGACAAATTCAAAAATTAAATGATAAATAACCATGAAGGTACAAATGAGACTTAAAACAATAGCAGCATAGCTGTGGTAATTCTGCCTGATATTTATTACCAACTGAAAAATATGAGTCAAACTAATAATTTATTATGAGATAGGTATGATAATAGCTTTAGCCTATTAAGGGAGCCGAATTTTAAATATGTCAAGTTTTAAGTTTTCAGTTATTCATTTTTTCTTGGGATTTATAAATTCAAATATTTATTTTTGAAAGCTATTTATTAACTAGCACACACCACAATGTCATATTTGCAAATCAATGCAAACTTCACAGAAGCCATAGAACATTATTAAATGTTCTTAGTCACCACTAAGACAGGAGATGGCAGAAGGCATCTGATAGGGACATCTAACAAATTCAGCCAACAAAAAGAATTTGATGTCTAATAAGAAATTGTAAAATTACAATAATGGATGCTGGAAGGTTCTAAAATTCTAACTTCAAGTCACAACTTGTCTTCTCATTGATTCAACAAATTTTTTGTTGAATACCTAAACTGAGTTGAATTGTGTCCCATCAAGTGACACATTCAATCCTAACTCCCATTACCTGTGAATGGAATAAGGTCTTTGTAGATGTAATCAAGTTAAGACAAGGTCATATTGGATTAGGATGAGGCCTTCATATAAAGGTTGGTGTCCTTACACGAAGAGGGAAATTAAGATATAGGGACACACAGAGGGAAGACAGCCATGCGAAAGTGGAAGCAGAGGCGAGTGTTGCTACCATAAGACAAGGAAGGCCAAGGACTTCTGGAAGCCACCAGAAGCTCTAAGAGGCAAGGAAGCATTCTTTCCTAGAGACTTTCAGAGGGAGCATGGCCATATTGACACCTTAATTTCACACCTATACCCTTCAGAAATGTGACAGAATAAACTCCTCTTGCTTTAAGCCACCCACTGTATGATAATTTGTTCACACAGCCCTACGGAACTAACCCAGTACCTATCTACCCAGCACTGGGATAGAGCAGAAACAAACAAGATCATGTCCTCCATTTCATGGCACTTACACTGTAGATAGCAGTGGGGGCGGGTGGATGGAGGGGACATACAATAAACAGATATATAATATTTCATTATATTTGAATATAGAATTTCCATTTCCTTAGTGCCTAGCTGTTCCTTTCTTAATACATTCGGTTGAACTGTAAAAAAAATGGCATATGTTTGAACACTTTTGACCTACAACAATGGCAATTTCACGTACTTCAGGTTAATATGGATAACACATATTATGAATCTGACTACTCTAGGTATTTCCCAGGAGGGGACCGTACAACATTTGTCCTTTTGTGTCTGGCTTGTTTCGCTTGTCATAAGGTGTTCAAGGTCAATATTGTATGTATTATCTCATTCTGATTACCCATTTGTCTGTGGATGGACATTCGAATTGTTTACACCATCTTTTGGCTTTTGTGAATAATGCTGCCATAAACATTGGTATACAAAAGCTGTTCATATGCCTACTTTCAATTCTATCTGTTTTTACATGGTGAAGGTTTAATTTTTCTTCTTAAAGTTAGAATTTTAAAATCACAGTTTTATCACAATTTTACTTAGTGCTGAGCAATAGGTTAACTGAGAGAATTAACAATACTATTGAAGTCTAAGTATAATTACCTCTTCTATTTTGCGAAAGGTTAGGTAGGTCAGAAGATGGGCATTGTAGCAGAAAACACTGGCCTTGAAATGTTTCTGATTCAAGTAGGGAAATACTATGTATATGTTATAAACAACTAAGGCAAGTTCAAGTCTTGCATAGAGAGCTTTTCCTCCTTGAGGTCTTTAGAGGGCACCACTCATCATCTCAGCTTTTCTTAGGGAAGATCAGTCTTGTTTCCAATGAAATACTATAAATAATTATTGAAATTTACTACATACAACAGTAGACACATGGGAAATCTATATTGTTTTCCAATATGATTTATAGAGAGTAGTCACTGAAAGTAATTGGATTCTATCTCTTTGTTTCCTCCCATTTTTCTCTCTCTCATTCTGATGGAGGAAAAGAAGAAACATATTTTAGACATTGTTGTATTTTATTAGGACTTAGTTGCATACAATTATGTTTAAATGAACAAAATCATGGGCATAGGAAATCTTTAAGAAAATGAATCTTACTATAGGAGTGTTTCATTGCTATGCCTAATTTGAAATTACCTAAATATACACAATACATTTAAAGTATATTATTATGGGGTACCTGAATGGCTCAGTACATTAAAGGTCCAGCTTCAGCTCAGGTCATGATCTCATGGTCCATGACCTCGAGCCCTGCTTGGGCTCTGCGCTGACAGCTCAGAGCCTGGAGCCTGCTTCTGATTCTGTGTTTCCCTTGTTCTCTGCCCCTCCCCAACTTGCACTCTCTCTCTCTCTCTCTCTCTCAAAAATAAAGAAGCATTAAGAAAAACAAATAAAGTAAATTATCATAATTGTATTAAGAATGTGTTCTTCTACAGGCTCTTTGTCACAAACAGACTCTTGACAGATGGACCGATAGGAATGACAGACCCATCCAGGAACTCCCAGATGAAAGAAACATGAAGCCACCCCTCAATGGGAATGAAAATGTGTTTGTTTATAACGTCACCTGCCCTTGGTTAGGGTATCCGTTTCTACCAGAAATTTTGCTTAAGTTGTAAATATCTCAGTATCTGCAATGCAAGGTTGAGGACACTACTGTATCATAAATAAGGCTTTTTAGTGTAGTCAGTGTTGACTTCTTCAAAAATATGATCATGATTTTCATGACAATTGTGGAAGCTATACAGAAAAGTTTTAAAAACATAATTCCAAGCTTATTTTATCAATTAGAAAATATTGATAGTAAACTTATTCATCTTCTCAATGTGCTCATCATACTTCTATTTCTTGGCAAGTCCCTTCTCACTTCTGTCCCCTCTGAAACTCACAGATGGAGGCTGTTTCTTTACATTGGAAACAATTTTAAATGTCGTAATTGAATTTAATTTTCTTTATATTTTAATATAAGCTAATATTTTAGATGTAATTCAATATATTTAACATAAGCAATATATAAAAGCTTAGTGTACATAGCACCTGGCATAAAGCAGGCACCAATACATGCTTGAATTTTTAACGGTTACAAGAAAACAGAGTAAAATACCAATTTTCCTAAGCTATATGGCTATAAACTATATCCTATGAATGTATAGAAGGGTGATTTATTGAAAAAAAAATAGATCTACAAATGCTATTAGAACTTTTCTGCAATGATATCATGGATGTTCCTGTGTTTTGTCTGACTTCTTTGCCTATATAGCTGTGCGATGTACTCAGCATGGGACTTCTTTCTGCATTCACAATGTTTACTTTGTTTCCAATGTTAGATGAAAGGGATAAGTTAAAACAGGTAAGTTATACATCTTCACAGTAAATGAACTGCCATTATAGGGATTTCTGCCCAGTGTTATCATACAGAACATTTGGTCTTAGAGTGTTTCTCTTTAGACTGTTAAGTAAATACAGATATAG
Organism: Proteles cristata cristata; assembly: GCA_017311185.1. NCBI lineage: Eukaryota > Metazoa > Chordata > Mammalia > Carnivora > Hyaenidae > Proteles > Proteles cristata. The sequence continues at coordinate 148,160 of JAESUZ010003255.1, forward strand.
AAGGAAACTTAATTTATGCCTCCCTTCAGAAAGAGCTCCTTTGAAAGAAATAAGCAAAATACTGTGCCTGTACCTTTCCTGTATACATGAATGAGGCCTGACAATCCACCGGCTTCTTTGGAAAATGATTAAGCAAGGACAAGGCTCTTTTGTTGGAGAATCGCCCTACATTAGTCTCGGATGATCTTTCCTCTGAGCCTATTCATTCCTCTGGAGAGAAATCTCATGTCTCTGGCCTGGAAAGTCATGAGAGGAGTAGAGGAAGGGCTGCCTGGCTGCCAGGACAGATGGATCCTGGTGGTAGGTGGGGAGGTGTCTCAACCTAAAGAACAGAGCACTCTCCCCGACTTCTACCATGCCTGCTGTTGTGCTACCTGGAACCTCTCTAGTTCAACCTCAGTGAACAGTAAGTCTTGTTCAGTGTGGTATTGGCACAAGAACAGACACAGAGATCAAGGGAACAGAATAGAGAACCCAGAAATGGACCCACAAACGTATGGCTAACTAATCTTCGACAAAGCAGGAAAGAATATCCCATGGAATAAAAACAGTCTCTTCAGCAAATGGTGGTAGGAAAAATTGGACAGCGACATGCAGAAGAATGAACCTGGCCCACTTTCTTACACCATACACAAAAATACACTCAAAATGGATGAAAGACCTAAATGTAAGATAGAAAGCCACCAAAATCATACAGGAGAAAACAGGCAACAGCCTCTTTGACCTCAGCCTCAGCAACTGCTTACTAGTCATGACTCCTAAGGTGAGGGAAACAAAAGCAAACATGAACTATTGGGACCTCATCAAGATAAAAAGCTTCTGCACAGCAAAGGAAACAATCAACAAAATTAAACGACAATGGATGGAATGGGAGAAGATATTTTCAAATGGCATATCAGATAAAGGGTTAGTATCCAAACTCTATAAAGAACATATCAAACTCAATAGCCAAAAAACCAATAAGCCAGTGAAGAAATGGGCATAAGACATGAATAGACATTTTTGCAAAGAAGACATCCAGATGGCTAACAGACACATTGAAAGATGCTCAACACTACTCATCATCAGGAAAATAAAAATCAAAACCACCACGAGATACCACCTCATACCTGCCAGAATGGCTAAAATGAACAATTCAGGCAATGACAGATGTTGGCAAGGATGCAGAGAAAGAGGAAACTTTCACATTGCTGGTGGAAATGAAAACTGATACAGCCAGTCTGGAAAAAAGTATGGAGGTTCCTCAAAAAATTAAAAATAGAACTACCCTACAACCCGGCAATTGCACTACTAGATATTTATCCAAAAAATACAGGAGTGCTGTTTCAAAGGGGCACATGTACCCCAATGTTTATAGCAGCACTAACAACAATACCAAAGTATGGAAAGAGCTCAAATGTCCACTGACTGATGAATGGGTAAAGAAGATGTGGTATGTATACACAATGGAATATTACTTGACAATGAAAAAGAATGAACTCTTGCCATTTGCAACAATGTGGATGGAATTAGATTGTATGATGCTAAAGCGAAATAAGTCAGTCAGAGAAAGACAGATATCATATGATTTTACTCATATGTGGAATATAAAAAAAAAGCAACAGATGAATATAGGGGAAGGCAAGCAAAAATAGTATAAAAACAGAGAGGGAGATAAACCGCAAGAGACTCTTAAAATACAGAGAGCAAACTAAGGATTGTTGGTGAGTAGTTGAGTGGGAGAAAGGGCTAAATAGACGAGGGGCATCAAGGAGGGCACTTGGGCACTTGTTGGGATGAGCACTGGGTGTTACATTTAAGGGATGAATCACTAGATCCTATTCCTGAAATCATTATTGCACTGTATGTTAACTAACTTGGACTTAAGCTAAAAAAAAAAACCCAAACAAACAACTAAGCGTTGTTATCTGATGGTGTGGGAGAAGCAGTATTCACGGACTGCTCAGGGTTTAGGTGAGGATCTGGATGCAGGCGATCACCTGCACCCTGCCTTCCATGCTGGCTGGTGCCTTCAGCCCTGCATCGGGCGGGGGCCGGCGATGCTGCCTAGCTTTCTTCTTGTGCTGGACCCCTTTGCAGCTGCTCGTTCCTCAGTTTTCGCAGCGATGCCAGCTCCCCCACATGCTTTGTACCACCTATGAACAGTTAACCTTGCATGCCAGGTGTTTGCTCCGCTCCCTCTCTCTTCGCCCTTGTCAATTCATGTCTTTGCCATTTTTCTTTGCTCTTTTTCTAGTGGGGTTTTGTGAGAAAGGAGATATAAATGCATGTGTTCAATCTAACCAAAGTCCCTAACTCCTTTCCATTAAAATTTTTTTTTTTTTTTGCATTTTAGAGGGAAAGAGCACAAGTAGGGGAGAGCTGGAGAGGGAGAGAAAGAGAGTGTCTTAAGTGGGTTCCATGCTGAGCACGGAGCCCAACATGGGGCTCTATTCCTTGACCCTGGAATCACGACCTGAGCTGAAATCAAGAGTTGGATGTTCAAATGATGGAGCCACGCAGGTACCCCAAAAGTCTCCAACTCCTTCCTAACGTTTACTTTAAAAAATACACTTAGGCCATTGGTTTTCCCCCGACCAGGATAAATATAGAGGAGGAAGGAGGAAGTATTGTCACTGCAAACAGACTAGTTTTACAGCAAGGAAAGCACATTCTCACCTCCGAGAAAGATTTTTCTTTCCTGGGGAAAATGTTTGGCAGAGACAAGTAAAAATTTATCGGGGTTGCAAAAATAAGTTAGATGCTGGGTATACAATAATTAGCAAGGTGGGGACTTTGCCTTCAAAAATCTTATTCTAAGCAGTTTTTCTAAGCAAGTAATCCTATCGCTTGGCCCAGTGCCGGGAACACAGCAGGCATGGGAACAATGTTTACTGAGTGGATAAATGCTATTTTGGTCTATAAATATAGTGGGGCGGGAGGGGGGCGGTCACAGAAGAGGAAGTAATTAATTTTGTCTTGACGGGTGGTCTGGGAAAGTTCAGGCTTTTTATATTGAATTACATGAGGTTTCACGTATGCTTACTTTATACTGTCCTTAATTTCCATTTTAATAGTCATTTTCATTTCTTGCATGAAACGTTGCCTCGCTGAGGCTGCTATGTTTACTCTTTCACAGCATGTGGCACAGAACGGAGCACAGAGACAGCTGATAATGAGTAAATGTTTGCAAACACTACCATTCCCTTGCATTGCCTCTGCTTCAGGCCAGCTGCCCCCTCTCCTGCCGGATTAACCTAATGTTCCTTCGGAGAAGTGTGTGACTAAGGAACAAATAAGTCACAGCCACGTTCAGGAGTGAGACTGCTGTTCCCTGGAGAATGTGAAGGGGAGGGCTTCTGTTTGTCCATGCAGCCTGTTTCTCTGTGTATTGCAGACATATGTAGATAATGATGATGGCCATGTGGAGTTCAGGTTAAAGGCATGCATGGGCTATCAAGGTGGAAAGCCTTCAGCTCAATTGCTGCATATTCCATAAAGTGGCTGTGTGATGTTAAGGAAGTGACTTAACCTCTCTGAGCTATTCATTTGTATGATGGGGATAATGATACTTGCTGTATAGAGTTACTTGAGAATTGAAGAAGATGCTTATAAAATACACAGCACATTTCTACATTCATAGTAAAACAAATGTCAGCCAGAAGTAAAATTATACAATTCTATCTAGCAGACCCTTTATTACTCTCTGTAACGTGCAAATTTCACACACTCTAAAAATTCACACTCTAGGGGCCTCTGTGTGGCTCAGTTGATTAAGTGTCCATCTAACTCTTGCTTTTGTCTCAGGTCATGATCTCACAGTTTGTGAGATTGAGCCCTGCATCGGGCTCTGTGCTGACAGCTCAAAGCCTGGAGCCTGCTTCAGATTCTGTGTGTGTGTGTCTCTCTCTCTGCCCCTTCCCCATTTGCACTCTTTCTCTATCTCTCAAATATAAATAAACATTACAAAAATTTATAAAAATAATCTCAAGAAATGGTAAAGTGAGTTTTCCTCTACAACTTGGAACAGAGCTGAAAATTTTATATTATCTTGGTAGCTTGCCTATACATTAAGACATCAAGAAAAACAATGTCTATCACCTCCTTTAGTTGTTGAAAAATAAAAGCAGTCTTCTATGTGCAAAGTAAGTGTTCATGAGGCATGTATCCTATGCCAGGATCTATCTAAAAATATTATGTCAAAGTTGCCACGGTCCTGTCAGGTAGAAATTACGATTTCCATTTTACAAATCAGGAGCATTTTAGTGGGTTGTCTGGGGTCCCACAAGGAGGAAGTGGCTCAGCCAAACTACGAGCCAAGCCTTCATGGTTACAGAGCCTCTGCCTTTTCTGCACAAACGGCACATTAACAGTAAGATCCTCAAAGACAATCAGAGTCCCTTCTTCATTTTTTTTTTAATCTTTAGTTTTGAGAGACAGGGACAGAGCACAAGTGGGGGAGGGGCAGAGAGAGAGGGAGACACAGAATCTGAAGCAGGATCCAGGCTCTGAGCTGCCAGCACAGAGTCTGAAGTGGAGCTTGAACGCACAAACTGAGATCGTGACCTGAGCAGAAGTCGGAAGCTTAACCTACTGAGCCTTCCAGAAACTTCTTCTCTATTTCTGTAATTAAACGGTTTCGATCCTATTTAAGGTCACAGAGAGCATCATCCTGTGCGAGGGAGGCATGGGGAAGCCCAGGAGAATTTCCCCGAAGACTCTTAGATTAAAGATGGCGCTGCATCCGGCCTCCTGGATCGCGTTGGGTCTGAACCCAACTCTGGTGTCATGAAAAACTCACAGTAAATAAGTTAATGAAATTTCTTTTGTGCTTGCAGTTGTTTCGATGGAGAAAATGGCAAAGATGTTCAGTGTTCTCCTTGTCACCACTGCTCTAGTAATGGGCAGGAAGAGCTGGGTAAGCTCATTTATTTATGTTTCTAGAATGCCTACTTTGACTTGCATCTTCTTTTATTTTGCAGAAAATATATAGTAATTTGTCACTGAGAAAAGTCAACTGAGGGGGAAAAAATGAATAAGGTTTGTAGAAGCCCCTGTCACGTATTAGGCACTTACCAAGTGCTTTCAAACTTTTTCTTAAAGTCAAAAACCAGTATTTGCCATAAATAAGGAAAATCTTTTTGGGTTTACTGGGGTTACTTAGGTAGTTAAATAATGTTAGAAATTTAAAACTATCCATAGTAATTAAAATTAACCCATGGCTTTCCCAATATTGAGCTTTCCAATGCTGACCACTGTTAGTGTAAACTAAACAAACTTTTTGACAGTAATTACAGGGAACTCATGCCTTGCCTTCCTCCACTTACAAGTAAAAGGGAGAAAACACTCATTTACTCAAAGTTCTGGGAGAGAGAAAACTCCTAAATTTTAAATAAACTCACTAAGACCATGTATATAGGCTTTTAAAGATAAAAGATACTTGCCCTCTACTTTCGGTTATTTTTAAATTGCACACTGTACCATATTTAACACTATCACAGCCAATTTCCACCTACTGGAAAGCAGCGCAGGATCCCAGACCCCATGAACGGTTTGCTGCTCATATTTTAGACTGGTGGGAATCAGGGAGCTAAGTAAATAATTCTTTCAGAGCGGCTAAATCAAGGAGTGTTAAAGAGAGAGCACCAGGAACAAATAAGAAATGGTCCTGGAGCAATAGTTGGAGACATTCAGTGACCTGGACTTGAAAATGGGAGAAGATCTGTCACAACAATTCTCTATACTCTTGCTGTGTGATTTCCCGTTCTGAGGTTGAATCTCTGGATTTCCAGGATAGGCCTTCACAGGAAGGGAATGTACCTCTGTCCCAAATAGGGCGTCCAGCTGTGCTATTCTGACCAACCAGCAGAGGGTCTGGAACATAGTGGCTCTTCCTATATATATGGAAACGCATAAGGCAGTACATAAAGTTAGGAACCGAGAGGCAATTGTAAATTGGGAAATACATCTGATGGCTGTTTTAGGCAATAACGTATATAAAGGTAGTGGTATAAAGCACCTACACGTGAAAATTCATAATTTCTCAAAAGTAAACATTTACACTTATCACAGGAGATCATGACATAAGTTGCAAAGAGAGATGTCAAAGTAAAAGTGGGAAATGGCAACAACAAAAAAAATTGTCTTTTGTCCTTTCCGCCCACCAGACCTCTAGTAACTCTTCCAACACTGAGTGCCCGAGAGCCTTTCTTGCAGCTTCTTGGCCCTGGTACCTCCTGCAGGAGACCCACCTGTGCAGCTCACCTTCCCAATTAACCCCCCTTCCCCCAACATTTGCTTTCTCTTTGGAGAGTCCTCAGTCAGAAGCCGGTTTAGAAAGGATCTGATAAACTTTTGCACGTGCAGTATTCTTGGGGGTTGCCCTTTGAGAGAAGATAAATGCCTTAACTGGAAAACTCACACTCTTCCTACCCCTTTCTGAAGTAATTGAAGGAAAAACAAAAAATAAGCAAAAAGTTAAAGTGATTTCAGTAGAATTTCCAGTCACAGGTAAATGGGTGACATAATCGGGGATATGAGGATCTAAATTAACATCCTCTGATAAAGGCGACCGCATGCCATTAGATTATAAGAACTCAATTAAATTTTTAAAACATTAATACCAAAAGGTCATTCAAAAGCCCTGTTTATTTTAGAGACTGACACACTAGCAATGCACAATGATGCCGTGAAGCACTTAACTGTCAAGAAAGCATTAGGTGGTGTCATGCAGAGATTGAGAGCAGGGATTTCAAACTGTATTTGATCCTGACTCCTCCTACCTGCTGGAAATTCCTGGGCAAGTTTCCTTCCTCACCAGGACTAAGCCAATTCCTCTCTCCTGGAATCATTACGAGGATAAAATGAGTCTAAAGCTCTTAATGTAGTCATTCAGGTTATTTCATATTAATATATAACTTTCTAGTTCAAGCACTTTATTATAGTCGTATTTTTTCTTCAAATAACAAGTATCATCGGTTTCAAACCACATTCTGGTCAGAATAATCTTCTCAAATGAGAGTTGGGGACCAAATTGAGTGATTAATTTGTCCAACTTGTTAGAGCATTTATTTCCCAATGAGAGTGAGCTGCACGTTCCTTTGCAGGCTCTAGAGAATTGTCTCCAGGAGCAGGCGCGGCTCAGAGCCCAGGTGCACGTGCTTGAGACCCGGGTCAAACAGCAACAGGTCAAGATCACACAGCTTTTGCATGAGAACGAAGTCCAGTTCCTCGATAAAGGAGAGGAGAATACTGTCATGGACCTTGGAGGCAAAAGGCAATATGCAGGTCAGAACCTAATTTTCATATGTGTTTCAGTAACTTTTAACTCCCATCACTGTGCAATGGTGGTGCTCGCTATTTGGTCGCTTCAGGTTTCTCTAAAGGGCTTTTCCTATTCTAATAACAAGCAGCATGAAGCATTATACCAAATGTATATTTGGTATAAATTTAACTTTATCCTTTTCTATTATCTCTGTAGGGGATATTTAATATCAATGCGAAATATCTCAGAATTTCTATATTTTAAAGAGAGATCAGGGGCGCCTGGGTGGCTCAGTCAGTTAAGCATCCGACTTCTTCTCATGTCATGAGCTCGTGGCTTGTGAGTTCGAGCCCCGTGTCGGGCTCTGTGCTGACAGCTCAGAGCCTGGAGCCTGCTTCGGATTCTGCATCTCCCTCTCTCTCTGCCCCTTCCCAACTTGTGCTCTGTCTCTCTCTGTCTCTCAAAAATGAATAAACATTAAAAAAATTTAAAGAGAGATCAAAGACAATGGATTATTCACATATGGGTGTGCAAATGACTTATCTGAAAAATTTTACAGTTGAGTTTTGTTTCTGTGTAGCACTTCTTGTTACATTTATACAGTTTTCCCTTCTGAGGCCCAGTATGTGCTTTAGGGTAGTAAATGAGGTAATAGAATAAAAGGGCAGGGAAAGAAAACGGATCACAATTATTTAGGGAAATACAAGAGTTCTTTTTCTGTGCATATTTTATGGTTTGATAATATTCCTTTCAATGTTTGTATGTTTCCACCCAGAAACTTAATGATCTTAAACTGTCAACATATTCAATGCACATATCATTATTCTTTGTAGAAAACTATTCACCTGCCTTCCTCCAGGCTTCTTTTAAAGTAAACAAGCCATAGTTGTCAGAAATTAGAAAGCTATTTAGAGCACTTTGTTTATATGTCTGCTCTGGCTACTGCCATGATGTATTATAATTCTTTTGTTTATGAGTCTATCCTGGTCAATTGAGCAGGCACTTCGTTAGGAATGATGTTTCATCAATCTTACTTCCCTATCACCCATTAGAGCACCTGGAATATAATAAAGCCTCACACTTATGAAAGAAAGCAAGGTAGTAGAGAGAGGTAGGAATCGCTAAATAGCAAATGTAAGTTGGAAAATATATCTAACTGTAACTGAAAAACTGTAGAGGCTAAAGAGATTCCAGGCTGATGGAATAAAGACATCTTTTTTGTGTGTTTCTAAATATACTCATCAGTGAGCGATGTAAGAATTGTGAGAATTTTAGAAATTATCTTTCAATGAAATGTTCCCTTTTTCTTTCTTTACCCAAGAACCTAATGTCTTTGTGGTCAGACTTTTTGTCCAGGGCTCCTGACACTGTTGTCCAGCCAGTTGATGCCTAACTCTTGATTCTTGAAATCGAACTCCCCTTCCCCCATTTCAGGATCAGAAGGAGGGATGTAGGGTGAGGATGGCTTGTGGCTCTGTGGCATGGAACAAAGAGGAACCAAAGACAGCTCGAGTAAAAATAGGCTTGGGAAACAAAGGGACTGTGTGAAGCAATCTCAGGGGCAAAGAACAGGAACTAGAACCTAAGAAGACAACAATGAAAGAAGGCTCAGGAAAGCACTCGAATAAAGAGCACAGTCAGTTGAGACTCCTTGAAGACCATGATTCTCAGCCTGGTCTACAGTTAGAATCATCACCTGGTGACCTGTTAACATGCTATCACCTATGAAGAACTGTGGATGGTCTGAGATTTTACTCCATTTGCAAGTCATTCTATTTTCAGTTAGCCTGCCTAGCTTTCATGGGTGCTGGAAGAAGATAAGAGATGCCGGGGTCAGAGACATGAACTTCATGTTTGTACCAATATCCCTTGCCTGTGAATACTAAGGGAGCAAAGCGGAGATTGTGCAGGCTGTGGGTTGTGTCACAGCTGAGGAACCCTGACTTTAGGAAACCTCAATCTTTTATAATGGGTTACAAGCAAATCTGCTCAGTCTTTTCTCCTTTGCAAGAGATGTTATCTCTATGGAAGTGGGCAGAAACTAATCTGTCAACTGCTCTAGAGGAAGACATGGTCTCTATCTTATAAGGCTGCTTACCATACAAACCTCCTGGAAAAAATAGTCCAGAACATAAACTCTGCTTGCAAAATATGGAGAAAGACAACTGACCCATGGGAAAGTGTCTGTAAATAGTACTCAGGTTCCACTCCAGACCAATTAAATGAGAATCCCTACAAGACTGCAAAGGATTTGTGCTTTTGTTGATGGGTGCGGATGAGATGGTTCAAGACCAGAATCAGGCCAGGCTCCTCCCCAAATTTCTTCCCACAGGTTAAGGAGGCGCCATCTACTATAGAAGGCTTTACTTCTTTTCAGGTGGGAGGGAGGTAGGGCATGGTAGGAATTCAGTACCCTTTTCATCTGGTGAATGTTGAAGGCCTAATTGTAATGTGGTCAGTTATACATTCAGCAGACTTCAACTACCTATCCTAAGATTGTGGAAAATGTAAGATACCAATGTCAGGGTAGGATATCACTGGAGTAATTAGGCCAATCACTGTTTATAAGGTTGATTCAGAGAAGGGGATAACCAGAATGGCCAAAAGGCCGTTTGACTGGTGACTTTGTCTTAAAGACTGAGTTGTGTGCTTCCCCCCACCCCCCATTCAAATGTTGAAGGTCTCACCCCCAATGTCTATGAATATGACTGTATTTGGAGATAGGGCCTTAATAGAAGAGATTAAGTTAAAATGAGGCTATTAGGATGGGCCCTAATTCAATCTGACTGGTGTCCTTATAAGAAGAGATGCCTGGGGCACTCGTCCACAGAGGAAAGATGACGCGAGGCCACAGCAAGAAGGCAGCCGTCTGTAAGCCAAGGACAGAAGGTTCAGAAGAGCCCAACGCTGCTGGCACCTTATGTGATTCCAAAAGTAGGTACACAGCTGATCCCAAGGGCAAAGAGAAGCACCGTTAGTCCAAATTCCAAACTAAGCCCAAAACCCAGGATATCTATTTAAATGCAATCTGAACAGGTTGTGAATACAGATTCAAGTGTTCAATAAGTTCAGGAGGCAGGTGACTGGAGGTTTGTTACTAGGACTGTGGGTGGGAAAACACAGTCATCGGAAGACTCAGATTTAGGAGATAGAACTCCAATCCCTGTGTCAGGAGTGCTGAGTTGAGACCTTGGGAAATAAGTCACCAAGGAGTAAGACAGAAATCAGGTACCAGGAAATTAAGATACCAAGAGCAGAGCAGGACTGACTGTATAAACAGGAGTTGGATGGAAGAGTCATATGGTCAGGGTGTAGACAATCAATTGTAGTGTGTGTGTATGTCTGTCTTATAACATTATAATGCATAAAGTAAGATAGATGGTAGACATTTTCTGGTTTGGGATATAACAGCTAAAGAAAGAAAAAATTCAAAGGGGGCCCCTGGGTGGCTTAGTCAGGTGAATATCTGACTCTTGATTTTGGCTCAGGTCATGATCGCATAGTTGTGAGATCGAGCCCTGCAGTGGGCTCAGAGTTGGTCATGGAGCCTGCTTAAGATTCTCTCTCATGCTCTCTCTCTCTCTGCCCTCCCTCAACTCAAAAAAATAAATGGAGCAGTTAGTAGAACTATGTAATATAATTCATATAAGCTAGAAGCATAAATGAGAAGAAGGAATAAATTATGAAATATAAATATAGTTTAACTGTACTTTATTTTATAGCATATAGGCAAATAGTACTAGAGAGCCTGCCAAAGGCAAACCTTTGATAAATAAAATATATAACAACCATAAATTCTAAAAAGTATATAATTAACATAATGTATAATGTTGTATAAAATATATGAGAACTTACTACCAAAGTTTAAAATATATATAAGAACTTGTTACCAAAGTTTATGTTTTTGGTCTCCTTAAATTAAAATATCAGATGTTCATTGGGGTGCCTGGGTGGTTCAGTCAGTTAAGCGTCCGACCCTTGATTCTTTTTCTTTCTTTTTTAATTTTTAAAAATTTTTAAAATTTATTTCTAGGAGAGAGAGAGAGAGAGAGACAGCGCGAGCAGGGAGGGTCAGAGAGAGAGGGAGTCACAGACTGAAACAGGCTCCAGACTCTGAGCTGGCAGTCAGCACAGAGCCCGACGCGGGGCTCGAACCCACGAACCGCAAAATCATGACCTAAGCGAAAGTCGGACGCTTAACCGACTAAGCCACCCAGGCACCCCCGACCCTTGATTCTGACTCAGGTCATAATCTCACAGTTCATGAGTTCAGGTTCCACATCAGGCTCCTCATTGACAATATGGAGCCTGTTTTGTATTTTCTCTCTCCCCCTCTCTCTCTGCCCCTCCCCTGCTTGTGCATGTTCTCTATCTCTCAAAATAAACAAACTTAAAAAAAAGAAATATTCATGTGTACCATCTGTAGAAATATAAACTTCTTTGTTCTTATCTACACGTTACTCTTTCATTACTAATTTGTTTTCTGAATTCTAATTCACCTCATGGTACAAAACACCTAATTGCACACAACCTAGCAATTTGTGCAAATAATGCACAAATCATGTGATTTCATACAACATATAATTAAATGTATCCTTTTTAAAAGCTTTTGGCTGCTATTAAATTGTGTACTTAAATTAAAAGATACTAAATTCAGGGGCGCCTGGGTGGCTTAGTCCGTTAAGCGTCCGACTTTCGCTTAGGTCATGATCTCGCTGTTGGTGGGTTCGAGCCCCACGTTGGGCTCTGTGCTGACTGCCAGCTCGGAGCCTGGAGCCTGTTTCAGTCTGTGACTCCCTCTCTCTCTGACCCTCCCCTGATCATGCTGTCTTTCTCTCTGTCTCCTAGAAATAAATAAAAATCTTAAAAAAAAAAGATACTAAATTCAATTAATTGGTTACCATAGCCTGTGGCATTACATCTTGTCAACAAGACCACTGGTTTAACCACATCCCCTTCTGCAAGGCCTTCAGTCTTTATTAGACAGCCCCTTGAGGCATGTGTAGTGATTAAGGTATTGCCTCGGAAGCCTGGTTTGAAAGCCCAGCTGTCCATCTTGCTAGCTGTGGCCTTTGGGCAAGTTACTTAACCTTTGTGTTCTTCAGTTTCCTAATCTGTAAAATGGGAATGATAAGAATGGTTCTTTGTTGTGAACATTAAGAGTTAACACGCGTAACATGATTCCAATAGCATTTCATACAAAAGAGGTGCTCAGTGAATGTCAGCACTCTATCCACATTATTATATACCCTCTCTCTTGTTTTCAAAGGAGAGAGCCTGCTCACCCTACCCTTCAAGAAGCCGGCCCTCTCCAAGGAATCATTATCCTTTCTTCTCTTGCTTCCTTCTTAAGGTCACCAGCGGGTGAGGAAGGGTGGGAAGAATGGCTGCAGCAGGGTTAGCTCTAGAATTTCCCAGCATGCCCTTGGGGGCAGCTGAGCTCATGCTGGCCTTTCTTTGAGTTTAGAATGTGGGGTACTTAGCGCCTTTGGTCTTGAGCTTTGAGCGCAGCCACCATTCTGGGACAAAAAGGAAAAGTCCATTTGGCAAGTTATCATGTCACTTTGTGAAGCTTAAACATTCAGCCTTCCAACATGGCTTGCTTTCTGCATGGTTGGAGCAAGTATTCACCTCATCCAGTTTAGCGTGGTGTTTGTCACAGGGCAGACAACCTTGGCCTCACTCTAGTATTACGTAAGTATCCCCAAATCCCTTTTTTTTTTTTAAACTCCCAGGAACACAGAGCTTTCTAATCCTGCCCTTGCTTGCTTATTATCTGGGGAGTCGAATGGGTTGAAACATTTTGAAAATCATAGTTTCAAATATCTAGTTAATGTTTTACACCCTCCGTTGCTTGAACTTCCTGCTGTTGAGGTGCAAGTCCTATTTTCACATTTCCCCAAAGCAGCCTCCTTATTTCTAACTCCTTTCTTATGAGCAATTTTGCTACTGGTGCTTCTTTGATGTTTTGTTTTGTTTTCATTTGTTGGGTGTTTTTTGTTTTAGTTTTTTTTTTCCTTTTTTTTAAGTTGAAAGCTTTGCTCTGGATCTTAAATTGTGTTTGGCTTTTTCCTCTGGGAAGAAGGACACATTTTTCAAAACACAAGCTTGCAGTTGGCATAAAATAGAAAGAAATAGAAAATGTTGGCTGCACATGCTATAGTCACAAAGTTTTCCAGAGGCAAATGTTATAGCTAATCATTTCCATATTTGCCTGGAAAACAGTCTGAATCTTTAGAGTCTTTACTATTCAGATCTTTGGTTGGAGATTATATGGAGCAAAGAGCTCCATCCTTAATAAGGTTAAAATCTGCTTACTTTAATGAAAAGTGTTGTACAATCTACTTGACCAGAAAATGCATGCTTTTGAACAACACTGACCTAATTTTAGGTAATACTTTTCTTCTTGTTTAATTGCCAAAAAAAGGTCTCTCTGTCTCTCTCTGTCTCTAAGAATCCAACATGCATAAGGAATGTGCTTCTGAATCTCAGAAATCAATATATGAATAAAGCCTAAATTATGACAAAGATGAACATCTTACCTCAGTAGTGGTATATGATTGGTCTTACCGTGCTGAAGACTCTAGAAAGTGACAAGGGTTCTTTATTTTCTCTTCTAATTCCTATTGCCTATTCTGTCTATTTTGTGTGCAGTACATTTTACTGGTAACAAAATGGAGTTGTAGACAATTTGGCATCAAAACAATGAAAATGAAGAAAGAACTTGAAAATATGCTAACAGAATGGAATTCTCCAATCAGGAACAGAAAATGTTGTTTCGTTGTTTGTTTTTTAAGGAAGGAAATTAGTAAAATGCTAAAGGGTAAAATGTTCAAGTTAGCTATAATTTACAGTATTTTGACTCAAAACTCTGTAAATATTCTTGAGACCATCTCTTTATTGTGGCCACTACTTCAACCAACATTCCGGACACTGAAACCATAGTGAGATCCACATTTGCCAAATTCTGTAAGTGTGTACAAGTCAGCATAGATGAGACCCAGTAGATATTAATATATCCTACCCTCAAGTAGTTAAAGGAATGTATGTTACGTTTTGGTGACAAACTGGTAGCTGTGTTTGCTTCAATGGTCAAAGAAATGTCATGGCAAAGAAGAATGCAGAGATAAAAGGAATAGCAGAAGTTTGCAGTTTTTAGCAAAAGCATCTGAGAATGCATGGACTGTTAGAAATTTCAGTGGGTTAGTAAAAAAATCTATTGAAACCGGAGGTTATAAGAAGCTAACAAGATTACTATTTTGAATTCATCTCCAGATGTTCAGAATGATTTATAATGTTCTAAGCCAAGATAACCCATATTATATTATTTGCCTGAGGTTCCAGCTCTACTCCAATTTTAGCTTCATAGGAGAGATAAATTCTACTATTCTGTCAGATATGGCTATAAGTTCCACTTAACTATGTTGTAATTGACTGATCATATATAATTTTTTAAGCGTTTTTCACAAAAATCAGAAAAGAGAAGACAAATCCCTATTTTATTTCTTTTTTATTTTCATGATCATGTCAAGGAGTCAGATATAATTAACTATTAGGAAAGGAAATAAGATTTTGCTAATATCTACTGGTAGATATAAAAGATGCAGGTTTAAAAAGCATATTATCTACATCAGTGCTTATCTATCTCCATTGGTATTGAGTAATCTTATCCAGAGCCTTCTATGGGGGGGGAAAAAATATATATATATATATATATATATATATATATATATATATATATATATATATATAAAACAAATGTTACATTACCTTGTTTTGCAAACAGATTGTTCAGAGATTTTTAATGATGGGTATAAGCGCAGTGGATTTTACAAAATCAAACCTCTCCAGAGCCCAACAGAATTCTCCGTTTACTGTGACATGTCTGATGGAGGAGGATGGACTGTAATTCAGAGAAGATCTGATGGCAGTGAGAACTTTAACAGGTGTGCTAATTATGACATAAGGATTTATTTGGAGTAGGATGTGTAAGATTTATAACAAGTAAAGCCTTTTTATTATATCTGGAGGTCTAAAATTAGAATTTCACACTTTCCAAATAATAATACTGAAAGTGCATTTGCTTATCAAAAAAATATTGGGGTGGTAGTTGGGGGTGGTGGGCACCTTGGTTACTATTGCAAAGGTCCTTTTGGGTTCTGCTAAAATCAGCTTTCACTGAAAATTTTTTAGACGCTGGAATGACTATGAAAATGGCTTTGGAAATTTTGTTCAAGAAAATGGTGAATATTGGCTGGGTAATAAAAATATTCACTTATTGACCACACAAGGTAAGGTTTGCCTGATATCAAATTCACTTGAAGTATAATTTTAGAAAAACAACAACACTAAAGGGGTATGTGGGTGACTCAGTGGGCTGAGCTTCAGGCTTTGGCTCAGGTCATGATCTTAGGGTTCCTGGGTTTGAGCACCACATTAGGCTTTGTACTGTGACAGCTCAGAGCCTAGAGCCTGCTTCAGATTCTGTGTTTCTCTCTCTCTCTGCCCCCCTCTCAAAAACAAATAAACATTTAAAAAATCAGAACAATAAAAAACATTAAAATGTTTTCTACTAAACTATAGGCAATGGAACGAATTCAGTAACTGTTGTGTTTTGCAGATGGCAATGACCCCTTTTCAGCAATAATCCCCTTCATAAAATGTGGTCACTTAAAACTGGGACTAGACACAAAGAAACTAGATCTGGGCTGGGGGTGGGAGATTCCTCATATATTTATTTTCTTTTTATGGAAAGGAAATGTAATGTCATAATTGTATTTTTTTAATGCCTCAAGTTTCTCAAAATAGCCATACTGGGTCAACTATCTATTGCCATAAAGTGTGTAACAAGCCACTTCTAGGTTTACTGGCTTAAACCACACTCGTTTATTGTTCCTCACGAATCTACAAGTCACCTGGGCAGTTTTGCTCCGCAGGAATGTGTTCTGCTGATCTTGGCTGGGCTTGCTCATGGGTGTGTGACCTACTTCTGGGTCTGCTAGTTGGCTGGCTGTTGTAGATCGGCTCAAATTAAAGATTTAACTAGACTGGGCTCTAAATAGCCTCTCATCTTCCAGGTAGCTAGCCTGCACTTGTTTGTGTAGCAGAGGCAACATTCCAAGAAGGAAAGTGCAAGTGCAAAAGCTTCTTGAGACCTAACCTTGGAACTGGCACATGGTCATTTTCACTGCCTTCGTCTAATACATGAAAGTCACAGGACAAACATGATTTAAGGGGGAACTAAGGAGACTTAATGGAAGGAGTTACAAAGTCACATTGCAAAGGTTGAGGCAAAGAATTGGGCATTTGGGGCTGTTTTATACAGTCAAATACCATAATAAATGTACTGTCTCCACCCCCATCAACTTCTAATTTGAAAAATTTCAAAGATGCAGCAAAACAGAAAGAAGATTCAACCTACTACCTAGACTCTACATTAACATTTTGCTGGGAGTTTTTTAAATTGTTTTAATTACACATCTATCCATCCATGAAGCCTCTTTGTTTTATTGACATATTTCAAATTGCAGACATTTATACATTTCCCACTATGTGCTACTGCATGTATCTTCCCCTAGAGTTCAGTATTAGTCTAAAATATCATTTGATGAATTTTCTAAGCTTCTCTTTCCCATGTTCATTTACTGCAACTCACTGCCTTCCTTGTCTCAATTTTAAGTCTGAGATTATAGTCAGCCCCACTTGGGTCTGATTTAGAATGTTTCCTAAAAGGCAATTGTATTGCTCAAGAAAGCACGCTATATCATACTGGCAATGCATTAAACATAAAAACAAGGATTTGCTTGTTTCATTCAAGTTACGGAAAGTGACTGATGTTTCTATATTCATAATTCATAAGTAGGATTTTAATTATAGGGATTTTGAGATACCAGAATAATAGCTAGAGAAGATGAATAATCCTAGAAGCCTGCTTGCCCTTCTTGTGACCAATTTAGATAGTCAATGCTATCTAAATTTATATAATATTTCCCTTTCTTCAATGTATTTATTTTCCTAATTTTGAGTATTTTATGATATATGTAACATCTATCATGGTTTCCTATTGAAACTATGAAAACTCCAAGAAGTAACCCCTGACTTCTTCCAAACATACAAAGTTCAAAATTATTTGTTAAATTATTATTAAGTGCTCCTTCATCCAGATGCACTTAGCCAGCACATCTGCTTCCCCTTCATGTTTTAATTGTGAACAACTGTTACTATCATGACAGCAAAATTGTACTTATCAATTCTAGGTTTCACAACCACATATCACATCATCCAAGGAAAAGCATGCCTTTGTCCCTACATTCTTTAATTGTTAGAACACTTAAGGCTAGTGAATTTCCTCTGAAAATAGCTTTATCTCCATTAGATAGATTTTGACTGCAAGTGTTTGCAATAAAATTAATTTAGGAATGGTCTTTAATTGCCATCTTATTTATTTATTGGCCATAAAGATATTTATATTGTTACCTGAAACACTGAGACTGACTTTATAGCTCTTCCCTAATGGAAAGTATTTTGTAGGAGAATTAATTTGGCCTACCTTACTGTTCTCATCTACTTCACAGTCTTGGCTCACACAACCATTACTGCCTTTCAATCAGATTAGGGGGGCGTCTTGAAAATTCCACCTTAGAGAGCTCCATGGGAGGGTCTGTGGTGCGAAAGGGCCAAGGCCAACGGAAGCCCACACACTTACCTTCTGCTCCCACTTTCAGTAAGTAAGGGGCAATCTGGTATTTCCTGCCCAAACAGCCATGAGCTTGTTTCCAAGACCTGTTCATGCCTCTTCTTCATCTATCCCCCTTGAGAAGATGGTGTTGCTGGTGGGCACACCCCTGAGTCTGAGGGGAGGTGAAGCCACAGCTTTTAGTGTAGGTGTAAACAAAGCTTGGATGTGCAGCCAAAAACGTCCGCAAATGTGGCCAGGGCCCCTTTTTGTGCACAATGGAGGTAGAGATAGGGATAGAGAGGAGGCCGACCATAGACAAGACCTGCATGATGGGCTCCCGAGGGTCTCTCTCCCTGGGCCTCCATGTTCTGGCTTGGATCCCAAGGAGACGAAGACTCTAAGCTCAAACCTGATCTTCTAGGTGGTTGTGAAATTTTATTTCTCAAAGTAGGAGGACAGACCATATATTATCTAACAATTAATTTGATTTATAACTTTCTGGTTCCTGACTCTTCAAAAAAGAGAAAAAGTAATATTTGTGATTCACAAATGAGAGGACAATGGAGGAAAAAAGGATCCCTTGACGATACCAACTAGTTCAATTATTTACTTTTAAGATCAACATTCTTACTGAAAGTAAGAAAAAGAAGATAAATGTTTAAACTTCTTAAAATTTCTATTCTTTCATTGTGAGGCTTCTTAATCTATTAGCTAAATAATGACTTTGTTTCTGTTGTTCTTTGTCAAGTGAACTGTACTAGACTTTACCTATGATAAATCCAATAGAAATTTTCCACCTTTAGTATTGTGTCCCTAGCTCTTTTCAAGTAAAACACACAAGGAAATGTTCATGCTGTAAATACAATGGAGCCACTGTTTGTTCTTTGAAAGCCGACCTATGGCAGAAGGAAACAGTTTAAATAAAATAGAGCTACGAAATGTGTTTTTGAACTTCAGTAAATCAGTGTCATCTCACAAATCAATAATATCCTGTAATTTCTTGGGTGTTTTTTTTTTCCAGGAGACTATACTTTAAAAATTGACCTTGCAGATTTTGAAAAAAATAGCCGTTATGCGCAATATAACCTTTTCAAAATTGGAGACGAAAAGGTACTAAAATTTTCAAATAAGTAACATTATGAATTAATGTACAAAATGTAGACCCTGAAGTCAGTGAAGACAAAAATGCACAGTAGAACCTATCTTTTGTTTTTTAAATAAACGTATTATGAACATCGATTATTAAATTAACATATTACAGTGACAACTGAAAGTTCCCTCTTTTCCTTTAGAATTCCTACGAGTTGAACATCGGGGAATATTCTGGAACAGCTGGAGACTCCCTTACGGGGAATTTTCATCCTGAGGTGCAATGGTGGGCTAGTCACCAAAGAATGAAATTCAGCACACAGGACAGAGATAATGACAACTATGAAGGGAACTGTGCAGACGAAGATCAGTCTGGCTGGTGGTTTAACAGGTTTGACACTTTATAAACACAGTTACAACGGTGTTGATATCTCACTGGTGGGTATTAATTATAACGTGAGGTAATGTTGTCTTCTTTGTAGTGCTGGTATTATTAAGTCATCACACTCATTAGGATTCTTCAGTGATGAAGTATTTTTGCGGATTTGTTCAGTGTGTACATTAATAAAGCTTGAAAGGTGTTACAGAAATAAATCAAATTGCTACTTCTGCAAAGATTGTTTGCAACCTGAACGATGGGGGAGTTATCACAAATAGTTGGCCACAAAGTGACATGAAAAACTATGGAGCATTTATTAGAAGACAAATATTTTCAGTGTTCTCTTAACCAGTTTGGTCTTTATCTTCTCTTATCATGGGATAGCCATGTGATTTTCGTAAATTTTTCTATGGAATACTACTCTTCAGTCACTCAGACTTCCATGAAACTATTGAGTCCAAGCTCCTCTCAGTATGGAAAATTCCCCTGCAGTATTCCTGACACTTAATTCCACCCTCTGGGTGACTACTTCAATGTTACTTTATCAGCTAGCTCATTCCAGTGTTTTTTTTTTTTTTTAATTGTAGTAAGTTTTTCCTTTTATTCATCTGGAATCTGCCTTCTTATACTTTGCCAGGTTTTTTTCTCAGTAGTTACAGAGCAATTGTAATTCCTTTTCAACCTAACCCTGGAGGCAGTGCAGGAGAAGACATTTATTGTATTCCTCAATATTTTCTCTCTCTAAGCCAGATATGCTTGACTCATTGAGCTGTTCTCCACCCAAGATGGTTTCCAGAAAGCTCCCCTTGTTGTAATTACAAAGTTTAGGCAAGAATGGAAACTTCATACACTCTTTCTTAAAAATAACCTGATGGGTCTGCTATGTCTGCAAAGCAGATGTGCCCCAACTGTTAGGCAGTGCATGAGTTTTGAACATCTTCTTTTCTCGTTAGAAAACAAAGAGTACCTCAAAATGTCTAGACATTTAAATTTTCCATTATAGATTCTTTATGGAGTGTTTCTGAAGTATCAGATTTTCCATGTTATTGAAGACAATCCATTTAAGTTCCACAATCCAATTTTTAACCTTTATTTTTTCTCATGTAAGTATTTATAAAGCATTTGGGAATCCCCTGTCTGAGGAAGTGGTGGTCTATCAGGCATATGTTAACTTTCCCCCAAATCACGGGCGTCTTCCCTATGAGCATTCCGTGACTGTAATGTGCTGATTTCAGAGTTGTGGCATCCATGGAGATACAGCTAGTTGTAGGTAGTGTGGTGGGTCAAGTTGAAATTCAGTGGTTGTAAAAACAGCATTTTAGCGGGGCACCTGGGTGGCTCAGTCGGTTAAGCATCCGACTTCAGCTGAGGTCATGATCTAACGGTTCTTGGGTTCGAGTCCCACGTCAGGATCTGTGCTGACAGCTAGCTCAGAGCCTGGAGCCTGTTTTGGATTCTGTGTCTCCCTCTCTCTCTCTGACCCTTCCCTGCTCATGCTGTCTGTCTGTCTCTCTCTCTCTCTCTCTCTCTCTCTCTCTCAGAAATAAGTAAAACATTAAAAAACAATTTTTTTAAAAACAGTATTTTGGCTGGATTTTGCTTTTTTTAAATTTTGAGTTACTTTTTAAATTTTTGGTCACTAGAGCACATACATCAGTGAAAGAGAACAGAGAAACAAAGGTATATTAGCTACTTAACCAATCAAAGGTGATGATAGTCTTTTTCCCTAGCAGTTTTCTCGTTCTTTTAAAAGACCATCTTTGTCACCTTCTCTTCCTCCTCCTTTTTCTTCCCATCTTTCTAAGTTAACATTGTGTAAAAATTAATATATTATATAAAACTCACCCATAATTCACTAAGTTGCAAGCATCCCTTAATGTTTAATTTTGAACAGAAGTCCATATATAGAACTAACAATCCTATCAGTTACGATTGCCACGTACTACCTAGTTGGCTACCTTGTATTGTGTCTGAATGACAACTGGCACACATATTAACCCAGGCAAATAAATAATTTACTTGACTTTAGATACACGGGTTCAGAGACAACAAAGAAAGGTAGCTACTGAGCTCGAGCAGCCTAAGAACCTTATCCTAGAAGTCAAATGAGAGGATAAGGACCAGTCTGTGCAGGTGTAAAATCAGTAAAGCTAGAGAAAAAGTCAACTGTTCCAGAAGCACGGTATTACTTCTACCATGTCTCCCATTCCCGTAGTTTAATCGTATCATCTTCTTCGTCCTTATCCCCCTTTTTTTTTTAATCCTATAGTTCTTCTAACTTTCACAATGCGTTGGCACTTCGTAATTATTACTCACTTACAAAATGTTCTTTCTCCACATAGCAAACCAGTCACTGAGTGCGAATGTGTTCTCTGCTTTGCATTTGCAAATGCTCACAGCTCCTTCACCAACAGAGCCCCAACCATCTCCCAACCTAGTTGCAAGTCCTGTTCCAGAAGCTGAAAGATGCTGGACAATTGGTCTCAGAATAGCTAAGATTGGGGTGCCTGGCTGGCTTAGTCAGTAGAGCATGTGACTCTTAATCTCAGAGTTGTGAGTTTACTCATGAGTCTAACTTAAAAAATAAAAAGTCCGGGGTGGGGGGTTCCCAGGTGGCTCAGTTGGATAAGTGTCCAACTCTTGATTTCAGCTCAGGTCATGATCTCATGGTGAGGGAGTTCAAGCCCCTCATCAGTCTCTGTGCTAACAGCGCGGAGCCTGCTTGAGATTCTCTCTTCCCCCTCTCTCTGACCCTACCATGCTCATGCTCACTCTCAAAATAAATAAATAAAGGCTTGTGTTTTTTTTAAGAATAGCTAAGAGTTTTTTTTTTTTTTAATTTTTTAGTGTTTTATTTATTTCTGGGAGAGAGAGAGCATGAACAGGGGAGGGTCAAAGAGAGAGGGAGACACAGAAGCCAGAGCAGGCTCCATGCTCCAAGCTAGCTGTCAGCACAGAGCCCAACACAGGGCTCGAACCCACAAACCGTGAGATCATGACCTGAGCCAAAGTCGGACGCTCAACTGACTAAGCCACCCAGGTGCTCCAAGAATAGCTAAGAGTTTTTATTGACCAGTTTCCTATTTGGATTCAAATCACAGACCAAACAAAAATGTATGTGTAGTAGATGTCTCTAGGAAAACAGAAATAGACCAAGATATGTATTCCAGAGCCTTAGAGTATTTTCTTTTCTATCATTACCTTTCATGCAGTTTTAAAAACACAGCAGGCTCTGACACGTGCAGATTCAGCGTGCAGGGTTTCAGACAGAAATTAGGAGATTGTCAGGATGGTCAGCAGGAGCAAATCACAAAGCTGGCAACTGATCCAAGCCAATCATTCAGCATCTGTGGGTAGATTATATGCTTTTTTGATCGAATTGATTGGGAAAATGTATGTTAAAAAATTAATTCAGCAACTTGGACAAATGATTATGGGTCGACTGCTGGGAAAACTTTAAATGGTGGTCTGGGTTTTGTTTTCTTACCCTTGAGGTTAAAATAATGCATGTGTTGGCGATTTTTAAAAGAGAAGAAGCTTTTTGCTTCACAAAAGCTAAGTCTTGGCAGCAGAAAGGTGAACACGTAAGTGCAAATTACCCTGTTCCCATTTCCTTAACTCTTAGCACTCTTGTGAAGGCCAGAGGTTACAAGGTCATGTTTTTGTTTGCTTGCTTTTTTGTCTAAAAGCTATGAAGAACAGAAATGCTGCTTTTACAGTGCACTACAGGTGACCTGGGCTATATCTTGAGATTTGCTAGGGCGCTAAAATCTATCAGTTAAAAAAAAAAACGAAAAACAGAAAAAAAATTAAGAAAACACCAAACATCTGTTGTAGAAATCTCCTGCCTTTTGGAAATTAGTAAACATTCCCTTGTTGGGGACGCCTGGGTGGTGTCGTCTGCTGAGCATCTGACTTTGGCTCAGGTCATGATCTTGCTCTGTTTGTGAGTTCGAGCCTGGCACCAGCTTACTGCTGCAGGCAAAGAGCCTGCTTGGGGTCTTCTATTCCCTCCTTTCTCTGGCCTTCCCTTGCTTGCCCGTGCTCTCTTTCAAAAATAGATAAAACATTAAAAATAGATTAGATAGATAGATAGATAGATATCTAGATAGATAGATAGATTGATTGATCGATAGATAGATCATCCATTGTCTGAAAAATGGCAGAAATCAGAGTCAAAATGTTTTTATCATAAAGGCTTAAGAAGAATGTATTTCTAGTCTGATTGCTTTGTGTTTATTTTTCTTCCCACTAGGTGTCACTCTGCAAACCTGAACGGCTTATACTATAAGGGCCCCTATACTGCTAAAACGGACAACGGGGTTGTCTGGCACACGTGGCATGGATGGTGGTATTCTCTGAAATCTGTGGTTATGAAAATTAGGCCACATGATTTTATTCCAAATATTGTTTAATTTTCCCTGCTGGACTTTCTTTTGCAATTCATCTCGGTTTAAAGTAATTTGAAAAATAGCACTTGTGAACATATACATACATAGATAGATGGCAACTGCTATGTGTACTACTTTTCATTCCTACTGAGCTTTATTACTTATTGCACTTTCAGTACAGCAAATATGTGTGTCCTTCAAATAAATATAGATGATTGAATTCCTGCGTGCTGAAGGTTATAAGCGCTTATGTTGAACAAAAAAATACAACAGTGCAGAATATGTACCATGTTTGGGAGATAACACATAAAACATAAAAGCATAATAAATTAAGTATGAATGCAGCTGAAAAAATACGTGAAAAAATCCAGTAAAAAATAGATTGGTAAGTCAACTGCATAGACAATAAATATAATGAATTCGGATTTGAACTCAAGTCTCTGCTCCCGAGCTGGAACTCAGAGACACAATTTAGGGTCTCAATCACTATAAAACAGAATCCTATAGTTTTAGGTTGTCTGTGTAGGTTAGATGCTTCTTTCAGAAGCCTCACTTAAATTCTTATACCATTCCTGTGAGGAGGTATTATCCCCATGTAACAGAGCTGAGCTTTTGTGGCTCTGAGATTTTGTGACTGCTCAAAGTTACAAAGCTAATATGTACAAGAATTCAAATCCAAATTCAGATTCAGAATCAAATTCTGAATGAAATCCCATGTTTTGCTACCATGCTACAGCTTCTTTTGGATAGAACTTGGATAGGTGACGTGGAGGGAGAGAACCTTTCAAGTGACGGTAAGAGTCAAGGCAAGATACTCTAAAAAATATTCGAGTGCCATCTATCAGGCACAGCAGATATAGTTAAAGCCTCAGTAGAGCTCTCTCTCTCTCTTTTTTTTTTATAAAGACATGCAGTAAACATATAATCACAAAAATAGAAATAATTTTAAAAGCTGATAAGCATGAAGGAAAAACATGTTCTGGGGGAATGTATAGCAGGGACCTGACCTGGCTTGAGGGGAGAGGATCAAAAAACCTTCCCAGGAGAACTAACTTTCTGAGCTGAGATTTTTTTTTAACTGGTGTATGTGGGAGATCACTGTAAACCTTTGTGTAAAGTACACAAAGAAGGAAAGTGCACAAAAACAAAAAACAGGTAAAGGAAGCAATATAGCATGGTGACCCTTAAGCCCTTAAACCAAGAATTCTGTCAGCAGAGAGCTGTGTGAACTTGGGTAGGCTGCTTAATTCCTCTGAGCCTCGGCTGTCTTATCTGTAAGATGATTATAAGAGTACCTGCCTCACAGGGTTACGTTGAGGATCACACAAGTATTTCAAACAATGCCTTGTACAACGTGAGCAATGAGTAAGAACTGTGTGGTTATTAGTGAAGTAGGCATTCAGAGACAATGGCAACAGATGTCTTGATATAATAGGTCACATAGAGATGTTAAAGTTAGTTGTACTTTATCCTCTAAGCACTGTTTCTGAAGCAGGGCTTCTCAATTTTTAATGTCGTCCAAATCACCTGTGGTCTTGTTAAAATGTAGATTTCAATTTGGGACTGGGCCCTCAGGTTTTTGTTTATAAACAGGTTTCCAGATGATACAGATGTTGCTGGTCTAGGGATCACACTTTGAAAGCAACAATGTAGGAAACTGGGTTCTATGGGACGGTATGTAATACAGGGAAAAAAGGGCTCCTTGATCAAATGAGTTTGGGAGAGGATCTATGGTACAAAATTAAGCAGATTTATTCATTTTTAAAATGCTTACCTACTTTTGAGAGGGAGAAAGAGAGAGAGAGGAGAGAAAACAGTGAGGGAGAGGCAGAGAGAGAGGGAGACTGGGAATTCAAAGCAGGATCTATACCGGCAAGATCAGGGCAAAGCCCAAAGTGGGGCTCAAACCTATGACCTGAGCTGAAGGCAGACACTTAACCGTCTGAGCCATCTAAGCACCCCAATTTCTTATTTTTAATACTGTATTGTGCATTCTGAAGTTCTAAGAGGGACATATGGTATGTTGCACTTAAAAAAAATTTTTTTTAATGTTTTATCTTTGAAGGAGAGAGAGAGAGACAGCGTGATCAGGGGAGAGTCAGAGAGAGAGGGAGATACAGAATCTGAAATAAGCTCCGGGCTCTGAGCTGGCTGTCAGCACAGAGCCCAACACGGGGCTTGAACCCACGAACCATGAGATCATGGCCTGAGTTGCAGTCAGACGCTTAACCGACTGAGCCACCCAGGCACCTCAGTATGTTGCACTCTTATATCTAGTTAGGAGTATGGTCAGCTGGAAGATGTACATCGCCTGATTACTGCAGTCCAAACAAATAGAGATTTTTCCATCTTACCTAAGAACTCAGAAGGCAGAACATTGCTGGCCTACATGCAGTATGAAAGCTGGTATCTCTGTAATTCACTTTACTTTTCCCTGCTTCAAAT
Organism: Proteles cristata cristata; assembly: GCA_017311185.1. Taxonomy (NCBI): domain Eukaryota; kingdom Metazoa; phylum Chordata; class Mammalia; order Carnivora; family Hyaenidae; genus Proteles; species Proteles cristata. The sequence continues at coordinate 174,385 of JAESUZ010003255.1, forward strand.
CCGTGTGAAAAACAGGAAGAAGGCTGAAGGGTCAACAGACTTCAATTTATACCATATCGGCCAGAATTGTGTTACTTGGTCACTTCATCTAGAAGTAAGATCATAAAAGAGAATGTTGAATTTTACAGTCTTTAGAACTTGCAGGCAAGAGAAGTGTTTGCCAGGGCTCCTGGCTGTTCATTTATAAATGCAGTCTCGTGGGAACACTGTTCCAAACATCACACTTTGGGAAGGTATAAATAAGGGGGCACCAATGACAATTTTATTTATTTATTTTTTTAAATGTTTTATTTATTTCTAGGAGAGAGAGAGAGATAGCGTGAGCAGGGGAGGGTCAGAGAGAGAGGGAGTCATAGACTGAAACAGACTCCAGGCTCTGAACTGGCAGTCAGCACAGAGCCCGACGCGGGGCTCGAACCCACGAACCGCGAGATCATGACCTAAGCGAAAGTCGGACGCTTAACCGACTAAGCCACCCAGGCGCCCCACCAATGCCAATTTTAAATATGGGTATTATTTGTTCAAGTAGTAAGTAGCTTGAAGAATTCACACAATTAGGAGATCAAAAGAAGAAAAGCTTTTAAAGGAGGGGGGGAAGATTTGACAGAGAAGTGGGACAGGAACGAAACAAGTGTTACATGAATCTTAGGATAATAGTTTTTCAATGCAGAAGGAATGAGAAAAAAAATAAGGCCATAAAAAAAGTTGAAAGGGAAAGTATTCTAATGAACGACTGCTGGATTTAGTGATAACGTTTTTTTGTGTGTTTTAATTTCAATGGACTAGGGGGAGAATATCCAGAGGCCCGAAAATAAAAGCAGTTAGAGAAAATAGATCACTTAAAAAGTTTAGATATAAATGAACTAATTTAGATATAAATTGGACTGGTTTACCTGAAACCAATAGATGAGGAAGACCTCAGTCTACTTTCACCCCTAAGGAGTTATTTATTAGGCTCTATTACTTTTTAAAATGTAAGTATGCTTTTAGGGGCTTCTGGCTGGTTGGGGTTGTGAGTTTGAGCCCCGTATTGGGTATAGAGATTCTTTAAAAATAAAATAACAAAATAAAATGCAAATATGCTTTTGATTTATATCAGCTGATTACATGTTAGGGCCAATAAACTCACGAGTGCTTTTTGTTTTTCTTTTTAAATAGAGCAAAATGCACGAAGGCTGATTGCCTCACATGGGCAGAGGGGGATTCTACCAAGAGACGAAAAGCATTTATAAGAAAAAATAGTTGATATGTTCCTGAAGCCTGAAAGTACTGACTTCACACATTTACCTACAGTTTTAGAAAGGCTGTGAATCGTAAAATCAGTACCCATCCACATAGCCCATCACCTATCCTTCGGCCAGCACTAAGTAAGCTGGGGAGAAAGACAAGTCAACAAGTAGGAATTACACTGAACAATAAACAAGACGGCCTTGTGTTTAGCCATTGCCCAGACTGTTGGGAATTTAAATTTTATTTTTGCCACTCTTTTTTTTACAGCTCGGTGCTGAGTATTTTCATCTCTAACATATGAATAATAGGGGTGCCTGGGTGGCTAAGTTGGCTGAGCATCCAACTTTGAATCAGGTCATGATCTCACGGTCTGGGGTTCTAGCCTTGTTTTGAGGTGGCTGCTGTCAGTACAGAGCCTGTTAGCATCTTCTCTCCCTCTCTCTCTCTGCCCCTCCCCCACTCATTCTCTTTCTCTCTCTCTCTCAAACTTTAAAAAATGTTTTAAACAGTGAGTCATAATAGAGCTACCCACAGTAATCCTGAGGGGATTAAATGAGCTAATACTGTGCTTGGCACACACAGTAGAGCCCCTTCTCCGCGGTTTCGGCAGCTTCAGTTACCTGTGGTCAACCACCGCCTGGAAGCAGACGATCCTCCTCCTGAAGTATCCTCAGGTCACCCGCAGCCTAATAGACATCACAACACTTGCATCATTCACCTCTGCTCCTCTCCTCACGTAGGCATTTCTAATCTCACAGCATCTCAGGAAGAAGGCTGAGTACAGTGCAATAAGATATTTTGAGGGAGAGAGAACACATGCACGTAACTTTTATTAAAGTATGTTGTTATAATTGTTCTATGTTATTAATAATTATCCGGCTCCTACTGTGCCTAATTTACAAGTTAAACTTTATCATAGGTATGTACGTACAGAAGAAGACATAGGAGACACATAGTAGGGCTGGGAACTGCCCACGGCTTCAGGCACACACTAAGGGTCTCGGATTGTACACATAGCCTGTAGACAAGGAGGTGAACAACCACACTAAGTGCTCTGTAAACACTATGATGACGATGGTGGTGGCAGCGGCCGTAATGCTAATGGAGAAGAGGAAGGTAAAAAAGGAATATGGTGACGCTGAACTGGGGTGCTGTGTGGCCTTCATCAAGGGTGGAAGGTGTGAGGAGAGAGATGGTCAGAGGCTGTCCAGAGAAGATAGTGTATAAAATGAATTATGGCTCTGGGTAAACGATATCTTCTCATGAGCCCAGTAGTCGCTTTTTAATATTACTAAGATTTAAAATCCCCCCGAGTTAAATATGTCAGTTAGAGAACGACAGATATCACATGTTTTCACTCTTGTGCGGAGCTTGAAAAACTTAATAGAAGACCATGGGGGAAGGGAAGGGGAAAAAAAGTTTCAAACAGAGAGGGAGGCAAACCCGTAAGAGAATTCAATACAGAGAACAAACTGAGGGTTGATGGGGCGGGGAAAACAGGTGATGGGCATTGGGGAAGGCACTTGTTGGGATGAGCACTAGGTGTATGTAAGCAATGAATCATGGGGATCTACTCTCGAAGCCAAGAGCACACTGTATGCACTTTATGTTACCTAACTGGACAATAAGTTATATTGAAAAATAAATAAATTAAATTAAATCCTCAAAAATTAGAGGCTGAAAGCTGTTGTAGATATTGTCTGCTTTGACAGCCTCTAAAATGGGCCCAGGGGAGCCTTAGGTTTTGACAATATGCCTCAGGCTCCTTGCAGGGAACAGAAAGGTCTTTCATTAAGCACAGCTCAGGGCTTTTTTTTTTTTCTTCTATTTTATATATTTGGGTTCCACATAATTCTTTGTGATTTTTGTGTGTGTTTGGGGGAAAAAAAGGAAGAAAGCTTTTTATCTCTAAAAGAGGGTTTGGACTTCTCCCTTTATCTTACAGATCAAGAAATTTTCTGCATTTTTCCAATGACAGGTATTTCTGGGAAGGATTTTGTTACTCCCCTGACTCACATGAATTCACGAGCACTGTAAAGCCAACACCATACTCCGTGTTCTCACGGACGCTGGCACTTGATTTAGAATACTGCCTTAAAGAGCATCTACACCCAGTACAGACTGTGCTCTGGGGTGGGCAAGTCCCAGACAAGCTGCAACCTTTCAGAAGATAAAAGAGGGAATTAGGCCCTCAGTCATAACAAGCCAACCTCATCTCACAAAGAAAATGACATAGGGTATTGTCTCCTTAACTTAACTCCTGGGGTGTTGGCACCAACTGCAGTTTCTAGTCCTTTCTAATTATAGATGTGCTATGTAACATTGCCTTCACCTGTACCTGTAACACTAACAATGTTCAGCACTTACCATTATCAAAGACTTTTCCAGCTTGAACTAATTAATTCATACAATTCCAACCATCTGGGACCCATAGTATTATTACTCAGCTTTTACAGATACTGAAAACTTCAAAAGAGGTTTCTCCAAGGTCACATAGCAATTGGAATGGGTCGGGAGTGTATCTTAGGGGTACTAGATTTTTACATTCATTAGAAGGCAACAACATCATGCAGTTTAGACTTAGGGGTAATTTGATTTTTTTTTTTTCCATCAGGGTGCTAAACAGATACTGCTTTGTTGGTAGGTCACTCTGTGGCTTCTTTTGTAGCTTGTATCCCGAATGGAATGATTACACCCTTAGGAATTATCATACACGTCAAAATTGTTTGGAATAGCAGGTAGTTTTTGAGCTTTTAAAGGTAGTTAACATAAGCCAGCTGTTTCAACTCTCTCACTTTGCTCCTCTATTACACCTGCAGTATCTCTTTTCATTTATGCGATATTAGAACACTCTTGAAATGTAAAATGAAACCCCAGAAAAGTCCAATATAAAGGCTTCTCTGTCCTCTCCTGGTAGCCAGCCAACAAATTCAGATTCTTAGGAACTCACATATTCATCAGAAAAGGTCCTTTAGAGAGAATGCCAGCTAAAAAGCTGAAAACTAAAATCACTGGTTTTTAGAGATTAAAAATAGCCCAGGTTTCCCTAGTTTTGAGAAAGTCAAATGTGAAACAACACTAAGTAGCTCATTGATGGAAAATCATCACCATGACCTTGCAGCTTCTGCGCTGGCCTAGTAGTTGTGGTTTGAAAGAGTCTCACACCCTCTTGTATTTACTCACGGTGAAGAGGTAGGCACTCATATACTTGAAAATACAAATAAATAGTCAAAAGCTGATAGACTTTAAAATTTTTTTTAATGTTTTATTTATTTTTGGGAGATAGAGAGAAAGAGTGGGAGTGAGAGAGAAGGAGACACAGAATCCGAAGCAGCTCCAGGGTCTGAAATGTCAGCACAGAGCCTGACCCGGGGCTCGAACCCACACACTGTGAGATCATGACCTGAGCCGAAGTCCGTGGCTCCAACCGACTGAACCCTCCAGGCACACTGAAAGCTGACAGACTTTCATATAGGCAATGATTATGTAAGGTAAGCAATGCCAAATTAAAATGATATCTTAGTAAGAGTTTCGTGTTGACTCGGACCAGTAGGTCCAGAAAAGAAATGGTTCTGGAAACTTCCAGGATATGTAAGGAATTTGGTGAATATGGTTAAGAAGTTTTTCTAGATAGGAATCTTTTGAAACCTAGGTCTAAAGAACATCTGCATATGGTTTATATATGAATCAGCATGTAGTAGGATGTGTAATGCCGAGGAACATGGAATTTGGCAATGTGTTTTACTCTCAAAGCTGTTTTTAATACCAAGTTGTAGGTCCAGGCCACTTAATTTTTTTAAGTTTGTTTATTTTGAAGGGGTTGCAGAGAGACACAGAGAGAGAATCGCAAGCAAGCTCCAAGCTGTCAGCAAGGCTCAAACTCACGAACTGAGATTATGACCTGAGCCGAAATCAGGAGGAGGGTTGCTTAACCGCCTGAGCTACCCAGGTGCCCCTGGGCCACTTAATTTTTAAAAAGTTTTTAAATAGATCTGATTCACTCCAGACTTTCAAGATCCTTGGTGTCATTCGTCAATACTCTTCTCACTCAGAGAAGCGAAACACTTTGATACAATGGTTTCAGTTCAAGGGTAATTCTCCAGGGTGAACCTAACTGTGAGAAAAGTGCATGTGAGAAGTTCAGATCCACACAGTCGCCTGAAATAGAGTAAGAACGCTGTATGCTGTGATGAGTACAGTATGCACACGGCTCTCAGGCGTGCTCCCGATGTCGACCGACTCCGGGGAGCCAGGGGTGGGGGTGGGGACAGGTGCCCGAGGCAAGATGCTAGGACAGCTGGTAAGCTCTCCATACTCATTCCTTCACTTAGTAAGCCCTGGGTTGGACTACCTGCCAATGGCGCACGGATGCCAGCTACTTCTCATATTGTTTTTTTTTAATTTTTTAAATTTTTAAAAATTTATTTCTGAGGGAGAGAGACAGGGTGAGCAGGGGAGAGTCAGAGAGAGAGGGAGATACAGAATCTGAAATAGGCTCCAGGCTCTGAGCTGGCTGTCAGCACAGAGCCCAACATGGGGCTTGAATCCACAAATTGTGAGATCATGCCCTGAGCCGAAGTCGGATGCTTAACTGACTGAACCACCCATGCGCCCCTCTCTCATTGTTTTATAATGTAAAAAAACTCACAGACTAGTATACCAAAAAGGGTAAATTTTACTATATCATGCATTAATATAAAAAGTAAAAATAAACCCCACCATAATGGGGCAATGAAAAATTTTCAATACTAACTTTATGCATTGAATGTAGGTTGTGAATTGTGATTAATAATTATCAATGTAAGTTAAAAGCATGATCTCAAATTTCAACTAGTATTATAAATGTAGGTTTAAATATCTCATCTCAAATTTCAACTAGTCTTAGATACTAAGATTTTATTACCATAAGGCAATATTCTATCATTTAGTGGGTGAAATAACATTTAAAACAATAAAATTAAAAAACAGAGACTACCGTATCTATAGATTTTATAAGAGTGAATAGAACATGCATGCTCTCTATTCTCAAAACAATCTTATCTCATTTATTAAATACGTATCTACTTAAAGTAATAATGTAAAGCAAGATATGTCACCAATGTATAAGCAAAGTATCTTAATACTATGGTGTGTCTGGGGAAAAAATGTAACGTAATAAAACTCGTAATAAAATACGAATCCCTGGAGCTCACTGATCTCTGTAGTGTTTCACAGGAAAACCTCCACATCACGTTTCTGTATACCATCTTTGCTATCATCCAAAACTTCCTGAAAGAGCCTATTTAGAGACTGAAACTTTTCCATGCTGGAGGCTGGCCCAGGGGATTTTTTTTTTTTTGTAAAGTGTGGGGCAGTCTATTTGGCCATTTTCAGTTACTCTGTTTTTCCTGTCTCCATAAATAAAGTCTGTCAAAACACAGTCTTCCATGCCAAGACGTGAAGAATACTTTCCGGGTTAGACAGTGCTTTATAAGATAGCAATTTAAATAGTTTAAAATAAATGTTTGTTCATTTTACCTAAAATAATTTTGTAAAAATTTCTCAAGTGACAGAAAACAGGAGCCTTCTTGGGCATTAGGAGGGGATGGTGCACAGTGGTTGATAGAGAACGTTTCCGGCAATGACAGAATCTGAGGACACTCTTGTTAGCTTTTTTTTCACACTGGTGTTTATTGGCAGGAAACGGGGTGCCAGACCTGAGGCCCCTCACAGGGCGGGGACCCGGGTTCTGTCGTCTTGGTCAGATACTGTGGCCACTGTCTCCAGAACAGAGAACAGTTGAGGCCTCTTCTCCCTGCCTGCACAATATGGGCTCTAGCAGAGAGAGACCGGTGCTAAAGGCCCACAGACTGCTTTGTGGGTCTGCTCCTACTGCCTCCTGGGTGAGGTCGCAGTGGCTTTGTTTACTCTGCAAAGTCACAGTGGCAAAAGTTGCCTCCCAAGGTCAACTTTCTTCACAGATCAAATTCTGGGAGAATCCAAGCTTTTTCCTCTCCTGCCTCTGGCCCTTCCTCCTTAAAGAGACAGCCTGGTGAACTCCCTAGATGCTGGCCCAGGCCTTCACATTCCATGTTGTCTGCCACAGCTGCTCAGAGTCTTCAGGAAGGCTCTATGCGTGGGCTCACTCGCTGGGAGCTGCTGTTAGAGACTAAGTCCCTCAAGTAGTTTCTTTCTTGTACTTTCTCAGGTGTTGATTGACTAGTTTCTTCTAAGGTGATAAGGAAGGGCTGGAATGTCTTCCATTCCTTCTCAAGTAATGGAAATGCCCTTCAAGCAACAGCTTTATTTATTTTGGTTCTAATATTACTGTCGGTAATTTCGGGAGAGAAAGAAAGGAAGGGAGCTGTGTCTGGATGCACCCTGGAAACCTCAAAGACACAGACGGACACCTCCTTTTTCAGTGTTCCATATCACCTCAATGCACCCCAGAGCTCAACGTCAGAAGACCTTGTTTCAGTATTTTCTATCCATTATATTGTGAAGTACTGCTATCAAAGCTAAGCTGGAAATTGAATATCAGGTTTATTGGGTAGAATTTAAGGTCTGGAGACACCCGTTCCTCTGTGTGCAGTATAGCAGTTGCTACCAAAGAATATGTATTAACCAAATAAAATTAAAATACAATAAGATAAAATGAGAAAAGTACGAAGTACCTAGAAAAGCACAAACAACATGAATACTACATAGATAGGAATAATCTTCTAGGCATTTGGTTTAAGGTTGGATTCATTGCAGTCTCCTGAAAGGCATGCTTGTTCTCTAAGTAAGTTGTGTTGAGCCAGGCTGTGGGATGCCCTGTAACTGCCAAGGCAGCAGATTCCCTGAAAGTTTCCAGCATCAGGTTTCCTTGGCACAGATCTGCACAGGGCGTCAGTCTTCTGAAGCTGATTACTTTGCCACGGTGGGTACTGCCTGTCCACTGGAAGCCATCCACACTCTTACATAATGTTTCCAATGGTTGTACAGTCAGATGTATACATACATAAGGCATACACTTGACTAAACATTTGGGTTTATTTAAAAAAAATTTTTTAATGTTTTATTTATTTCTGAGAGAGAGGAAGAGACAGTGTGAGCAGGGGAGGGTCAGAGAGGGAGACACAGAATCTGAAACAGGCTCAAGGCTCTGAGCTGTCAGCACAGAGCCCAACATGGGGCTCAGACTTATGAACCGTGAGGTCATGACCTGAGACAAAGTCAGACGCTTAACCGACTGAGCCACCCAGGCGCCCCTAAACATTTGGGTCTAATAATCCCTTATCCTGATAGTGATTAGATCCAAGCTATACAACCCTTCTGCTGGATGGTATAAGCAGACCTCTAGGAAAGAAGATGGACTTATTCATCTCTGTGGACCTTTTCTATAAAAATTTTCATGTGACATTACGGTACAGTGATGATTGCTAATGAAAGTTACCTTTAAAGAGCAGTATAAAGGGATTAATTAAATGCATATTTGACAAACATGTTTAGAGTAACAGATATATTATTAGTCACCACAACAAAAAATATGAAAAATTAACCTATGCAGAGTTTATAGCCGAATGCAATAACACGATAAAATAATTAGAATAAAAGCACTATAAAATAATCAGAATGCCTTTGCACTTTGTCTTACAATAGCAGTCTGTACAACATTCTATGGAACTTGCAAAGAATGAGCTACAAATTAGATATATATTAGGACTGTGAGTTGGATAGTCAATATACTCTTAGTCCCAAAGATTACGCAGCTGCCAAAAATAAGCTAATATGATCTTGGGGTCCGTTGACAGAAGCATAATACTTAGAATCAGAATAGTACATATAAGCAGTGACAATTTTGGACTTACCCAACTATATATGGAATATTGAGTTCAATTTGGGGCCAAAATTAAAAAGATATTTGTAAACTATAAGCTGATTCATAAGAAACTATCCACAGGGGCACCTGGATGGCTAAGTCGGGTAAGCACTGACTTCAGCTCAGGTCATGATCTCACGGTTTGTGAGTCTGAGCCGCACACCGAGTTTTGTGCTGACTGCTCAGAGCCTGGAGCCTGCTTCAGATTCTGTCTCCCTCTCTGGCCCTCCCCCACTTAAAATATATGAGGGATGAAAACTGAAAATTTGCTAATTTTGGCTAAACTTAGAAAGAATACCCCAGATTCAGAGCTAAATGAAAGATAAAATAGTCAGCCTCTCAACTTCATAAGAATATCATCATGGGGTTTACTTAATTGAGGCTAGACCTTTTGCAGAAAATACTGCAGGTGTGGCTAAGCGTTAGTTGGGAAGTTAAACCACGTTGGGAAGTTAAACCAGAGAGATTTTGGTCTCTTCCAAATCTTAGATTTTTATGATTTGGAATTGTGCTTCTAACATTACACATTATTTCTAAGACATAACATACTAGATGAGTGCTTTTTAACCTTTGCCTTTTTATTGTCTTATGACCAATGCATGACAGTAGTGGGTGATAAATGAATCACTTAGCAAGTGACAGTCTTAGCATATTATATATACCAAGGTCTGGTGGTTAATAAGGTCATTTTTTTAGCAACCAGAGAATCTTATGATTCAAAACTGTTGGGGAAAATGTACACCAAGAAACAAATAAATGAAGTCAGCATGTTGATGTAGAGCAAAGGCTAAGTTAAGGCTTAGAGAGAAATAGCATCAAGAGAGGAAAGTGTCAGTGGCAAAAGGCATAAGAGAATCCTTTGGCAAGAACAGAAATACAACGTACACTTGACATGATATTTGCCAAGCGCCAGATGCTGTGCTTGGCATTTATTTTCTGCTTATACGTCGATCCTCCAAACAACTTATGAACTAAGATTTATAATAATCATCCCCTTTTGATGAATGAAGAAACATAGGCACAGAGAGGTTAAGTAGTAATGCCGAAGACCACACAGCTGGCCGGTGGCAATGAAATGGGATTTGAACCCAAGCATCCCTGCTCTAGAATTCACACATGTAACACCTATATAAAGAATATCTAAGCTGAGGAGAAAGAAATAAATCATAGAGGAAGAAAGAAGTAAGGGTACACACACACACAAACACACACACACACACACAAAGCAAAGAGAAATGAACTGGCAATTACAATTCTTAGAATTCCACCTAAAAAGGAAGGGCAAATAACCATGATACATGAATGTTTTATTTAAAACTGGAAAAAAAATGAGAAGATTTTCATAATAAAATTCTAATTCTGCTGTAAGAATTATTTTAACAGATTCATTTTTAAATGTTTAGCCACTTGTCAACTGTGACTCATGGATCTTCTCTAATGCTCCTGGATGATTTAGGCCTGAAAGGATTCTCTGCAATTATCTACAGGGAGAAAGGAAAGAAAGCACCTCTTTTCATTATCATCTCTGTCCCAAAGCCCAAACTTAGTCAGGGTGAATGAAAATTCAGGCACCCTCAGATGCAGAGCAATTAGAAAAGATTATGTCTTTCATGTGGCTGGCGGTGGGGAGCAGTAGAAGGAATATAAAATGTCAAAATGAAATTCCACCCTGTAAGCATCGATCTGCACCTGCTGCTATTGGACAAAAGAACATAACGTTCAGTCCTTCCTCTGGATCCTAGATATTTCCCCTCCCACAAATCTGGTACAGTCAGTGTTGAGTGGGAAAAGAGCTCACAAAAATTCTTCACTACTTCTAATATGCTGGCCTTGCAAAACCTTTTTTATTTTTTTAAAATATTTATTCATTTTTTTTTTAAGAGACTGAGAAAGAGCAAGCAGGGTAGGAGCAGAGAAAGACACACACACCAAATTCGAAGCAGACTCCAGGCTCTGAGCTGTCAACACAAAGCCTGAGGCGGGGCTCGAACCCACAAACTGTGCAATCTTGACCTGAGACCTAGTTGGCCGCTTGACCGAATGAGCCACCCAGGTGCCCTACCCTTGCAAAACCTTTAGGCCATGCTGCCATGCAGAAATTTTAGCCTCTCCCTTGTCCCTTCCTGGCAGGATATATCCTTGAGCCTGAGGGTCGGGTCTGACTGAATTCTACCTTTACCAGCTACATTTGATGTGCTCCAAGTTAGTTTTACAGAATGCAGAATGATACACCAACATGTTAACATTCATAGAGACATCACAATAGTTTTATTTGGTAGACATAAACTTTAAAGCGATTTCTAAAAGTTTGTTAATTGAAATCTTGTGAGACCCCAATAATTATTGCCACTGCAATAAACAAATGAAGCCCGAAGTTTAAATCCAATTGTTACCTGCTAATTCAATTCCAAATGTCCAGTCTGTGTTACATTATGAGTGAAGAGGGCAGAGGGATGGGAAGGGAGAGAAGTGACCCACAGGGACGTCTTTGAAATATCTAAAGGCATCTGGGGGCCTGAAGCATGTGTCATTTATTTATACAACTTGTATTTTAGAATGTGGAAAACCATAAACCCTGACTGAAAACTCTTAATAAGAGTCAAAGCTAAGAATTTGTGGTCAGTAGGGGCGCCATGTGGGAGAAGAGGGTGGGAAAGATTCCATTTCCTCCTCCTCCAGATTCTGACTCACCAATTTAAAGCAATTAGAAACAAGCATTACTCAACAGAAAACATTGTATATTAGTTATTCAATCTTCTCCCCAAACACTCCCCCGATGCATTGCTCTTAATGCTAAAGCTAAGGGGTACCATTACCATGTCAGTTACCATATTTTGCAAAGTCAGTTGTGGATCCTTCTGACTAGATTAATATTCAATACTTTTTCATTCTTTTAATCCTTCCAGAGCTAGAAATTATTCAGCATGGAAATATATACTTCATAATAGTAACTAGAGAGATTGATTTTGTTTTCCTTTTTATTGAGGTGGAACATATACATGGTTAAATTATACACTTTAACTGTGTAGCTTGAATTTTCATTTGTATTCACCCGTGTAACAACTACCTAAATTAAGATACAATGTATTCCAGCACCCCAGAAGCTCTGTTATGCCCCTTCTAATTACCATTCCTCATCCTCCAACATTCAACACAGTCCCTATTCTAAGCTCTATCACCATAGTGTTGCTTATTCATAAATACACAAAGTTACATATATGTGTGTATAAATATATAAACATGTATGTATCTGTATATATACAAATACATAGACATACATACATATATAGAGAGAAGGTGATAGAGTAGGTACTTTTATATCTGGCTTCTTATACTCAACATTTTTTCAGTGAGATTTACTCGATTAGTTGTATGCAAAGGTAGTTCATTCCTTTTTACTGCTTGTTGTGTATTCCATTATAGGAAGATACCACAGCTTACTTATCTATTCTGTTGGTAAGCATTTGGTTTGTTTTCAGGTTTGGGTCATATATCTGCTATGAACATTCTTGAGATATTGCTGGGTATGCCTTTGGTGAGCAAAAACATGAATTTCTCTTCTGGGTGTACCTGGTTCGTAAGGTGGGCATATGTTTTGCTTTAGTAAATCCTGACAGTTTTTCAAATTAATTTGAATCTCTGTCAGCAATCTATGAGAATTCTACTTGCTCCATATTGTCATCAGCAGTTGGTATTATCAGATATTTTGTTTTGTTTTTGTTTCTTTTTAATGTTAGCCATTCTGGTTGGTATGTAGGGGTGTCTCAGTCCGGCCTTAATAAGCATATTCTAGTGACTAAGAGTCTGACTTGCCTATTCAAGTCTTTTTCCCATTTTAAAGTTCAAATGTTTATCTTTCTCCTAAAGACTTTATATACTCTAGCTATAAGTTCCTTGCTGCATGTAAGGTCAGCAAATATTTTCTCCCAATTTATAACTTGCCTTCTCACTCTCTTAGTGGTAGTTTTTGATGAATAGTTCTTGAAGTAAACAAGTACAAATTATCAATCTTGTTTTTGTGGTTAGTGTTTCTTATGACTAATTGAAGAAATCTTTGCCTATAGCCAGAGGATGATGAATTTCTGACTGAGTACAAGATACATAAAGGAATATCCCATCATTATGAAGTTATACTGCTTCATTGTTTAGTGGTTATATTCTAAAAGAGAATCATTTATATGGAAAAGCAAATGATCTAATGAAGTATTTCCTTTGATTTTAGTTAGCTAAAGTTTAGAAATTATCTGACATTAGAGCCCCTAAGGGCTCAGTTGGTTGAGTATCCAACTTTAGCTCAGGTTATGATCTCAAGGTTCTTGAGTTCCAGTCCCACATCGGGCATGCTGCTGTCAGCCTGTCAGCAAAGAGCCTGCTTCAGATCCTCTGTGCCCCCTCTCTCTGCCCCTCCCGCACTCATGCTTGCTCTCTCTCTCAAAAAAAAAATAAATAAATAAAATAAATAAAATATTTTTTAAAAGAATGAAAATGGGGCGCCTGGGTGGCTCAGTCAGTTAAGCGTCTGACTTCGGCTCAGGTCATGATCTCACAGTTCATGGGTTCAAACCCCGCATCGGGCTCTGTGCTGACAGCCAGCTCAGAGCCTGGAGCCTGTTTCAGATTCTGTGTCTCCCTCTCTCTCTGACCCTCCCCTGTTCATGCTTTCTCTCTCTCTCAGAAATTTAAAAAAAAAATTAAAAAGAATGAAATTATCTGCCATTATTGATAATCACTTCCATGTTTATGTTAAAAAGATAAGAGATAAGTGTAGGTGAGGATTTGGAGAAGAGGAGATCTTTGTGCACTGTTGATGGGACTATAATCTGGCATACCCTCTGTGGAAACCAGTATGGACATTCCTCAAAAATTAAAAATAGAACTACCATATGATTAAGCAATTCCACTCCTGGGTGTTTGCCTAAAGAAAACAGAAACACTAATTCAGAAAGATATATGCGCACCAGTGTCAATTGCAGCATTACTTATAATAGTCAGGACATGGAAACAACCTAAGTGTCCAATGATGGATGAATGGATAAAGAAAATGTGGCCTCTAGATACAATGGAATATTATGCAGCCATAAAAAGCGAAGGAAATTTTGCCATTTACAACACAGATGGAAACTGAGGGCATCATACAAGATGAAATAAGTCAGATGGAGAAAGACAAATACCATATGATTTCATTTATATGTGGAATCTATAAGGCAAAACAAAACAAAAACCTGAGCACATAGGCACAGAGGACAAATTGGCAGTTGTCAGAGGCAGAGGGTGGTGGGTAGAGGATGGGAGGAGAAAATGGGTTAAGGAGGTCAAAGGGCACAAATTTTAGTTATAAGATAGATAAGTCATGAGGATATAATATACAGCATGGTCACTGTAGTTAACAAAACTGTGCTGCATGTTTGAAAGTTGCTGATTGTCAGGGCGCCTGGGTGGCTTAGTCGGTTAAGCGTCTGACTTTTGCTTAGGTCATGATCTCGCGGTTCGTGGGTTCGAGCCCCGCGTCAGGCTCTGTGCTGACTGCCAGCTCAGAGCCTGGAGCCTGTTTCAGTCTGTGACTCCCTCTCTCTCTGACCCTCCCCTGCTCATGCTCTCTCTCTCTCTCTCCTAAAAATAAATAAAACATTAAAAACAACAACAAAAAAAGAAAATTGCTGATTGTCAATCTTAAAAGTTCTCATCACAAGAAAAAAAATGTGTAACTATTTCTGGTGACAGATGTTACCTAGACTTATTGTGGCAATCATCTTGCAACACATACAAATATTGACTATGAATGTTGCTGTACACCTGAATCTAATATAATGGTATACGTCAATTATGCCTTAATTAAAAAATGTTCAGAAGAAACATTTATTAGAAGCTAGAAAGGAGTGTAACACCCAACATACAGATATTGCCTGGATTCAACAGCCTTCTAAACCATGGTCTTATGATACAGTATTATATTGTACGCTTACACACACGCACACACACACACAGTAATGTATTATACCATCACCTATGCACATGTGTTTTCCTTACCTTTATAATAAATTATATCAGGGGGCTTTATTAAAAAATAAAAAGAACAGAAGGCCATTTATACATCAGACTTGGAGAAGTCTTTCAACCTTTCTGGGCTTCAGTTCACTATCTGGGAATGAGATTGATAATAGTACATATCTCATAAGGTGGTTATGAAGAGTAAATGTGTGAATGTATGTAAAGCACTTAGTAAGTGTACAAAAATATTAGACATAATTGTGATCATGGAACACCAAGCTTGGGGTAGTTATAGCTTTACTCAGTTTTAGATGAGGAAATGCCAGGAGAGATGTTAAGCTTATATGACCTTAGCAATAAAACTTGTCTGTAAGCCCACATCTGTCTTTCATGGGCTTTTGATTCACCATGTGAAAATTGTAAATTGTTTATTGTACACTGAGCATTGAGAGACCTGAATTTGGGTAAAAATTAAGGAGAAATAAATACAAGTTATACCAAAGCTTGTCACAAAATTATTTGAGTTCTACATTCTATGCAGTTCAGTACTAGGAGAAACCTGTAAATGAATTATCATACAGGCACTGTCATTTGTTTAAACTAGATCCTGAGTGCTGGGCATGGTGTTGATTTATGGATCACTGAGAAGATCCCAGAGAAGCTATTTGCCTAGTATCTTTCCATCCCACTACATTTTAGGCTCACAGAGTTTTGCTTCTGTTTTCCATGGTCTGATTTCTACCCCATCACACATTTTTATTTCTGCTTTGGAGTGTGAAGAGGTGTTCTACAGCACAGGTGACCCGTTGCTGATGGGACTTCCGGGACAGTGGTTCTCAAAGTGTGGCCCCCAGACCCAGCAGCACTGTCACCTAGGAACGTGTTTGAAATTCAGATTCTTGGGGCCCCTGGGTCGCTCAGTCGGTTAAGTGTCCGACTTCAGCTCAGGTCATGATCTTGAGCCCCATGTCGGGCTCTGTGCTGACAACTCAGAGCCTGGAGCTTCTTTCAGATTCTGTGTCTCCCTGTCCCTCTGACCCTTCTCTGCTCACGCTCTGTCTCTCTCTCTTTCAAAAATAAATAAACATTTATTTTTAAAATGCTCTTATTATTTCTGAGAGAGTGAGAGACAGCATGAACAGGGGAGAGTCAGAGAGAGAGGAAGATACAGAATCTGAAACAGGCTCCAGGCTCTGAGCTGGCTCTTAGCACAGAGCCCGACGTGGGGCTCGAACCCACAAATCGTGAGATCATGACCTGAGTCAAAGTTGGACATCTAACTGACTGAACCACCCAGGTGCCCCAATAAACATTTAAAATTTTTTTTAAAAAGAAATAAATGCAGATTCTTAGGCCCCACCCCAGAACCTGTGAATCAGAAACTCGAAGGTGTAAAGCCATGTCATGTTTTTTAACAAGCTACCTGGTGAGTCTGTGCCCTCATCCCCCCTTGGTGATTCCGATGCTACAGGTTGGGAAGAATGTGCTAGAGAAAGATTACTAACTCATCCATCTGACTATGTGAGGTAAGTTGGCTTATTCATTAATAAATTGAACATCAAATTTCCAGAAACCATGTCAAAAATAACCATTTTTTTTGGTGGCCATTTGATTTCATTTGTTAATCTGCTTTTTAGGCTACATAACTAGCAGGCTTCAAGTTTTTAAAAAATACAAAAGAGCATACAAAGAGATCTCTCCCCTTTCCTCTTGTGTCCTAGAGGTGAATCATGATGATGTTTGTGGTGTATCTTTACAGAATTATTTCAACATAACACTAGCAAATACACTTGCTTTCTTTTCTGCACAAAATGTAGCATGCTCTATACATTGTGTCCAAATGTGGCCATCTTAAATGGCGCTCAGTGTATATAGGTTCAACATTAAGTTTTGAGGTCTTTTTCATGCTTTGTAAAAGAAGGTATGCTTTATAGAAACTTCTTAAAATAGGAATTGATTTTGCATTTAGATGCTTCCATGAAACAAGTCCTAATGCTGTACACTACCTTTTCTTTTTACTTGGTTTCCAGATAACCCATTGAAATGTTCAAGGGTATAGAATTAAGATCATTACCAGGTATGATTTCCTGTACATCATGCCCCAAAAGCTTAGCCTTCTACAAATGTCAAGGTTTCATCACACATAACTGATTTAGTTTTCAGATGAAGATTTAAACCATGTGTTATTCATTCAAGGATGCTGGAATTTATTCCAAATTATGCTGGAGACCACTCACTTTTAGCTTCCTATTAAGAATTATATTGGAACTCCATTCTGAATTCACTTTTATCCTGCTTTCCCATACCTGGCATAATGCCAATTCAGTTTTTACTAAAAACGCCACCATATTCGCCTTCTTTATTCTTTTAGCAGTATTGCAACCCTGACACTTGATCTCTGCAAGCGATTATCTGGTTTCTTCATTTCTCCTTTTAATATCTTTAAAAGAATTGAAGCATTTAAAATAGCCTTCTGGACTCCGCCAAAACGTTCCCAGCTGTCTCAAAATATGAACCAAATTATACCAAGGAACTTATCTCTTTAAAATAAAGCCCATAGGAATGGTTCTAAATTTCCAAACTTTGCATTCAAGGCCTACAATAGTCTACCTTTTCAGAGATATCTCCCCTAACTGAGCTCTCAGCTCAATAAACATTATGCTATTTTTAGCTTCCTGAGTTTTTTTAAAGTTTATTTATTTTGAGGGAGAGAGAGAGAGAGAGCTCATCAGCAGAAGAGGGCAGAAAGAGAATCCTACACAGGCTCAGCACAATCAATATGAATCCCAATGCGAGGCTCAGTCTCATGAACTGTGAGATCATGACCTGCGCTGAAATCAACAGTCAGGTTCTTAACTGACTGAGCCACCCAGGCACCCCAGTTTCCTGAGTTTTTGTGGTGTATTTCTCTTTCCATGGCTTCATGAATGAGGGCCATTCCCCATGCTCATCTGTTGACTTGTTTGCTACCATATTTCAAAGTTCCCTCCTGTGACTGAAATACCCCCGGATTCCTAACAATATTACTGCTTGTTTGTAGGTGGATATATTTTATCTTATTGAACTTTATTTTTTATGTTTATTTATTTTGAGAGAGAGAGATAGAGCGTGCAAAGAGAGTAGGGGCAGAGAGAGAGAGAGAGATAGAATCCCAAACAGGCTCTGCTCTGTCAGTGCAGAGCCCATTCCCTGAACTGTGAGCTCATGAAATGAGCTGAAATCAAGTGTTGAATGCTTAACCAACTGAGCCACCCAGGTACCCCTCTTATTGAGCTTTATAACCACCTTCTGAGATAAAAGCTGTGAGCATCCTTACCCCTATTACCAGTGAGGAAATAGAGGCCTAAAGGGTCTAATCCTTCTTCTGGACTCCTCTGTGTTGACAAGAGGCTCCACACACTTGGGAGCCACATTACCTCATAATATTACCTTTCTACATGTGTATGACTTGTCATCACAGCCCAATTCCCTTAAAAGCACACACTTCATCTGGCTGTCCTTGGATTTTCCTCCTGTGACTTGAACACAGTAAATAAGATGAGTTATTCAACTTGTTAGAATCAGTCATAATGCTTTGAGCAAAAAGAGAGGCTTACAGATCATTTAATGAATACTTGTGTTTCTCAACAAGTTTGAGAGTTGCATAGCCCTGGGAGTGAAAGGTAATGCGATTCATTTTTATTAAAAGATTTGAGATTAAAATCACTTTAGGTTTTAAATAAATGCTGACATCATACAATGTATGGCATGTAACATTTAGATAAGTTCGAAGATGAAACATGAAACTTCAGAGAAACTCCACAGGAATATCAGAACTCTAACTGATTCCTCCAGGCGACCCAGGCTTCTAGGAGATAACTATTTTTTTCTCCTCTGCAGTTGGTGCTATTTCTATCGAAAAAGTTGAGAAATGTAAAATGCAATGCTAGCTGAAGCCTGGAGAGGTTGAGCAGATTGCCCTAAATCACACATTAACTCAACCAATATTGATTTGGCATCTGCAGCTCACTGTGCAAACACAGGGGCTAAAACAATGAGCAAAACAGATGCAGACACCAACCGTACAAAGTTTGTAGGCAAGTGGGGGTGAAGGGAAGAGAAAGCCATTAAATTCATATTCAATGTGTCACCCGTGTAACCAGCTGCTCTCTTGGTTAGTGCAACAGAACATATTAAGTAAAAGCAACTCAACTCTGTATTGCAGCCTTTCCAGGAAATACACAAGGGAAATCCATTATTATTGCACAACAAAACCTCTAGCATCTTTCCCTGTATCTTACATTTTCAGTAGGGCTTTCAGCAGCAAGTCACTGACAGAAAATGAACTTTCCCAATGTTGTTCTTGACCTTCAGCCTAAAGAGCCCCCAGCGCTTGGGTCTCCCACCCCCTCTCTTTTCCCATCTAGTTGATCTTCAAAAATGAAGCTAGATTCTTAGAAGAGATTTTAGTAGTTAAGGTGGTGGGGGGAAAAAAACGTGAGTTCTCGTGAATTGATTTTTGTACCTGTCGTGTTTTTAACCCACACAGCATGGTAAATGTAAAAGTGCAAAGTACTTGACCTACACTGGAGAATTAGGATAGACTTCTGGGAGAAAGGGACCTATTAAACTGAGCTCAGACTGTTAAATAAGTAGTAATCAAGAAAAGGAGGTAGGAACATTGCAGGCTTAGGGATCACAGTCAATGAGATTTCATGGTGGGAAAAGCATGGAAATAATAAAAGGTCATTGTGGCTAGACTGCAAGATAAGAGGGTGAGGGCAGAAGCTGGAGTTGGGGGCAAAGTCCAGTTATGCAGGGCCTTATGGACCATGTTTGGGATTTGGTCCCTTTCTCTGAGAGCAGTGAGAAGCAGGACAGTACTGGGATCAGATCTGCATTCTTTTTAAAAACATTTTTTAAGTTTATTTATTTATTTATTTATTTATTAATGTTTTATTTATTTCTAGGAGAGAGAGAGAGAGAGACAGCGTGAGCAGGGGAGGGTCAGAGAGAGAGGGAGTCACAGACTGAAACAGGCTCCAGGCTCTGAGCTGGCAGTCAGCACAGAGCCCGACGCGGGGCTTGAATCCACGAACCGCGAGATCATGACCTAAGCGAAAGTCAGACGCTTAACCGACTAAGCCACCCAGGCGCCCCTTAAGTTTATTTATTTATTTATTTTGTGGAAGAGAGAGAAAGAGAGAGAGTGACTGCGTGCATGAACGAGAGCGGGGCAGAGACAGAGGGAGAGAATCCCAAGCAGGCTCCATGCTGTCAGTGCAGAGCCTCACATGGGACTCAGTCTCACAAACTATGAGATCATGATTTGAGCTGAAATCAAGGGTCAGATGCCTAACCACCTGAGCCTGGGATCGGGTTTGCATCCTGATGCAAAAAAAAAAAAAAAAAAAAGAAAACAATGGAGACTAAAGATTTGAGAGATTTGTGGGAACTTCTAAGTAGACTTAGGTTGAGTTGAGGTGGTGCCAGAGGAGATGAAAAGAAGAGTAAAACTTCAAAAGCTACTTGGGAAGAAATGGTAAGGACTCTATTCTAGACTGGAAATGGGTACTGAAGGAGAGAGACATCAAGGGTAACTTGCAAGCTTCTGGCTTGAACTACTGGATGGATGATGATAATCGACATTGACACAGGAGATTCTAGAAGAAGAACAGATTTTGTGGAGAAGTTCTTTCTCTAATAAGACAGAAAAAAAAAATAGTGATTTTGCTTCAGCAGGTCATGAAGCTTCAGAATTTCTCACTCATTCTTTCTTGGCTTGCTCCTTTTATTTCTTTTATCTCATCAATCACCACTTAAGAAACCTATACAAAGCACTTTGAGTTTACTTGGCTATTTTATTCATTGCTCTCAAAGAATGACATATAGTATCATTTAGTTTAGCAAAACTGGTAAAAAGTAGGTTTCATTCTAAATTTTGTATGTTGTACTGTGAAATATAAGCATGAATGTGATCTATATTCACAAAAGGAGTAGATAAAAGATGTTGGGTCGTCTATCACTGTTTAACAAATAACTCCAAAACTTAGTAGCTTAAAACAACTGTGTTATTTTATCACTATTTTTCATGATCCTGGGGCTGACTAGATGGATGTAGTTTTTCTGTTAGACTTCCTTAGTCACGTGTCTGGTTGGTGATACTGGGCCTTTGACTGGAATGTTCGCATGGGGCTCAAATCCACGGACCATGAGATCATGACCTGAGCTGATGTTGGACGCTTAACCGACTGAGCCACCCAGGCGCCCCAGTAATTCCTAAATTATTATAATTACAAATATTTCATGTACTTTTCTGGTGGACAGAGATTGAGTAGTTAAAATCATCCATGCTTTAAGGCTTAATAATGTCCCTTCGTGTCTTAGTACACAGAACCTGTGAATTTACCTTATGTGGCAAAAGAGACTTTGCAGGTGCACTTAAGGTAAGGATCTGGGGAGAAGGAGACTATCTTGAACTATCCCAGTGGGACCTTAATGCAATCTCAAGGGTCCTATAAGAGGGAAGCAGGTGGATATTGGGCACCCATAGAGGAAAAGCCAATGCCACTGAGGTTGGAGTAATGGAGATAAAAAGAGCCCGTGTCCCCTCAAAGTAGAAGAGCCCTGGATGGAAGACAATCTCCCCACGAGCTGCTGCTGCACTACACCTGGACTCCAGCCCCTTAAGACTTCTTTTGCACTTCTGCCCTCCAGACTGTCAGAGAATAAATTTGTGTTGTTTTAAGCCATGAAGTTTGTGGTGATTCATTACAGCAAAAACAGCAAACAAATACAGTCAATAAAACTAATGAAATGGAAGAAAAACAGTTTACATTTCAAATAATTCAAACCTAAACATCCTTCGGCTGACATAAATGGGAGATTGATACGGTAGATTAAAATGCTGGATAAAGATTATACATATTGAAATGAGTATATTTGGCTGTAAAACCCCATGTAATTTCTGTTAAAAATTTCTCTTTTGAGACACGCAGTATAGTGATTAACCTTCACCTTTTCAAGTTACAAGTCCCTGTCTTTAAAATCTTAGTTGTAGTTTTAGTAAAATCTTGTCCATGTTTCAGCCCTAAAATGAAGATACGTGGGCTAAGAGTTACACAAATTTAGATGACTCTGCTTTGTGTAATGTTTTATTTTGATATAATTTCAAACTTACAGAACAGTTGCAAGAATAATACAAGAAACTTCTGTAACCCTTCACTCATATTCAGTACTTCCATTTTGCTCCATTTGCATGCACACATTCTCTTTCTACACACACATACATGCAGACATGATTTTTTGAACCATTTGAGAGAGTTGGAGGCAGGTTTCTCCTTTACCCTCAAATACTCATGTATATTTTCATGTATATTTCCTAAGAAAAAAAATACACTCTTTCGCAAGCACAGTAAAAATTTCAAAATAAAGAAATTAAACATTGTTACAATGCTGTTGTCTAACCCAAAACCAACATCCAAATTTTGTCAGTTGCCCCAAAAGTATTCTTTTGTAGCTATGTGTTCTCCAAGTCAAGCATCCAATCCAGCAACACTCACTGAGTTCAGATGTCATAGTTTTGAGACTTCTTTCCTGTGGGACCGTTATTAAGCCTTTCTTTGTCTTCTCTGACCATGACACTTTTGAAAAGCACAGGCCAATTATTGTGTCCATTTACCCCTTGGTTTGCGTTTGTCTGTGGTTTCTATCTAGAGTGCCTCAAAAAGTGTATCTCAGGGCATCAAATCAGGCGTCACTTGGTGTCAATTGGTCTCAGTGTTGATGATGGATCATTTTGATTACCTGGCTAGGGTGATGTAGAGGAGGTTTCTCCATGGGCAATTTACTATGGTTTTTCCCCTTAAATGAATTAAAGGAAGCTGTGGGGAGAAATTTGGTGACTGTGTAAACATCCTTTCCTTTCCATACTGTGACTCAGGGCATGATGGTTTTCTAATTCCAGCATTCCCTCAGTGTTTGTTAGTCAGCGTAGTAGAAAGCTTTCCTTTCTTTGTCCCTTCCTTCCTTCCTTCCTTCCTTCCTTCCTTCCTTCCTTCCTTCCTTCCTCCCTCCCTCCCTCCCTTCCCTTTTACCTCCTTCTCTTTCTTTCTATCCATCATTCTTTCTTTCTTTCTCAGTATGGACTCATAACTTTTACCTTTATTTGATAGGTTATAATCCGTCACTATCATTGCTCAATCTGTTCCAGTGTTGCTCAGTGGGAGCTACTTCAAGCCACATTCTAAGTCCTTTTGATTTGTGCTCATCTTATTTTGAGTCTATCCTTACAGATCCAATAAAATGTTCCTGACACATCTTGCCTTTCTCTTGCTCCAGTTTTGCAATCAGCATTCCTCCAAGGAATTCAGATTCTATTTAATGGAGAAAAGATCATTAGAAACAATGATTTGGGTAACAGGTATGCTCTTTGCTAGAAGCTCTTCAGGGCCCTGTGAGCAGCCGTATCTAGGAAATGACATACACATATACACATGCAAATACATGTATCTCGATTTATTTCCACATCTGTAACCGTTGCTATCCAGACCTATAGCTTGGTCAGTGTGGGCTGCTGTAACGAATTGCCATCTTAGACTGGGTGGCTCAAACAACAAGTATTTATTTCTCACAGTTCTGAAGTCTGGAACCAGCAACATCAGGTTTTTGGTGAGAACCCTCTTCCTGGTTTACAGACATCTGTCTTCCCACTCTGTCCTCACGTGGTGGAAAGAGAGGTAGCTGGCCCTCTGGCTTCTTGTTCTCAGAGCACTAATCTCATTCATGAGGGCTCCACTTTCATGACCTAATCACCCCCAAAATCCCCACCTCCAAATATCATAATGGGATTGGAGTTTCAACAATGAATTTGGGGACACATATATTCAGTCCATTATAATGTAGCAGTATATATCTAGATATTAAGAATCATGAGTTAATATTTGCATCTCCGATTCCAAGCCTGTACCACAGGATACAGTTCATCCTTCCCCCTTTTAATAGTTCCAACTTCCTTCACGAAAAATGAGAAACCTGATTTTCATTATCCTCAATGTATTTACACTTGCTCAAGTCTAGAATACACAGAGTAGTTTCAGAATTACTAATCCACTGAGAAAAGCAAACCTACCAGGGTTAATATTTGTTTTGGGTCCTTTGTCTTTGAAGTAAAATGTAAATACCATGAAATGCACACATCTTAAGTACACTGTCTTTATCAGTTAGGGCTGCTGTAACAAATCATCATAAACGGAGTGGTTTAGAAACAACAGAAACCTGTGTTTCACACTTCTGGAGGCTGGAAATTGAAGGTTAGAGTCCCAGCATGGTCAAGTTCTGGTGAGAGCTCTCTGGGGTCTCTTTGATAAAGGCACTAATCCCATTCATGAAGGCTCCACTCTCATGATCTAATTACTTCCCAAACGTTCCACTTCCTACAGCATCACATTGGGGGTTGGAATTTCAACATATGAGTTTGGGGCAACACAAACATTCTTTCCATAGCATACACAATTTGATGAGTTGGGACAAATGCATACTCCCATATAATACACACTTCTATCAGAATTTAGAGCAACCTCTTCACTCCATAAAGTTCCCTCATAGCCCTTCCTACTTACCACCTCACCAGTGATGAATGTTCTCCTAGCTTTTTTATCCTAGATTTATTTTTTGACCATAGATTTTCAGCATAGATTTTTTTTTAACCTGTTCAGGAAATTCACATAAGTATCATACAATCCAGCAATTCCACTTCTGGGTATTTACCCAAAGAAAACAAAAACACCAATTTGAAAGGACAGAGCCACTCCTATGTGCACTGCAGCATTATTTATTATAGCCAAGATATGGAAGTAACGTAAATGTCCATTGACAGATGAATAGATAAATTAAATGTGGTATAGATAGATAGATACACAGATGTATACACACACATATGTACACACACACACACAATGGAATATTACTAAGCCACAACAAAGAATAAAATCTTGCCATTTGTGACAACATGGATGGACCTAGAAGGTGTTAAACTAAGTGAAATAAGACAGGAAAAGACAAATAAAATATGATTTTACTTATATGTGGAATCTAAAAAAAATAAAACAAATAAAAGTAAACATAAACAGGCTCATAAATACAGAGAAAAAACTGGTGGTTGCTAGTGGGGAGGAGATAAGGGGATGGGTGAAATTGGAGAAGGGCATTAAGAGGTACAAACTTTCAGTTATAAAATAAATAAGTCATAGGGATACAACGTACAGCATAGGGAATATAGTCAATAATGTCATGACTTTGTATAGTGACAGATAACTACCCTTATGGCGAGCATTTTGTAACATATATACATGTTGAATCACTCTTCTGTACATCTAAAACTAATATAATATTCTATGTCAACTACAGTTTTTAAAAAACCACGTAAGTGGGATCATACAGCATTACTCCTTGTGTCTAGGTTTTATCTTTCTCTGAATGGGATGTCCAAGATTCATCTATGGTTCTGGGTGTTTATTTTTCTGGATAATTTTCCAGTGTTTGAATATACCACAAATTTCTTATCCATTCACCTGTTAACAAACATTTCAATTGTTTTCAGTTTTTGACGGCTATGAATGCTCTTGTCCATGCATTTCTCTGGATGTATGTTTTCATTCTTTTTGGTAAATATTTAGGAGTACAATTTTTGAGTCATAGGTAGGTGTATTTTTAGCTTGATAAGAAATTGCCAAATTTTTTCTGAAAGTGGTTGTACCATTTTGCAATTTATGGAGTCCCACCACATCTTCACCAATATTTGGTATTTTCAGTTTTCAATTTTAGACATTCTAGTTGGGTATGGAGTGATATATCTCGGCAGTTTTTATTTTATTTTATTTTAATTCCAGTATAGTTAACATACAATGTTATATTAGTTTTAGGTGTACGATATAGTGATTTAACAATTCTATACATCACTCAGCGCTCATCATGATAAGGTTACTCTTAATCTACTTCACCTGTTTCACCCACCCCCCACCCACCTCCCTTTTGGTAACTACTAGTTTGGTTTTTATACTTTAGAGTATGTTTCTTGGTCTTTCTCTTCTCTCTCTCTCTCTCTCTCTCTCTCTCCCTTTGCTCATTTATCATTGCAGTTTTAATTTACATTTCTCTGATGACAAGCAATATTGAGCACTTTATTCTGTGCTTATGGGAAATTCATAAAACTTCCTCTGTCATGTTATCTCTTAAAGTTTTTTATTCCCTTTTTTTCGATTTGTGTCTTTTTTATTACTGAGTTGTAGTGGTCATTTAAAAATTCTGAATAAAAGTCTTTTGTCAGGTATATGTTTACATATATTTCCCAGTATGTGGTTTCTTATTCATTTTCTTTCTCTTTTTTAAAAACATTTTAAAATGTTTATTTACTTTTGAGAGAGAGACAGAGACAGAGCACAAGGGAAGGAGGGACAGAGAGAGGGAGACACAGAAACTGAAGCAGGCTCAGGCTCTGAGCTATCAATACAGAGCCTGACACGGGGCTCGAACCCAGGAACTGTGAGATCATGACCTGAGCTGAAGTCCGGCACTTAACTCACTGAGCCACCAGGCGCCTCTCTATTAATTTTCTTACGTGTCTTTTGATAAGAAGGTTCTAATTTTAAGGAAGTTTAACTCATTGATTTTCTTCTATGGTTGTTTCTTTCTCCGTCCTATCTAAGAAATCTTTGCCTTCCCCCAGGCTTTGATAATATACTTGTTTTCCCTTTAAAATCTTTATAATGTCTCCTTTACATTTAAGTTTGTGATTTATCTTGAATTAAGAAGGTAGAGGTTACCGTCCTTTTGAGTCCATGTAGATATCCATTATTCCACAATAATTTATTGAGACTTTCGTGTCCTCACTGAATTGCTTTCGCACCATTATTAGTGGCATATAGTTTGAAATCCAGGAGGTTGATACCTCCAGCTTTGTTCTATTTTCTCAGGATTCCTTTCTCTATTCAGAGTCTTTTGTGGTTCCACACACATTTTAGGACTGTTTCTCCAATTTCCCTGAATGGGCACCTTTACCCAAAATGAGATAACCATAGAGGTATTGGTCAGTTTCTGTTCTGTCCCATTGATCTGTGTTTATTCTGTTGCCCATGTTACACATCTCGATTAGTATAGTTTTATATTAAATTTCAGAGCTAAGTAGTCTACATCTTTCTTTTATTTTATTTCATTATATTTTGCCTATCCCAGGTCCTTTGCATTAAAAAAAAAAAAAAAAAAGATTTGGACGCTCATCCGACTGAGCCACAGAGGCTTCCCTTTAATGCTATTGTTAATGGAATTATTTTTCCTTTGATTTTTTTCCTTTTTAAAAAAAATTTTTTTAAGTTTATTTTTGAGAAGGGGGAGGTGCAGGGAGAGAAGGGATCAGACGATCTGAAGCAGGACTTGCGCTGACAGCAGCAGGACCAATGTGGGGCTCAAATTCACGACTTACCACGAGGTTATGACCTGGGCCGAAGTCAGATGCTTAACAGAGGCGTTCCACTTTGATTTTTTAATTGTTTACTGTTAGTATGTAGAAATATATGGATTCTTTATGTTGATCTCATAACTGAAATCTTGATAAACTCACATTCAGTGTCAGTATTTTTTTGGTAAATTTGTTAAAATGTCCCATATAAACAATTATATGACCTGCACATAGGAATCATTTTCCTTCTCCCTTTTAGTTGTTAGGTCTTTTATTTCCATTTCTTGATTTATTAAATTGTTTCAGAGAGCCAATACAAGTAAAGGGATAATGGGCATTTTTGCCTGTCTCCAAACTTAGGAGAGGAGCGGTCTTTCACCAGGTTTTTTAAAAAAAATTTATTTTAATGATTTTATTTATTTCTGAGAGAGAGAGAGAGAGAGAGACAGTGTGAGCAGGGGAGGGTCAGAGAGAGAGAGGGAGACACAGAATCTGAAACAGGCTCCAGGCCCTGAGCTGTCAACACAGAGCCCAACGTGGGGCTTGAACCCACAAACCATGAGATCATGACCTGAGCTGAAGTCGGACGCTTAACTGACTGAGCCACCCAGGCGCCCCTCACCAGGTTTTTTTTTTTTTAAATATATTTATTTATTTCTAGGAGAGAGAGAGAGAGAGAGACAGGGTGAGCAGGGGAGGGTCAGAGAGAGAGGTAGACACAGACTCTGAAACAGGCTCCAGGCTCTGAGCTGGCAGTCAGCACAGAGCCCGACGCGGGGCTCGAACCCACGAACCGCGAGATCATGACCTAAGCGAAAGTCGGGCGCTTAATGGACTGAGCCACCCAGGCGCCCCGACCACCAGGTTCTTTTTTTTTTTTTTTTTTTTAAGGTCCAAAATATGCTGTTCCCAAATGTGTCACTTTGGCATAAGGATTATTTTGAGGTGAAGGCAATTGCGAATCAATAGATGGAGGAAAATGCCTCTGCCCTCCCCTTAGCTTCCTAAAAGCAGGACATAAATTCCCTTTGTGGAGGTATCATTGGCATAAACTTTCTCCCTCCCCAGGAACCAGGATGAGAACAACCCTTCTCACCAGAAGGGTTTGCGTTTATTTATTTTTGAGAGACAGAGAGGGACTGAGCATGAATGGGGGAGGTACAGAGAGGGAGACACAGAATCCAAAGCAGGCTCCAGGCTCTGAGCTGTCAGCACAGAGCCTGGCGTGGGACTCACACCCACAAGCTGTGAGATCATGACTGGAGTCAGACGCTCAACAAACTGAGCCACCTGGGTGCCCCAGTAGGGAGCACTACTTTATTTAAAATCCACTTTATGAAAGATAAGACATCTTGTACACTCAAACCAAAGAGGGGCTCTCCATCAGAACCTGGGTAAATCTGTGATGCTAATTGTCCTGTAAAAAAGCACTGGGTCTGCTTGGAATGATTCCATAAATCACAAGCTCATGTTTAAACCACGTGTAAGTAAATCTTGATAAAGGGCCTTCTCAATTAAATAAAACTATTTCGTTTTCCCCCAGAGAAGGCAAAAATACACCTGAAGCCCTTGCCTTTACACCTTGTTAAAGCCTCCATTCTTCATTGGTTGAATAACTTCCTTTGAAAACAATTAAAATCATGTCTGGAAAACAATGCAAAGTTATTCTATTTTCTATTTTAGTATTCTTGTAAATAGAGTTCAGTTGCAGCTCCGTATCATTTGAGGTCTTCATTAATAATGAGAGTACAGACTAGATAGAAAGATCTAAGTTCTAATATTGCGTTTTTGAAGCAAGAAGAAGGAAAAAATATTTGCCGGTCATGGAGTAAACCTAAGTATCTTTCAAGACTATTGAACCTACTGAAAGCATTTCCCAAGGACAATTCAGGATCGATATAAAAGGCACTGCAGAAAATGAATATTTAATGATGGGCGAGCCAATATGCTGAATGCAAAGAACAATGGCTTGAGAAAGTAGACAGAAGGGTTTTGTTACATTGGAGGATCAAATGATTTCCAATTAGTCTAATGATGGAACCTTTTAAGTCTTTGCTTTATGGCTGCTGTCCTGAAATTCTAGTCATGGGTTTATTATAAATCCTATTTTCACAGTCCTCTGAGCTTCACCACAAACACGCAAATAATACAAACTCACTACCCACAATGGGTCCAGAACCTAAAATTACATTTAACTTTTATTATTATTATTATTATTATTATTATTATTATTATTATTAGTTTTATTACTATTATTTGGCTTATCATTTTTACCTTGGGTACAAAACAGAAGACGTATCAACAGCCTACAATGTTTTTAAAAAACTGTGTCAAAAATGTCCCAGCTTCCAGGTCACCTTGGTCTCTGAATATTATGAGGAATAATCTGATCAAGCAGCAACAAAGAAGTCTGACAGGTCAGGCTTACCTGGGAACAGCCAACCTACCGAAGTCTTGAAATCAACCTAATTGGGAAAATTTCCCCCTTTAGAAGCAATGGATTTGTTAGTCCATTTCCTTAGAGATGAAATGGCCAGTTCTTTCATTTCTTGAGGAGTTTTCTTTGGGGGTTCTAAACTTTTTTTTCAGAGAGCGCGCTTGATTTCCTCAAAGTCATAGGATTATTGGGGCCCAGGGGGTGTGCTGTGTCTGTGTCAATTGATGAGACAGCGAATAAGCAGGGAGAGGATACCTGTGTGCGTGTGCACATGTGTGTGTGTGCACCAGTGCGTGTGTAGTGGGGGGTGCAGCTATGACAAAGGCTCTCTCTTTTGAATTCCAGAATATGTTTACTATACTATGATTTTTTAACTTCCCTAAGTAAGCATTTTGAGGATATGGTTCTACTTTATTCTTTCAAATTCTATTTTCAACAATTCAGCATTTTGACTTCTTGGAATGCTCTTGAGATTTTTTTTTTCCACACTAGAGAAATGAATAAAGATATTAACAAGAGATATAAGGCCCAAAATTTGGGAGCAAATTAAAGGATCCAGCAAATGGAATTTATCTAAGCTATTCTTAAGGTACTGTTAACTTTGGAACAGTTAAGCCAAGCTCTGTCACCTAGAGTAATTTATTTGACTACTCTCCAGCTCAATTCCTTTATCTGTAAAATAGAGCTTAAAAATAGTACCCAGTACATTGGGTATTACAACTGTCAAAAAAACTTAATAGATGTAAAAACACTTAGAACAATGCCTTGATAGCAAGTGTTCTATAAATATGACACCTCATTATTGTAATTGTTTGCATTTTCTTTTTAAAAATATAATGAACAATGTTATGGCATTTGTATCAGTCAAAATCCTTTTCTGGTATAGATCAATTATATTTCTATATTTCTATATAATTTTGTAACATGATCATGGGTTCAAGTTCTTTTATTTTACTTTATTTCAGGTTCTTTTATTTTACTTTATTTCATGCAAACATACCCATGTATTACATCTTCCAGTCACCTGTCACTTTAGTTTGTATACAGTGATATATGATGGTTTTACTTATTTAAATATTTTTTTGGCATTTGACTAATGCTAATTTTCCCCATTATAGGTAATGCTGCATTGAAAATTTTGATGTTAGTTTTCCTCCCTCAGAGAGAGGGTAATGGGTCAAAGAACATGTTATAGGTTACCCTGAAGGATTTAATATTTCTACCATTATTGTATAAAGTATACCTTCTGCTTCTCTCCAAAACTTGTCAAGGATGAGTTTTACAATTTTTTAAGTATATCTGCAAGGGAGATTTCAAGTTGGCTATACTTGTTTTGGTTTTTTTTTTTCTTCATTATTCTTTATATTTTTATTTAATGTTTTTCATTTTCAATACAACTGTGATTTTTTTAAAACTCCATGATGATTTAGTTTCTATTTTTGACCATTCATCAAGTGGAAAGTGGTTATTGACTTACATAATAATTGATTTATTCATATATTCTTGGGAGAAACCTATTACCAGGTTATGTTTGTAATCTATCTATCCTATATTAGAAATTTTCCTTTATAATATTTTTGTTTCTTATTTTTCTGCATGAACATTAGAAGTTTTAAAAGTATGTTGAATGATTCCATCATACTCCTGGTAACAGCCTTCATTTCTCCAGTGATTAGAAAAGCATGTTCTTGCCACATCTGGGATAAATAACTACTCTTCAGTTTAAAAAAAAATTCTTTTATCTTTGATGCAGCTGAAATTAATTGTAGTGTTTGAGTCTCATGTGTTTATGTATCTAAGTTGATTCCTTCCAACTTGTTAGCCAACTATTTGGAAGACAATGTATTAAGTAGTTACCTCTTGGCCTAAGTTTGTTTTGTCTCTGTTCTAGGTCAAGTTCATATATCAAACTACGATACCTCAATTCCAAATGATTTTGATCATTTTTGCAGTGTATTCAATTTTCCAAATATGCTAGGCTGAATCCACCTTTATTACCTATGAACATGCTTTGATATTGTCATCCGTTGACTTTTGGCTGCTAATTCTCATTGGCATTTTAGCTGTACTGCAATAAATCTATTTACATTAAAATAAAAAATATTGATGTCTTTACTTATTGATGTCTTCACTTGTTTCTCTCTAGAAACACATGTCATAGTTCTTTAGTTATGCTTTTAAATTTTTTCCATTAGGATTTATTAATAAAAAAAGTACCCTGTGTTTCAGATGAAATTTATTCCAAGGTATTTAATGCATTTGTTGATAAGGAATTCTGTTTTATAGTTGTGTATAATAACTAGTTTTTGTTTGATTCCATTGACATTTCCAGTATGCAACCATGTAACATGCTCACATTCTCTGTGCTGCGATAGGGGAGACAAGATTACCTTATTATGGGTCTGTTTTTTGAGTATATTGACTCTAGTGTTTCTTTGCTGAGAGATTTTTTTTTAATGTTTTTTTTTTATTTATTTCTAGGAGAGAGAGAGACAGCGTGAACAGGGGAGGGTCAGAGAGAGAGGGAGTCACAGACTGAAACAGGCTCCAGGCTCCGAGTTGGCAGTCAGCACAGAGCCCGACGCGGGGCTCGAACCCACGAACCGCAAGATCATGACCCAAGCGAAAGTCGGACGCTTAACCGACTAAGTCACCCAGGCGCCCCCTTTTGCTGAGAGATTTTTAACAGCAGACAGCAGACTGTACAATTCTTCCTGGTCTTTTCATTTAAAAATTACCATTAAAGGGGCCTCTGAGTGGCTCCATTGGTTAAGTGTCTGACTTCAGCTCAGAGCATGATCTCACAGTCCTGAGTTGAACCCCACATCGGGCCTTGTGCTGACAGCTCAGAGCCTGGAGTCTTGGGATTCTGTGTCTCCCTCTCTCTCTGCCCCTCCCCTCTCAAAAATAAATAAATATTAAAAAAATTAAAAGTTAAAGTTGTGTATTGTTTTTGAGCTATACATTTGGGATTGAAGCACAAAAATAAAAGAATAAAAAATAACACAGAACTAGGAAGAGTTGAAAAGATGCAGGTGTTTGGTGCTTGGAGGGCAGACCGACCTGGTTTCTATCCTAATCCTGTATTTATTAGCTGTGCAACATTGGGCATATTTATAAGCAGATTTGGTTTCAACGTTATCATTTATAAAATAGGTATTAAAATATCTACTTAATAATCTAATTAAAAATGGGCAGAAGATATGAATAGATATTTTCCACAGAAGACATCCAGATGGCTAACAGATAACATGAAAAGATGCTCAACATTCGTGATCATCAGGAAAATACAAATCAAAATCACAATGAGATACCACCTCATATCTGTCAGAATGGCTAAAATCAACAACATAAGAAACAAGACGTACTTATGAGCATGTGGAGAAAAGTTCTGTTGGTAGGAATGCAAACTGGTGCAACCGTTCTGGAATACAGTATGGAGGTTCTTCAAAAAGTTAAAAATAGAACTACACTATAATCCAGCAATTGCACTACTAGGTACTTTCCCATAGAATACAAAAATATTAATTCAAAGGAATACATGCAGCCCAATGTTTATAACAGCATTATCTACAATATCCAAATTATGGAAACAGCCCGTGTCCACTGACTGATATATGGATAAAGATGATTCACACACACACACACACACACACACACACACACACACACACACACACAGGGATGAAATGTTGCCATTTGCAATGACATGGATGGAGCTAGAGTATAATGCTAAGTGAAATAAGTCAGTCAGAGAAAGACAAATATCATATGTTATCATTCATATGTGGAATTTAACAAACAAAACAAATGAGTAAAATAAAAGAGGTGGGGTAGTGACAATCCAAGAAACAGACTCTTAACTATATGAGCAAACTGATGGTTGCCAGAAGGGAGGTTGGGGAAGAATGGGTGAAATACGGGGTATGGGGATTAAGGAGGGCACTTGTGATGAGCACCGGGTGATGTATGGAAGTGTTGAATCACTATCTTGTAAACCTGAAATTAATATCAGACTATATGTTAATGAATGGGATTTAAATAAAAACCTTTTAAATTTCTACTTAATAGGGTTGTTATGAGTAATGAAAAATAAATATATGTTAAGTATAAAATGACTAAATAGTCCATGGTACACTATCAAGGTTTGGTATTATTATTTTAATGTTTTATTTATTTCTGAGAGAGAGAGAGAGAGAGAGAGAGACAGCGTGAGCAGGGGAGGGTCATAGAGAGAGGGAGACACAGGATCCAAAGCAGGCTCCAGGCTCTGAGCTGTCAGCACAGAGCCAATGCGGGGCTCAAGCCCATGAACTGTGAGATCATGATCTGAGCCAAAGTTGGATGCTTAACCGACTGAGCCACCCAGGGGCCCAGTCACTCAGAATTTTAACAAAGGAATTCTAAATCCATGCTACCTATCAACTTACCATTTCTTGCTGTGTAAATTAGTACCTTCTTTTCTGTTTCCATATCTTTTGAATTATCTACTTTGATAGTAGTATCTTTATTATTAAATATGCTCCTTTTACATTTTATTAAATATATTTTCCGATCCTTTTTATTTTTACCTATGTCATCCTTTGCATTTTAATCATTTTGATAACCTTATTTCAAGGGTCCAATGGCACAACATAGCTTCTACAAAAACAAAAGAACTTCACAAGGTCCTCTAATGCTGAAGCAGCTGTCTGTATTCCGTTGAACTTGAGTCAATTCCTATTCCATAAGGTTAAAGAATTAAGAGGTTAAGTTTCTCATGACTCCAAGTGAAATAAGCATAGCGTTTATGAAGACCTGGATTTAAATCTTATTCCAAAAAGTTATGGTGATCATTAGATTAAGTCAAATGAAGTAACGAGTATGGAAACTAATAGCAAAATATCTAGCTCATAATAGTCCTCAAAGAAAAGCTGTTTGCATGGGTGTCTGGATGGCTGAGTCAGTTAAGCACCTGACTCTTGATTTCGGCTCAGGTCATGATCTCACAGTTTGTGAGTCTGAGACCCACACTGGGATTGGAATTCTGCTTGGGATTCTTTCTCTCTCTCTCTCTGCCTCTCCCATGTGCTTTCATTTATTCTCTCTCTCTCTAAATTAGTAAATAAACTCAAAAAAAAAAAAAAGTTGGTCCAAGGGCTGTGGGTTATCAGTAAGCTGATTAATAAACTTAAAAAAAAAAAGCTGTTTGCCTTCTGCTTTTTTCCTTTTCTTTCTCTATGGTTCCCTTTTAGCATCCTAAACATTTATAAAAACTGAGCTAGAACTAGCATTATCAATGCATTTTATAATTAAGCTAGATTTTAAAAGGAAAAAACACGTAGGCAAAAAAGTCCATTTATAAAGGAAAAAAAGTCAGATTTGCTATCAAACTTTTTTTCTTAATGTTTTATTTATTTCTAGGAGAGAGAGAGAGAGAGAGACAGCGTGAGCAGGGGAGGGTCAGAGAGAGGAGTCACAGACTGAAACAGGCTCCAGGCTCTGAGCTGGCAGTCAGCACAGAGCCCGACGCGGGGCTCGAACCCACGAACCACGAGATCATGACCTAAGCGAAAGTCGGACGCTTAACCGAATAAGCCACCCAGGTGCCCCTCAAACTTTTTGACAGTAGTGATTTAGACAGAACAAAATGGATTGACATATTTAAGACAATAATAAAATAATAAATATATGAATTGAGGGCTTTTGAAGCTAAAGGCTGGATACAAAATGTTATTGCTGTGCAAAAACTCAGGGATACGGTTCCCTTGAGCATTGCTGAGGCATCTACTTGAGACTAGCCTCGGACGACCATAATGGTGAGACATATAGATGTACAAATTGGGGGTAAGCATTAAACACACACATACACATAGGTGTATACGTGTGTGTGTGTGTGTGTGTTAGTACAGTTGGACTAAATAAGGATGTGAGAAAGTGCAATCTGCATTGGCAATACACTTGACAAGTAGATAAAATACAACTATTAAACACATGGAAAGATAACAGGGGTAGAAAAAACCAGAAAGTTTTTAGTAATATTACTGGAATTGGCATTAGCGGTGTTATATTCTGGGGCCTTGTGTGTGTATGTTTTGTGATTAAGCAATTAAGCAATAATTGCATAATATAATTCTGTCTACTCTTTTGTCCTTGGAAACCAAGATTCTCAGTGTGGAAAAATTATATATATGGTCTAGATATAGATAGACACAATAGATGACAGAGACAGATATAGAATATTGCCTAACTCTGTCCCTGAAATAGTGACTAACCTAATAGCAATGAAATTCTTTGACACCCAGATTGTGGTCTAGGAACACCTTCTACCACTGAAAGAAACTGGCTTCTTAGAGAAATGGCTAAGTCCAAGTCTGGGTCAGGAAATGTACAAGATCGTCCTGGAAAATAATATCATACCACAGAGCAAGGAAGTTCTTATAGGTTACTGATATTATTATGTGACAAGGCGTTAGGTGCCAGCCTAAAGAAACTGTCAAAGGGCAAAGATGAGAAAATTTGATAACTATAATGGTTTGACATACATGTGTTCATAATCAAAACATAACCAGTGACCCATTTAGTTACCTTTGTGGGATTCCAGGGAAACAATTCATTATATTTATTAAAATTAGTAAACATGGGGAAAAAAATTCAAGTATTTTCCCTCTTTCCGGTACTATGAACTATTCCATTGGGTAATTACATAATACAGGAGGGCATCTTTTTTTTTATAGTAATACTCCAGTGAACAGGTGAAGAAAGAATGACTGAATTATTAATACCATTCTTTTACAAACTCTAATGAAATCATGAATGTAGGCATTAAGCATTGATGACTGTTAACATCACAAAAAGTGAGCCAATCAGACATTTTCTACCTCCTGGTGGAAGACCACAGTACCATGAACGAGGTGGTCTTTCCCCAACCAAAATCAAACCAGAGTCTTATCAAGCTCATAGGACCCACAATCCGCTAAAGGAACAAGGAGGTACAAACAGCAAAATTCAGACTGTGGGAAACTACTGATCAAATGATTCCATTTCTTCAACAAATCTATTGCAAAGAGAATTAGGGGTGGGGGGCAGAGAGAGAGAGAGAAAGGGAAGGAGAACACGGAGGGTAAAATACATATTAACTAATAGGCAAAACTAAAGTATAGTGTTTAGGAGTGGATACATGGATGACAAAATTATAAGGAAAAGCGAGAAACTGATAACCACAAAAGTTAGAATGCGCTGAAGAAGGAGTAATCATCAGGAGGGAGGCAACATTCTACTTATTTCTTGACTGAGGTGGCATCAGAATGTGTTCTTTATGATATATTTTATGTTATGAGTTTGGTTCATGTAGTTTTCTGTGTCTGTGTTATATTTTACAAATGAAGGTATGGTATAATAAGAAATATATATTGATCTTTGACCCCAGTGTCTGGCACAAAGCTCCTAAAACCCTTTGAATTTCCCCAATGATAGGAGTTATCTTTTGTCACTCATCAGATGCCCCTTTTGAGCATACCAGAGTTTATGCTAATGAAGTCATTTAGGATGGGACCCTAAGATAGCCTCAGGATAGGGCTGGTCACCAGAAAGACCAAGGATTAGATTAGAGGATTGAAACTTTCAGCCCCAGCCACTGACCTCCGGGAGGGGAGAGGCTTGTGCTGAAGATTAATGGCTGAAAATTTCTGAACCACAAGTTTTGATTAACTTCCAGATTGGTGAATTCGTTCATGTGCTGGGCAAGTTCAAAGCCTAATTCCATGGAGACAGAAACCCCTGTACTCTGGACCCTTCCTTACAGACCTCACTCTGTGTATCTCTTCATCTGGTTGTTCTTTGTCCTTTATATCTTTTATACTAAATTGATAAATATAAGTAAATATTTCTCTGAGCTCTGTGAGCCTCTCTACAAATTGATCTGTCCTGAGGGGGAAGTCATAGGAATCTCCAACATACACCCAGCTTGTCAGAAGCACAGTGACAAGCTGCACTTGCAATTAGCATCAGAAGTGGAGGCAGTCTTGTAAGACCAAGCCCTTAACCTATAGGATCCAATGCTAAGCACTGAGTTAAATGTGTAGGGCACCCAGTCAGTACTCATGGAGAACTGTACTGCTTGTGCTGGGAAAAACGCACTGGGGAAAGTTGAAAAAGAAATCGGCCGTACCTTTCTGGACACGAGGTTTTAACTAGTTAAACTAATATTTGAAGTCTTGTTTCCAGGCACATGGATTTTAATGGAAACCTGATGAAGTGTACTTAGAAAGCCAAACTGTCAAAATAGGTAACTCTAACAGTGGTATTTTTGACTTTCAATTTTTTAGCAGTGGAAAATTCTTCTGCACTGAAGACCAATGAGAGAAATGGGATCATTCCTTGGTACCAGTGGCTATCTGGAGGGAATGGGAAGAAAATAAGAGAACTTCTATCTAGCTACCTGTCTGTCCATCTTTATTTTTAATCTTACTCTTTGCTATTTTTGTGTAGACTTTATTGTGTACATATTAGTATTCTAGCGCTATAGATAATTTATAAGTAAGTGAATATTGGACATAAATACTCAATTTTTTTTATAGATAAGAAAGTGCAAGTGGAATGGTTTAGAGACTACTGGTCCACTCACT
This sequence comes from Proteles cristata cristata, assembly GCA_017311185.1. Taxonomy (NCBI): domain Eukaryota; kingdom Metazoa; phylum Chordata; class Mammalia; order Carnivora; family Hyaenidae; genus Proteles; species Proteles cristata. The sequence continues at coordinate 212,922 of JAESUZ010003255.1, forward strand.
TGAGCAGCTCGGGCATGAAATAGAGGCTGAAATGAGGAGGACTGGCAGGTCTTGGTGTCCTGGAGGGAATGATGTTTTGGGAATGCAAACCTTCCTGTAGCCTCAAGCTCATAGGCCAATGGGAAGGGAAATGAGTGTTACTAGTAATTACAAATGTAAGCTCATATACAAATACATAAATTCATGAATAATAACATCATCTTTTATCCTCACAACCCCATGAGAGCTAAATAAATAATTTTATAAAAGAGAAACAGAGATCAGACAAGTCAATTCAAGTAAAGCATACCTAGGTGTCAAAACTAAATCTAACTCCAATTTGTGTCCTCAGTTTTGTACTGATAATAATATTTTTTTGTTGTTTGTAGTAGATATACCCTCCTATTTAAGATTTTTCCCCCCTGAGTTCAACAACAAATAACAATTAGCTGTGGGTTTCTAGAGCAGATAATCAAATTATAAATTAGTGGGGTTTAACCATAATTTTGTAGGTACTCAAAAAGAGATCTGAAGTAGACTTATCCAAAACAGATAAATCTTTGATGGTGTTAAATTACTGTCCTGGATCAGCAACCTGACTAGCCAGTGTTCTAGATACCCAAAGGTAAGATTGTCTTTCTTGCTGGTAACTAACCAGGCACTGACTTACAATGCTGGCACACTGGAGTATGTTTCAGGCAAACATAGTGTTAGTCCTATTCACTGTTTGGAGGGAATAATGATGCTAATATTTTCATTGGCTCTTTTCTGAATGGCCAGCCTATGTTTATGTTTAGAAGACTGATTATACTTTGAGGAACGCCAGTTTAACAGCATGTTGTTCATTTAGTTTACGGCTCTTCCTACGCCATTATATTTACAAACATTTGCTTGAATTTAGAGTCCTGAGCCCATTGGGCTGCATACCATTTGCAAGTGGGAGGATCTCAGAGTCAAGTATGGATGAGGATCTGTGCATCAAGACCAACCATTGCAAAAGGAATACATGAAGAGCCAGCCAGTAGACCAGGCCTGGAGGCTGTTCATACTGCAGCGACACTGAACCCATTAGGCTTCGTGGATTTGTACTCTTTTCAGAGGATCACTGATCAGTTGGCAGGGCCCAAGGGGGTTGGGAGCAAGTTGGAATGCTGCCCCCACCTCCCTAAGGGCTTACATTTGGCCAAGACAAAAAAGCCATAGGCATCCAGTAAAAGCAAACGCAAAAAGTCTAGGTAGACTGTGATAGTACTAAAGGTATGAGACTTCAAAGGCACAGACTAGTTATTATATTTGTCACAAAGCAATAACTACTTCGAAATTGAAAATACATCCCCTTTTTCAGGGAAGACTGCATCTTATTGGAGCAAATACTGACCAGTTCCAAGTGTGACACAGTTATGATTCATTGTCAAGAGTAGATTACGCACACCAGTAGTTTCTTGAGTCATGACATTTTAAGCACTCAGAGTAAACATTTTCACAGTGGTTACATAACACACTGGTGGTGCTATAGTTTTCTTAATTTCTTCCTAATATGAAGAGGTCAAAAGCAGAATGGCAGGACAAGTTGTTTGTGTGTGAGCCAAGATAATTTTGGCCTCATGCTGTAAGAATGGCTCCTTGGACAGAGCCTATAAATGGAATAGAAGGACTGTTGAACAAGCCTTCCACCGAATGGGAAGACAAAAGAGTTTCTCAGATGCTCTCAGGTCATCCGGAAGAGAGGAAACTGTTTCCTTGTTATTGCTATGGCTCTGCACTTGCAGCAAGAAACTTCTTTCTTGAGATACTTGATTTACAAACCCGCAGACCTCTACTTAAGAACATTCCTACTCTCATAGTTACCCTTCTGGAATATTGATAAGAGAGTCTACTTAAGTCTCCAAGTCCACTGGGATACAGGATAGATAATTAGAAACCCAGGAGTTATTTGTAAGTAAATCAAGACCATTGACTGATCTCAGGCTGCTTTCTTGGAATCCTTGCTACAGCCAGTCAATGTGTGTATTTGACCATGCACGCCTCACCATCTCGGGACGAAAGACTTAAACATCATGTGGCTATTTGCAATATATGTTTTCTCTCAACAGAAATAGGAAAAAGGTCATCCACAGTGTCACAAAGTTCAGGTATTCTGGGCCTTTGTCACTTGTACAGTTCTTCAGCACCTATCAAATGGTTGACTAATTAGAACATTTCTGGAATGTTATATAAAGCAACTGTGTTTTACTGTGAGGCAAAAGATTTGTGGGCATTTTAGAATTTTACCATGAGCATATTTGACTTTCAAAAGGATATATGAAAGAACTGCTGTACATGCACACTCCTTGCTATTACAAGCCTTGATTGACATTGGCCTAGTCCTTGACTGAGTAAATAATCTTGAGATGGGTTTTATGATAATACTTTGGTTTTATTCAAAGCCACTGTGAAAAAGAAACCACTTTTCTTAGCCTATTATATATATAGTTGTTTTCCATTCTTGAAGTCTTTTTTAAAATGTTTTATTTATTTCTGAGAGAGAGAGAGAGAGAGAGAGAGAGAGAGAGAGCAGGGGAAGGTCAGAGAGAGAGGGAGGCACAGAATCTGAAAGAGCCGCTAGATTCTGAGCTGGCTGTCAGCACAGAGGCCGAGGCGGGGCTCGAACCCAAGAACCGCGAGATCATGCCCTGAGCCAAAGTCGGATGCTTAGCCGACTGACGCACCCAGGTGCCCCCCATTCTGGAAGCCTTGATTTGAAACAGGAGTGAAAATTTTTCTCTTTGAGTTAGTGCTAGGAAGAGCTTTGTTTCCCTTGAAGAACTCTCAGCCCCTACTGAAAACAGCAATTATGTAACTGGTTGGGGCACTTGGCTACCAGGAAGCTCAGTGATTTGATTTGGTAACTCAATGGTATGCTTACTCTTACCTGTATGTTTTTCCTTGGATCCTATTTTATACTTCTAAACATTTATTTATCTTTTTTATATTTACTGTGCCTACCTTTTAGAGTTATTCAAACCCTTCATTCAATGTAGTGGGGATATAAGTAAATATAAATAAGTAATGAATTTTTAAAAAGTTATCAAGTTTGAGAATACGATGACTCCATGAAATTCCCACAGAATTACTTCCTTGCCAGTGAAATCAATGCACAGGAGTTTCCCCTTTGGGAAATGTGCCTGGAATTCTTTTTTCATTTCTGATTGAATGCAATTTTGGGAAAATTAGCTGAAAACTCTACTCCAGGGAGATGTCAATGTTAATAAAATTCTAAGGAATTTTCTTAGTCATCATGTCATGATAATCACAGCATGTTAGACTTTTATGTACCGAATACTTCCTTTTTAGATACACTAGAGAATAGTTTGAAAGCATCAATTAGGCATTCTTCTCCCCTGCCCCATCAATGCATGAGATATCTGACAATTTATTTTACCTGTAAGTGAAATTACTAGGGAGAGAATTTTAGTCATTCTTGATGTCAAAGCCTCGAGCAGTGAAAAGTTTTTAATATTGGAATGGGTACTATTATTTACATGGTTCAAAATCTGAAAAATACAAAATTATATCTAGTGAAAAGTTTCTCTTCAAATCCTGGCCTCCAGTTGCCCATCTCCCTTCCCAAGATGATAATATTGATATTATCAGTATCTGACATGCCGTTTCAGAAATATCTTATGCTTATACAAATTCATGTATATGTGCTTACCTACAAGAGTGTATAATTCTCCCCTTTTTCATAATTTTAAAAATTTGTTTTAGAGAGAGAAAGAGTGGGTGAGTGGGGGAGAGGGAGAGAGGAGAAAAGAGAGAGAATCCCAAGCAGGCTCTACAGCTAGTGCACAGCCTGACTTGAAGCTTGATGCCATGAAGCTGGGATCATGACCTGAGCCAAGGTCAAGAGTTGGACACTCAACTGACTGAGCCCCCCAGGTGCCCCTAATCCTCTCTTTTAATAGAAAATGTAGCATACTACAATTGTTTTGGATTTTTTAAAAAATTGAGCACATAATGTATCTTGGATAACATTTCAAAAAAGTACAAAGAGCATTTACTTTTTTGAAAAGTTTTTAAATTACTAGAACATAGAGCAGTGCTTATCAACATTGCCATGTAACACATTTGTTTACTTCTTTTAATTTTTTTAATGTTTATTTATTTTTTAGAGAGAGAGACAGACAGACAGGGTGAGAGCAGGGGAGGGGCAGAAAAAGAGGCAGACACAAAATCAGAAGCAGGCTCCAGACTTTGAGCTGTCAGCACAGAGCCTGACGTGGGGCTCGAACTCAGGAACCGTGAGATCATGACCTGAGCCAAAGTCAGACAGACGTTTTACCGACTGAGCCTCTCAGGTGCCCCATATATTTATTTAAATTAAAATATTATTTTAGTTTTATTTTCCCTCATTCTTTTCTTAAGGCTTCCTAGGATGTCATTTATGGCTGTTTCATGGCTTACCAGTCCTTTATTACTGAACATTTGTACTTTTTTCAATCTTTTGTTATTATAAACAATGTGCAAATGGACAAGCTTATACACATCTACCATTTCCTGTGTGTTGTGAGATGAATTCTGAGGTTTAATTCTTACCAACTCAAAGAATATGTGCACTTGCAGCTTTGTTAGGTTGTGTGAATTGCTCTCAAAGGAGGTCATTGTAATTCACATGCACATCAGCACCGTGACTGCCTGTTTCTCCATTCTTTTGCCAACACACAGTGGTTATCAAACTTTCTAATCTTTGCAGTTCTGATAAATGAAAAAGCGTTTTGTGAACGTAGTTTTAATTTGCATTTTTAATGGAGAAAACATTTATGCTAACTTTTTTTTTTAAGGACAAAGAACCCCTAAGTAATGTGGAGTTATTATCTGACCCCTAATAGGTTCCTGGAGTCTGTAGCAGGTTAACACTGGAGTTCAGAGATCAAGAACACGGCAACATGCCCAGAACCAAGAAGGCAACAGGCCCCATTTCAAGCATGACAGAGTCCCTGATAATGTCCCTAGAAGGTAACTTCTGTTTTTATGTGTGTGCAATTAGAAGCTAAGATTCAGATTCCCCAAGGACCACAAAAGTTTCTTCTAATTACTTAAGAGAGGGAGTTTTTTTACCCCCCTTTCCTTTCCTGCAATTTATCTCCCAGAAAAATGAAGTAAAACAGGTTCTATATTTATAGGTATAACTAAGTCACACAATAGAACTAGGGAGTGTTGGACCAAATCACCCGGGTCACATGAGGGTTATAAAGATTAAATGATATGTTTAACACTAAGACTATTCTGTTAAGGAAGGAGGCATGTTGCTAATTAGCATAATTGCCTCCTGACTTGCAGTAACCATGTCAGTGGGTTTGTCTATGTTTTTTGGTTTTAGTGCTTTTGTTTAAGGGAGGATCATTCATTGGTGTTTAATGCTGTGTCTCCTATGCCTTTTCCTAAAGTCCTAAATATGTTACATGTCTGTCCTTGCAATTCATACTTCAAAAGCAAGCCAGAGTTGTCACAATAGAATACAAAGACTAGATCATGACTCAGGCCAGATGCCTTTGCACTGACCTCTCACTAGCTCTGTGACCTCAGTAAGTCACTTGACCTTTCTGAGCTTCCATTTCTTCAACTGAAAAATGGAGATAATAATCTGACCTATTTGCTCTGGGTCTTGTTGAGGAAATATTGGGACACTGCACACATGAAAAGCCTTTGCAACTATCAATGACAATATATGCATTAGATGATCTAATGATGAGAGTATCGAAAACTTAGTCAAATACAGTATCCTCAGATTCTCTGAAAAGACTTATTTCTCTCAAAAAGCTTTTAGCAAGTCAAAACCAGTTATTATTATTATTTTAATTTTGGTCTCCTGAGCCTGGGTGACTCAGTTAAGCGACCCACTCTTAGTTTCAGCTCAGGTTACGATTTTAGGGTTAATGAAACTGAGCCCTGTTTAGGGCTCCACACTGACAGCACAGAACCTGCTTGGGATTCTCTCTCTGTCTCTCTCTCTCTCTCAATCAGGTTGCCTGACACTTAACAGTTAAAGATATGCCAGTTGAGGGACCCCCTGGGTGGCTCAGTCAGTTAAGCGTCCGACTTCGGCTCAGGTCATGACTTCACGGTTCGTGGGTTCGAGCCCCAGGTCTGGCTCTGAGCTGGCTGTCAGCCCAGAGCCTGGAGCCTGTTTCAGATTCTGTACCTCCCTCTCTCTCTGACCCTCCGCTGCTCACAGTCTCTCTCTCAGAAATAAGTAGAACATTAAAAAAATTAAGAAAATATGCCAGTCGAAGGAAGTATTTTATGAACCTAATAGCTATGGATGAATTTCGTTCAGTTTAGCAAAGAAGGACTTCATTTGTGTTGAGAGCAAAGTGGGTCGGGCTTCGTTTATCTCCCCGGTGTTGCATTCTTTCCACTTTTTAGTCCAAGATGTAACAGCTGGAGCCCATTTCTTTAACCTTTAATAGGTGTTTGCCAGTCAACCTCTTAGAGGTACGAAGTTAGCAGACCAGGAGCCGGACGCTCCGTGGAGACCATCAGGGCCGCCTCCTAGCTACCCTTGGCCCTGACCCTGCTGCAACCTTCCCCCCGGCCCGCCCTCGCTGCAGTGCCCCGCGGCTGGAAGCCGGAGAGCTCGCGCGGACAACCCGGAGGCCGGAGGCGGGAGTAGGCGCAGCTCCAGGCGCCCGCGGGGACCTGCGCGGTCTGGGGACGCGCGGTTCAGCCAGGTGCGCGGCCAGCAGCCCGCGGCGGCGCGTCTCACGCGGCAACAGGTGCAGCGCGGGCCTGGGCAGACGCCCGCGGCCGGGGAGCGTGCGGGGCTCCGGGCCGGGGACGCGGGAGCGTGCGGGGCTCCGGGCCGGGGACGCGGGAGCGCGAGCCGGGCGCGCCAGGCGGCCGGCGGAGCCCGCCCACCTGCCGGGCGGGGCGGAGCCGAGCCGGCGCGGCCGGGCCGCCCGGGCCTGCGTTCCGAGGTACGGCCGCGCGCGACCTGCGAGTGTCTCGGGGCGCACCCCCCACCCCCCGGGTCGCCGCCTGCCCTTTGTCTCCAGTTGCGAGGCGCAGGCTGGGTGCGTCTGGAAGGGGAGGCTGCGGGCCAAGGGGGGCCGAGGCGGCGGCGCTTTTCTATTTACAAGTTTCCCGAACTCCCCGCCCTTGCTCCGCCCCCGGCGGCTCGCGGGGCGGGGAGGCCGGGGCGCCCCGGACTCCGGGTTCCCGCCCGGCCGCTGCAGCCTCCGCCGGCGTGCGGGGGCGGGGCGAGCGCCGGGCCGTGTGTCCTCAGGTGCGGACGCTGCCCGCCGGGCACTGATTGCGCCGCGGGCCTCGGGGTCCGGAGGGCGCCCGGCTCGGAGCCCCGGTTTCCCCGCGTCCTGTGCGTCCCGGCTCCGGGGGAAGGAGGAGGAGGCGCTGCGGGTAAGCGCGGAGTTGGGGCGATTCCCGCAGCCCAGCCTGTCCGAGGTGGAAACGGGCCGGGGTGGCGAGGGCGCCCCCGGGACGCGACCGTCCGAGAGTGGCGGCTTTGAGGGCGGGGGGCCAAGTGGGGGGCGAAGTGGGTGCGGAGGCTCCGCGGGCACCGGTCGCACGTGGGGGCGGCGGGGACGCGGGCGGCTCTCCGTAGCTGTCACCTTCACAGTGACCCGCGGGGCTTACAGGAGCCCCAGCCCGGCCGGCATCTGCCCGGACCCCGGACCCGCGGGGCCCGCACCCCTGCGCTCACGCGGCGCCGCTCGCTTGGGCCGGTTCTCAGCTGGTGCCTCCGGGGCTGCAAATGCGGCGTTGCCCGGGTTTGCTGCGACTCCCAAGGCCCCCTCGTCCGAGCCTGCCTACTTTCTGCGGCTCACTTGTGCCTTCCTAGCTCTCTAGAAAAATCCATTCCTGAGGAAGGTCACCTGATTGCCCCTGTACACGAAGTTATTGGACTTCTGTGTTTTCTTACCTTAAATCTTTTTTCTCCTATTTTCAAGACGTACTCTTTGCTGCTAAGTTATTTGTTGCCTTTGGGAATAATTTATTTTGCAGTAAGAATAGGAGAGGTTACTTTTCACATAAACGTTCACCTATTCTGTTAATGACTATTGAGTGTTCAGCAGTGTGTGTGCTAAGAAAGGAAACCCAGTGCGTTTTGTTGGAATAGAATCAAAGTCTCGGGCGGAACGGGACAGGGGGGGTAACAGGGCTCGTGTTTTGCCAGGTGAAGGGATTTCAGTCATCGTCACACTAAATCCTTAGCCCTGGGGGCGGAGGGTGGGGTGCAGGTGTTAGGAGTGGAGGGAAGGAGAGAGGCCGTCTAGGAGGGAGGGGAATAAAAAGGAAATGAGTCGCTTCTTCCCGGGAACCTATGACCTCCTTAAGGAGTCTAGATACACCCAGATAACCATGTGTGGTTAGCTTGAAGAACTGAACAGTTTGGAAATGCAATACGGTAGACCAGCTGCTTTTTCGGGGATAATTAGGGCAGGAAATGGACAATTTAAATGGAAACAATGATGCCCTATTTGTATAGTGCTTTGTAATGTGTAAAATGCATTTATTGATTTTTTTCCTTAACTACAATATTCCATAAGGAAAATAATACAAAGAAATGATTAGAACTACTTATCCTTAAAAATAAGAAAATAGTGAAATTGAGTTTAATATCTATTATTAAACTCATGCCAACTTCTCCACTTCTTTTTAAACCTGTCATGTGGAGAAAATAGTGCTTGTAGAAGAGCTGTGCCTTTGCATTCTGTATCCGTAGTAAATGGTTGCAATTTGGGATTACTTCATAGGGCTATAACATTACAGTTGGAGTTCTTTCTTGGGTTTTCACTTATTAGACTTAAGCACTTTGAAAGCATGCCACCTAACACCCTCTTCTGTTGGCCTTGTTCCAATTTCAAAAGTAATGCATGCTTGCTGTCAAAAAAAAATGGGTAGATTCAGAAAAAGTATATGTGTTAAATAATTTCACCACCCGAATATAATCTCAATGGTTTCTTCATGCTTGTTAATAGATAACATAAACAGGTTTATTTTTTTAAAGTTACATAGTCTATACAAATACAGATTGCATGCTGGTTTTTTTTTCTGCATAACTTAGGAAAAAGCTCACATCATTAGAGTTCTTCAAGAGTCTTGTTTTAGTGGCTACATAATATTATAAGAGGTAATACGGTTGTTATAAGCTGAGCTTTTATTTCCAATTACTGTTAAATATATACTGTTGCAACAAATGTACTTTATAAAACTTTACTACAGGGCATATTTCCTTAGGATGGAGTCCTTGAAACACAGTTGATGGTTCAAAGATCTCTTGATACAGATGGACCATGTGCTTTCCAAAAAATGTTTTACCCAAGTAGCTTCCCACCAGCACTTGGAGAGTCCTTGTGTTACCATATTCTTGTTAATATGAGGAATCATTCTTCAAAGGAAAAATAATTCTTCTAGCTGTGTAAGGAACAGGGCTTTCTTGATATCTAAATTTCCATTTCTTTTATTAGAAATCATGTATACTAAAACATTTTAGTTATTTTTTTATTCTTTTTAATTGAATGTAGAGCCACATTTTTTCTACTGGATATTAGTATTTTTCTATTCCTAAGAACTTTCAGGGATTGATAATAAACTTTTGTCTTTCATATTGCAGATCTCTCCCCCCCCCATTATGTCTTGTCCTTATAAAAACCAATAGTATATGTTTATAGTGGTTGACTTAGAGATGTTTTAGACTTTAATGTAGCCAAGTCTCTTGACTTTCTCAAAAATAAAACGAACACTTCAGAACTACATGAGAGTGGCAGATGACTTTTAAAAGAACTCCTCCCCCCCCCCTCCTGCCCAATGCACCGTTAATTCTGATTAAGAATCCATCAGGACCACCTCCATGCCCTGGAGTAGAGGCCATTACAAACCAGACTGTGTTTGTTGATAAAAAATAGTTGTGCATTGTGTATATCATTAGGAACAACATTCCTCAAAATCAGAACAGGAAGTTTTAAATCTCAGGGAATAAAAATGTTTGAGACTTGTTGTACTGTGGTTATGTAAATGAGGCTCTGCATGCATTTATTTTTATTGATTTGTAGTAGTATTTTGCTGTACCATCATTATTATAGTTTCATACTGAGTCATTGATATGTCTTGATATCTAGACAGATGTATATGTAGTTAAAAGTTGTCTCAAATTTCCAATACTATTGAGAGATGAAACTATTTGAAGGGGGGGAAAAGCCTACTGACTTCCCAAACTTGTGTTCTCCTTCTGTGCTATGGAAGCTTAAATACACTCTGAGAATTTTTAAAAGCCTTGCTGAGGGTGCTCTACATTTCTGAGGACCTCCAAAGAAGCCACTGGACTGTACGTGAGCCAAAAGGATGGGGTTGGTGTATGTCATGTGTGTTTGGGGGCACTTAAAAATGAGCCCCAACTTTCTCTGGTGACAGGTGAACCTCCCAGGAGGTGACCTCCCCCACTGGCCTGGCAGGGACCTGGACAGCGGTGGCTGTGGCCTTTCTAGAGGTGAGGAGTGGCTGAGGATGAGTGATCCTGTGCGGTAGGTAAAGGAGTAGGTCATGAGGTGTGTGACTTCACCAGCCTGAAATTTGGTTCGGGAGAGCCTGTTTTAACCAGGCTTCCCCAAACTTCGGGAAGTCTTTTATAACCAGTAACTGAGTTCGAATGGCAATGACTTCGTCTAAAGACGTATTTTTCTAAATCAAATTTCTTCAAGATTACTGAAATGGCCACAGTATTTGAAATCAGCAGTTAAAACTCTTCTCTGTGGGTAGTTTTCCAGGATATTAATGACTGATTTTTTTCTTGTTCATTTCGCTCAAGATGAAAAAGACTTTTGCAATTTGGGGATGACACATTTGGGGGCTAATCTTCACACTGTAGATAGAGTAGAACATTTTCATACACCACAAGGTATTTTGCAATTGGTGATTGCCCTGATGGATTATGTAGACACAATCAAGGAAGAAAGGGTTTGCTCAACAAATCTAGACTAATAAACAAGGTTGAATCTAGAGATGTTTTACTTAGGTAAATAGCTTTCAAGCCCTTCAGAATTCCTTTTTTGCATATATATGATTCCCAAACAGCCTTATTTATTCATTAAAGCTAGTAGGTTTGGGGTGCCTCGGTGGCTCAGTCGGTTAAGCGTCCGACTTCAGCTCATGTTATGATCTCATGGTTCATGAGTTCGAGTCCTGCGTTGGGCTCTGTGCTGACACCTCATAGCCTGGAGCCTGCTTCAGTTTCAGTGTCTCCCCATCTCTTTGCCCCTTCCCTGTTCATGCTGTGTCTCTCTCAAAAATAAATATTAAAAAAATTAACCTAGTAGGTTTTCCTTAGCCTACAGTTTATGCCCAAAGTTGAAGAGAAAATATTTAAAGATAAACTGTATTTAAGTCTAGCTAATAGGCTTATATCTAAGCTCATTAATGTTCTGTGTACATATTACTTACATGAGTCCAAGTAAGAAAAATTGCAAATCCTATCACTATTCTAATCTAGAAGTTTTACTTTATTTTGAAGCTGTAAAACTAATAGTTTTAAAATCCTTTAAAGTTTCTCTTGAGGAGACATGCTTATTTGTTAGTAGGGTTGACTCAGTTCTCTTATTTTTTAAATTTATATCCAAGTTAGCATACAGTACAACAATGATTTCAGGAATAGATTTCTTAATACCTCCTTACCCATTTAGCCCATCCCCCCACCCCAACCCCTTCAGTAACCCTCTGTTCTCCATATTTGTCACCTGTATTTTTGTCCTCTTCCCTGTTTTTATATTATTTTTGCTCCCCTTCCCTTATGTTCATCTGTTTTGTATCTTAAAGTCCTCATATGAGTGAAGTTCTATGATACTTGTCTTTTTCTGACTGACTGATTTTGCTTAGTGTAATGCCCTCAACGTAGTTGCAAATGGCAAGCTTTTATTCTTTTTGATTGCCGATGAATACTCCATTACATATATATACCACATATTCTTTATCCATGCGTCCATCGATGGATACTTGGGCTCTTTCCATACTTTGACTATTGTCGATAGCACTGCTATAAACATTGGGGTGCATGTGTCCCTTTGAAATAGCACACCTGTACCCCTTAGATAAATACCTAGTAGTGCAGTTGCTGGGTTGTAGGGTAGTTCTATTTTTAATTTTTTTGAAGAACCTCCATACTGATTTGCAGAGTGGCTGCACCAGTTTGCATTCCCACCGGCAGTGCAAATGAGATCCTTTCTCTGCATCCTCGCCAACATCTGTTGTTGCCTGAGTTGTTAATGTTAGCCATTCTGATGGTGTGAGGTGGTGTCTCATTGTGGTTTTGATTTGTATTTCCCTCATGATGAATGTTGTTGAGCATTGTTTCATGTGTCAGCCATATGGATGTCTTTGGAGAAGTGTCTGTTCATGTCTTTATCCCATTTCTTCACTGTCTTGTTTGTTTGCTGGGTGTTGAGTTTGATAAGTTCTTTATTGATTTTGGATTACCTGATATGTCCTTTGCAAAGATCTTCTCCCATGCTGTCAGTTGCCTTTTACTTTTGCCGATTGTTTCCTTTGCTGTGCAGTAGCTTCTTAGTTTGATGAGCTCCCAGTTCATTTTTGCTTTTGTTTCCCTTGCCTCTGGAGGTGTGTTCGGTAAGAAGTTGCTGCAGCCCGGATCAAAGAGGTTCTTACCTGCTTTCTCCTCATGACTCCATTCTTTTTGAGCATTGAAAGGTTGTGGGAAGGTGGGCCATAAGTTTCTCAAACTAGCTGCAAAGGGCAAAGCGGTCACCAGGAAATTACTTCCAGTTAGTGTAATTTTGCCCGAAATTTCCCTGACTTTTTGTTGCAGTAAGAGTTGTGCTAAGTGCAGCATCCCTCCTCATCAGGGAAATACAAATCAAAACCACACTGAGATACCACCTCACGCCAGTCAGAGTGGCTAAAATGAGCAAATCAGAGAACTCTAGATGCTGGTGAGGATATGGAGAAATGAGCACCCTTCTACACTGTTGGTGGGAATGTAAACTGGTGCAGCCCCTCTGGAAAACAGTGTGGAGGCTCCTCAAAAAATTAACAATAGAACTCACCTATGACCCAGCAATAGCACTGCTAGGAATTGACCTGAGGGATACAGAAGTGCTGATGCACAGGGGCACATGGACCCCAATGTTTACAGCAGCACTCTCAACAATAGCCAACACATGGAAAGAGCCTAAGTGTCCATCAACTCACAAATGGATCAAGAAGATGTGGTTTATCTATATGATGGAATACTACATGGCAATGAGAAAGAATGAAATCTGGCCATGTGTAGCAACATGGATGGACCTTGAGGGTGTTAGGCTGAGCGAAGTAAGTCAGGCAGAGAAGGACAGATACCATATGTTTGCACGTATAGGAGGATTGGGAGGAACTTAACGGAGGACCACGGGGGAGAAGAAGGAGGGAAATAGTGGGAGAGAGGCAAACCATGAGAGACTCCTGAATGCTGAGAACAAACTGAGGACTGATGGATGTGGGGGGGAGAGGGGTGATGGGCATGGAGGAGGGCACTTGTGGGGATGAGCACTGGGTGTTATATGGAAACCAACTTGACAATAAACTATTTGTAAAAAAATAAAAAAAAATGGTGTAAAGGAATCACACACACACACACACACACACACACGCACACACACACACAGAGTTGTGCTAAGTGGAAGGGCGGGTCTGGCCCACTTCCTACTGTGTGCACACAGCATGGGAAAGAGCAGACTGGGGAGAAAACAGACTAAGAACCCATCAGTCTTACAGGTAAGATGCCATGGAGAGGCGGGTTTAACACCATCAGATTCCATATTTTCACTCTTAAATACTTGTAAATATTTGCACCTTGTCAACTTACAATTACATTCAGTGCAAAGAAGTTAGCGTTTATGTTCATGGGCCGATTCCCCTGATCTTCTAAGATTAACTAAAACATTTAGGGACATGGTGTCCTAAACTGGCATTGAGAAAGCAATTCTTTAAAAAAATTTTTTTTAATATAGTTTATTTATTTTTGAGACAGAGAGCACAAGTTGGGGAGGGGCAGAGAGAGAAGGAGACACAGAATCTGAAACAGGCCTCAGGCTCTGAGCTGTCAGCACAGAACCAGACGTGGGGCTTGAACCCATGAACTGTGAGATCATGACCTGAGCTGAAGTCGGACACCCAACCGACTGAGCCACCGAGGCGCCCCGAAAAAGCAATTCTTTTTTTTTTATTTATTTTTTATTTTTTTATTTTTTCAATGTTTTATTTATTTCTAGGAGAGAGAGAGAGAGAGAGAGACAGCGTGAGCGGGGGAGGGTCAGAGAGAGAGGGAGTGACAGACCGAAACAGGCTCCAGGCTCTGAGCTGGCAGTCAGCACAGAGCCCGACGCGGGGCTCGAACCCACGAACCGCGAGATCATGACCTAAGCGAAAGTCGGACGCTTAACCGACTAAGCCACCCAGGCGCCCCATCGAGAAAGCAATTCTTAAGAAAAGTAGGAGAGGTGTAAAAATAATTCTTGTTTAAACATAAAGCTTGTATAATGTCTGTGGCAGTGTTCATTATGTCTTGACTGTGGGTTTGTTTAACATCTCTACTTTTTTTGCATTGAAAACTTGGTAACATTGGGGCATGTGAGTGGCCCAGTTGGTTGAGTGTCTGACTTCGGCTCAGGTGATGATCTTGCAGTGCATTGGCTCTGTGCTGACAGCTTGGGGCCTTGAGCCTGCTTCGGATTCTGGGTCCCCCTTTCTTTCTTTGCCCCTTCCCCAGTCATGCTCTGTCTCTCTCTCAAAAATAAACATTAAAAAATCTTGGTAGTACTTATTTAGGTATTATTTACATATACCAATATCGAAGAAAATGTCACTATTCACTTTATTTCAGATAAACAGTTGATATGTGTTGAGAAGTATTTAGTGACAAATGAAAAATTCTCTTAAGTTTGTCTCAAGACGGTTTTCATGGGGCGCCTGGGTGGCTCAGTTGGTTAAGCATCCAACTCGGCTCAGGTCATGATCTCACAGTTTGGAAGATTGAGCCCCGCTTCGGGCCCTGTGCTGACAGCTCAGAGCCTGGAGCCTGCTTTGGATTCTGTGTTTCACTGTCTCTCTGCCCGCCCCCTCCGCCCCCCCCAACCGCTTGCCCTCTGACTGACTCTCTCTCTCTCAAAAATGAATAAACATTAAAAAAAATTTTAATGTTTTTTTTTTAATGTTTTTATTTATTTCTAGGAGAGAGAGAGAGAGAGACAGCATGAGCAGGGGAGGGTCAGCGAGAGAGGGAGTCACAGACTGAAACAGGCTCCAGGCTCTGAGCTGGCAGTCAGCACAGAGCCCGACGCGGGGCTCGAACCCACGAACTGTGAGATCATGACCGAAGCGAAAGTCGGACGCTCAACCGACTAAGCCACCCAGGCGCCCCAAAATTTTAATGTTTTTGATGATTGTTAATAATGACATGAAGTTAAAGCTGGATTTTCTTTTTTTTTTTTTAAGTTTATTTATTTTTGAGAGACGGAGAATCCCAACTAATAGAGTGGAGCCTGATGTGGGGTTCAAACCCATGAACTATGAGGTCATGAAACTCTGATCTGAACTCTGATCATGAACTCTGAGATGAAATCCATAGTTAGATGCTTAACTGACTGAGCCACCCAGGCACCCCCAAAACTGTATGTTGTTTTAAAATAAAACGCACTTGGTTGTCTGCATGGAACAAAAATAGACGCCTGTGTAGGAATATGCCATGTAAGAGCTGACTTTCGAAAATGGCCTCATCCCCTTTTCAACCTGTCAAGTCATTTGAGTTGTATTTGGCAGAATAACTGACCATTAAGTCACCTTGTGCTATGTAAAGCCTGTGTTTTAGTCTCTAGTAAACTGCTATGCCAGAGTCCTCTTATCCTAGGCAAATTAGGGAATTAAACTTGACGTGTGCATTTCTACTAATCTAATTCAATAGACTGTAATTCAGACGAGGGTTCCGGAATTCCTACTTGTTGGTGATAGAGTCAGAAAGACTGGAGAAATGGGAAATGGGTAAAAAAGCACACATTTTTCTACTTGCAAGGAAAATGTACTTGTTCTATTAGATCTTCAATCTAGACTCCATATGTAGAACCCATTTATGCAGAGTGTTATGTAGTTAGAATTATGTTTTCATGTTAAATGGCAAGCACAAGGCATGAGTAAGAATCCTTGCCGTTAAAACCTTAAGTTGGATAAACCTCAGACTATGTATTGAGCACTCCCTATGGTCTAAACACTGCAAGGTAGAAGGGCGCAGATATGGACAAAAACAATTGGCTCCGTTTGTCAGAGGAGTCAGCAGAAAAGACCCAACCATTGTGAAAAGGACAGTTTTCAAAATGTTAGTGTTGAGGGTCCCAGAAATATCCTTCCTAGATCATTAATATTGTGCCATGTGTTGAGAATTCTACCTGCTACCTTGAGAAAATTTTGGTAAAGCTAAGTTTGTTTTGACATTTTTGGTTACTTACAGACGCTTCATCCTTAATGGTGGATCACAGTTACTCAGAATTGTTGAGGAGGATACATAGCCGTGCAGTCTAGTTTCACTTACTTGCTCTTGATAATCTTTTTAGTGGCCTCTACCAACCTATTTTGTTGAAACTTGTAAGCTTTTTGAGACTGGGGTCTAAACCTGATGATGTTGGGTGTATTTGCACTTTTATAACTATTTGCACCAGATGTAGCCTGGGGTAAATCATCTAGAGACTAATGGCATGGGAGTTTGAAATTCTTTCTTGTCAGTCACAGCTCCTAGAAGGTCTTTTAAGCCAGAGATAATAATTTACTTAGTGCTTTTCTAGACTTTCTTCTTTGTCCTGTCCTTCATCCCCTGCGATAGACTCAGGAAACCTACAGAGGCAGCCCTGCTAGTAGCCCTGTGTCCTCCTAAAGGCTGGTGCTGTTAGGAGTTCGGGTAACAGGGAGCTGGAAGGTGTGAGCTCCCTATTTCTTCAGAGTTACAATTTTGTTTCCTTATGAAGTGCCCGACTCCGAACATCTGTCAAGCCCGCGTGCAAATACTTGTACCGAATTAATTCCACTTGTGGTAATTGATTACATTCTCCATCCGTGCCGACAGTCACAAGCTGACAATTTCTCATAGAGACGGGCTGTTTCTTATTTTGAGAAATCTGAATGTACATTTTCAAAAGCAGTTCAGATGAATTTTCAGTCTGGGATTGTTCTTTCTCCGCTTCTATTTCATAAGACTTGTTTCAGAGCAGTTGTGCATTTCTTTAAAACTTTTTGATGGCCCACAAGACTTGCTGGTTATTGAATTTGACTTTGTACTCTTGAAGAGTTGACTTTTTTGTTTAAGGCTTAAAAACTTCTAATTGTGCTTTATGGAGATACTTAGGGCAACTGTGCAGAGGAATTTACTAATTCATTTTACTTCCGGTATAAGAGGTGGTCTAGTCAATAAAATGGGAATGGAGATAGGAAAAATCTTGCATTTTTCTTTTCAGGAAAAACTTTAAATGATTTTATATTGTGGGTATGATTGTTGTGTCAGAAAATGGTTACATCTTGTTATGGTGAAGACCTAAAATTTGAAACCTTATAGGTACGTAATCAAATGAAAATTATTTTCTACTTAAGTGATTTAAGTATAAGGGTATAAGTATAAGGGAAGGGTATTGTTCTTTTTTTAAAATCTTATTTTTATGAGGATTGGAATAATGGAGGTATTTCAACATTTAGCTGGCTTTTGCTCACCCTGATGTCCAGTTTGAAACCTTGGAAACATAGTTTGTTGTAGAATGGGAAAAAATGTTACTGATATCCAGAACACTGGGTACAAGAATATAATGAGGAGTATACAGACTTAAGAATTTGATCAAGCTGGGTTCATGTCTGAGATCTTCTGTGTTAGCCCCGTGGATTTGATAAGTTACTTTCTTTAGTGCCCCATCACCTCATCAGGACAGTAGAAATAATAACCTGCTGCCTGGGGTTAGTCTACCACAGTGCCAGATAATGTGTCGTCTGTTCTGATTCATGGCTAGGAAGTTTCATTTCATCTCCTCACCTGAACTTTGATAGGGTGGTTGCTTGGATATGCTGGTGCTCTCTTTTGGGAATTCAATTCCTGGTCACTTTTTCTAAAAAAGAATGGATTTATTCCAGTAATAGTTGAATATATTTATTCTTGGACTACGGCTTTGTTACCTCTTAATTTTCTTTGGAGTTTGAGTTTAGTGTGCTACTGATACTTTGTTACAATATTGTTATATTTGAGCTGTGGATTTTTTTTTTTTGTTGCTGTTGTTATTTTGTTTGTTTTTAAAGTTTATTTATTTTGAGAGAGAGCACTAGCAGGGGAGGAGCAGAGAGGGAGAGAGAGAACCCCAAGCAGGCTCTGCAGTATCCATGCAGAGCTCAGTGCAGGGCTTGAACTCCCAAACTGCATGATCATGACCTGAGCAGAAATCAAGAGTTGAATTCCCAACTGACTAAGCGCCGTGGGTGTCCCACTAAGCTGTGTGTGTGTGTTTTTTCTTTTTTGATCAAAGCAAACTGAGATGAATATCCAGAATTGCCACTTAGACACACACAACACACACATACACACACACACACACACACACACACACACGCCAGAAATATAATTAAAATCAAGGTGAGAGAATAACTCCATATGTTTTTGGATAGTACCTTGTGAACATGAATTAAGAACCTTTCTATTCACTTAACACACCAACCCTTGTGAAGTGGTCAGTGCAAGTTGGGAGAGATCTATTTTTCTGTGAAGAAATTGACTAGAACTATTTGCATACACGTTTTGTATTATGATGAGTAAGTTATAGACCCAGGACTAGGACCTGGGTCTTCTCTTCTGGTCTGTTCCATGCTCCCTGCATGGTGCTGTTACCTGACTAATTCTAATGCCATAAAAAGTAATCACTGTTGCTAGGATTTTCTCCATATTGGTGCTGAGGTGGGATCAAAAACATCACTAGTTTGGGAATGTAACATTTCAAATGACATTGCTTAGAATTACAGCTTGTTATTTTTCCATCTTCTAACTGGAGAACATAAACCAGAATGTTAAATGCTGTAAACCACTAAGATTAGTAGCACATTTGGAAAATTGATAGTTGCAGGTCATTGCGATGATCTGTTACATTTGTGTGACATTTTAGTTTTTATACTGCTTTATTCAAAAAGAACCAAAGAAAATTCTAACAGAACAGTACTCTGAATCATTCGTACAATAATACATTGTCAAATGTACTCGGTTTACAGATAGCCACCCAAGGTCATGTATGTTGAATGGGAGCTAATAATTGGTTTTCTGAAATACATTTTTCTATAGACATTTTGAATCCTTTATCCTTATTTTAAGCTACATGGAGGCAGGTAATTCTTGGGCAGATGGAGTTAATCCCAGGTAGAAATTTAACTAGGAGGTGAGACATGGTATCCATCAGAACTGGGAAGAGCATGTCCCGTAAAACCACAGTTACACTCAGAGTATCCATCATGGTTTCTAGCCCAAAGGTCAACAGTTCTGTATTTCCAAAATGACTTCTAAGAAATGTATGGCGTGAGGACTTGACAAGTAGGCCACTTTAGAGACGTTAACTCGCTCTTCTTTGGGGCTGCTCCTGTGAGTTAGATCTGTACATATACTGACCTTCTGTTAAGAAACTCTTACTTGCCAGGGGGAAAGCCTGCCATAGGTAATCATTTTCCACGTAAAAGGTACAGGAAGTTGATGTTTAATGAAGGTTGGGAGATACGACGTGAGGTGCCAACTTGCGTAACTACTCACACACATGACATTTTTCAATTGATCTTGGCAGAATTCAAATGGACAATTATTTCCTTTTAGCCAAGTGGACTTTGAAGAGATATGGCAACTGTCTGAACAATTCTAAACAGGGAGCCGGCCGGTCATGTGCATTTAACACTTTCTGGGAAAGACTTCCTTTTAGCTTAAAGCTATGCCCTGTGGACCCAGTCTAACCCCATTTCCGTACATCAGTTTGTACTGCCTTTGGGGTAATTCCTTTATCTAGCTGTGTATACTTTAGAAACAAAAGAATGCAGAGTCTTTACATCAAGTTACTCTTCAGCCAAATGTACGGTCCCTGACAATGGTCCATGACAGGCCCTGTGTGTAAATGGTGCAGGGTTTTAGTTGCTTATTTTTCTAGGGATAGCTCTTTTGGTATGAGCTCAGTAGTATCCTGAAACTTAGTCTTACTGTTTTGACTCTCCTACATCTTATTGATTCTCATGAAAAAGCTTACTTGATGATGGAATTCATATCAAAAATATGATGCAATCTCTACAAGAGTTAAGAATTTAATTTTGTTCCCTTCTCTATCAGGAGTATTTAGAATAGTGCTTTTAAAAAGCATTGATGGGGCGGCACCTTGTGGCTCAGGCAGTTAAACATCAGCTTTGGCTCAGGTCTTGATTACACAGTTCATGAGTTCAGGCCCCGCGTTGGACTCTGTGTTGACAGCTCAGAGTCTACAGCCTGCTTTGGAATCTGTGTCTCCCTCTCTCTCTGCCTTTCTGCTCATGTTCCATTACCCCTCCCCCCAAATAAACATTAAACATTTTTGAAAAAGTGTTGAAGGAATGCTGACTTAGACTAATACATAAGGTTCTCAGAGGTCTCTTGGTTTGAGACTATAGGTACCTGGTATGTGGTCTTACGCTGATTTTCAAAGTGATGGTTTAGGTCTGTGGCTATACTGCCCTACAGGATCATGAGCAAAGACCTAGTTTTCTAGGAGGGTTTAGGTGCACATGTGCAAGAGCTAACAGTAAAACATAAAACTGGTAAGTACAGCAGGCTTGATGTCCTTGAGATCAGATAAAAATGGTAGTTGGTGTAGTCAACATGCAAGGTTTTCACTAGCATTGGATGAAAAGTAGATTATGAAACATGAACCAGGAGAAACCTCTTATGGTTCCAAAATGAGTTAATAGATGTGTTCTGGAATATATATACTGCTTTTTATTGGTCACATGATATATAAAAAAGGTTTTTAAGTTGATACAAAATTAGGTAACATGAAACACAGCTCAGTTACCTGTACAACTATGAGAGTTGACAAGTAATCACTATCTGTGTGAGCATCACAGCTATGAAGACCTAGAACATGTCCATCTCCCCGGAAGGTTGCCTTGACTGAACAAGCTGCTAAGTTTTGGTCATCGGTAATGATGAGGATAATAATAAAGCTTGTTTCACAAGGCCATTGCCAGTATAACAGTAGCAACTACAGTTGTGTGTGTTAGAAGGTTTCCAAAAATTTCATTTATTAACTCTTAAAACAACCCTAAGAAATGGGCTGTTACTGTTGCATCAGTTTTTACAGAGGAGGAAAATAAGGCCAAGATTATTTTTGGCGTGAATGAGCACGGTAGGTGACCAGTACGCCGAGTAAATGAGGGAGCTCTCCAGGACTACCACATACCCTTCCAGTCTAGGCGGTTACATGGAGCTGGTCTGTGCCTAGCAAATGTTACTTGACCTTGTTAACTGTGAGAAGGAAGGTGCAGGGAGACTGAGAAGACCCATTGGAACTGGATTTCCATTGTTATTTATTAACTCTCTTTCTTGGGGAACATACTCCACTTCTGGAAAGATCTGTGAAAGGGGAAGAGGTGTAGAAAGAAGGGGACTATCATGGGACCCGTGTGTCCCCTGGGGCTGTCACCTGGGAGGATGGCCATGAAAACACTTTGAGGACTTTGAAGTGCTGTGTGTGGGCATCCTTATCTCTGTGAAAGAGGTGGCTTCCTGCTCTCCTGTCCTGGCCTCACGCACTGGGCAGACTGTGGGCAGACAAGGAGGAATTGACCATGTGTCAGAGAGCCCATCCTCACTTGGCAGTCTTGATGGGCCAAACATTGTGTTTTCCTGGCTTTTTCTCTTACATATCTCTTGATTTGACATTCAAAGCCTCAGATAGTTTTTCAGCTTTTATGTCAGCCAACCTCCACGGTATTTTAAGTGTCCTTAGGGGCAAAATTAAGACCCGGGTTTCTCATGGTGTCCCCTCCGGATTTTTGGAGGGGATCTAGTCCTGGTTGGTAAAATCTGAAAGGCTCGAAAACACTAACCTGCCTATTCCTTCTCCTCAAACTTGATTGTCCTTAGAGCTGCACTTAATCACTCTCCCCATATCTGCACCAGCGGAGTCTGTTTTCTGGGTTTCTGTAGGCTGGGTTCCTTTTCAACCTCAGCGGTTTTTGTGATTACTTACTGGTACTTTCTTGGTCTTAAGTACTGCACTCTTGACTCTTTGAAGGCTCCTTAAAGACAGGGACTGTCTTCACCATTGTGTCCCTAGCAGAGCAGATGACAAGTAGTAGGCACGTAATCGGTGTTTGTTGAATGAATGGAAGCTCTTGTAGTAAGAGGTCACTTGATAGCAGGGACATGGAAATTGGTGCACGAAGTAACCCACCCCCACTTTACTTCTTTGGGACTGAGCTAGTGCTGTTGTAGAGGATTCCTCCTTTTTTGTAGCTAATTGAAGGTTCTGAATATAAAAATGATACATGAGAATTATGCTTGGAAGTCTTTATTTTTAAGAGACTAGTTGAAAGAAAACTGGTAAGCTTTAGATAGGTAACTACAACATCTTGCATTGATAAAACTGTGGGACTAGACTTTTTCTAAACTGCAGACGGGGATTAAAGTAAATCACACTGCCATTTTAGGTATAAAAGCTATGTTAGAATGTTGTTATCCTAAAGGAGACCTGTTATTTTATTTAACTTTTTAATGTTCTTGTTCATATTAACGAGAGAGACAGAGACAGAGTGCTAGTGGGGAGGGGCAGAGAGAGAAGGAGACACAGAATCTGAAGCAGGCTCCAGGCCCTGAGCTGTCAGCACAGAGCCTGATATGGGGCGTGAACCCACGAACTATAATGTGAGATCATGACCTGGGCCGCAGTCGGATGCTTAACTGAGTGAGCCACCCAGGTACCCCGTTTTGTTTAACTTATGATGAAAGTACTTTACACAGGGGTTGAAATCTTTTGGAGAAAATGTAAGTAGATCATGAATTTCTTGACTTTAAAAAATTGGGCTGTTGAATTCCACACATAGGATTTGGGTGGGTGTGGATAAAACATTTCTCTCCCATTTCTAACTTTGAGTCTTCATTGCATCCATTTCTGTCTTTAAACTGTGGGCCGGCTGGTCATGTCACTAGGATCCACACATCTGTACAGATGAGAAGAGTGGTCTGGGCTTTGGTCATTTTGAGATTTATTGGCTGTAACCGAGCTACAGATTACTATGTAGAATGGAGCCGACGGGGCGCCTGAGTGCCTCAGTCAATTAAGCATCCAATCCTGGATTTCAGCTCAGGTCATGATGTCATGGTTCATGAGTTTGAGCTGTCAGGCTCTGTGCTGACAGTGTGGGGCTTGCTTGGAATTCTCTCTCTATTCTTTTCTCTGTCTCTCAAAATAAATAAACTTAAAAAAAATATTAGCCTTAGAAATAGTAAGCTAAACAAAGCCCAATTTGTGAATTTCTAAATTCTTTTTTTAATGTTTATTTAATTTTGTGTGTGAGAGAGAGAGCATGCGAGTTCAAGAAGGGGGAGGGGCAGAGAGAATCCCAAGCAGGCACCTCAATGTCAGCATAGAGCCGTATGGTGGGCTTGAACTTACGAGTTGGGAGATCATGACCTGAGCTGAAATCAAGAGTTGGACGCTTAATTGACTGAGCCACCCAGGGGCCCCTCTAAATTCTTTTATAGCACAAAAATATGCATGTTTGCTCTTTTCTTTACATTTTTTTATTTTAGAGTGAGAGTGTGTGAGTGGGGGAAGGAGGGAGAGGGAGAGAGAATCTTAAGCAAGCTCCACACTCAGTGAGGAGCCCAACGTGTGGCTCTATCTCATGACCCTGGGATCATGACCTGAGCTGAAATCAAGAGTCGGGCGCTCAACTGACTGAGCAATCCAAGTTTCATCATATTTAATGCCTTTTTATTTATTTATTTATTTATTTATTTATTTATTTAAATGTTTATTTTGAGAGAGAGAGACAGACTGTGAGCGGCAAAGGGGCAGAAAGAGAGAGAAGGAGAAGGAGACACAGAATCTGAAGCAGGCTCTAGGCTCTAAGCTGTCAGCACAGAGCCTGACGTGGGGCTTGAACCCACAGACCACAAGATCATGACCTGAGCTGAAGTCAGATGCTCAATCACATGAGCCACTCACATGCCCCCTTAATGGGTTAAAAAAAAAATTGAGCCATCTATTCTCCAAGACTATTGAGGACAGATTCTTTTTTTTTTTTTTTTTTTTAATGTTTTATTCTAGGAGAGAGAGAGGGACAGCGTGAGCAGGGGAGGGTCAGAGATAGAGGGAGTCACAGACTGAAACAGGCTCCAGGCTCTGAGCTGGCAGTCAGCACAGAGCCCGACGCGGGGCTCGAACCCACGAACCACGAGATCATGACCCAAGCAAAAGTCGGATGCTTAACCGACTAAGCCACCCAGGCGCCCCTATTGAGGACAGATTCTAAGATCCCACTGTCTCCCTCTTCTTACACTCCCTTCTGAGAAATACAAAAAAGTATCCAGTTTTGAAGCAGTGAGATTTTGTTCTGCTCATGACGGTGAGGGAGGGGACTTGGCTGGGTTTCTCGCTTCCCTAGGTCCATGCTATATTTCTTTTTTCTCCTGGCACACTCTATTCGGCTGTCCCCGACCCCCAGAATGGATAGAGGGTATGATGTCTGACAGGTGTGCTCCCCTTCAGGGCCAGGGACTCCCAAGAATCAGATTCCCCAGGGGCACCTGGGTGGCTCAGTCAGTTAAGTGTCCAACTTCGGCTCAGGTCATGATCTCATAGTCCTTGGGTTCGAGCCCCGCATGGGCTCTGTGCTGACAGCTAGCTCAGAGCCGGGAGCCTGTCTTCAGATTCTGTGTCTCCCTCTCTTTCTGCCCCTCCCCTGCACCCTCTCTGTCTCTCAAAATAAAATAAAAGACATAAAAAATTAAAAAAAAAAAAAAAAAGAACAAGAAAAACAGATCCCCCAGTCAGGACCAGGGACGGAAGCATCTTTCTCCTTGGCTTCCCCTCTGAGTCAGGTTTATCTTCTCACATACTCAAGCCACTGTGTTGTCCTTTAACATTTTTCATGAGATCTTCATTTAATGTTCTCAGTAGAAATCTGGAGAGCAAACATTCGTGACACTGTAACTGTGTGGGTTCCCAAAAGATGTACAGTTCTTTACAAAATCCACCTTGGGGATGAGTGAAAGAGATTTTAATGTGACATGATGTCCTTGGAGGAAAGGTGCAAGGTGAAAGTTCAAATTTCAGTTGCTACAAATTCACACTTAGTTTGCATTTCTTACACTTCATCTTACTAGTGAGCTGGAAATACCAACCAACCACTCAACTTGAACTCTGTTTTACTCTAGTGGTCTTTAATAGCAGTGATGGTGTAGAGTTTTAACATCCGATGTATTTAGTGTTTCTGCCAGGCCTGTACCAATTATAGATTTTCTAGTATATGGTTATATTTATAAATAGCACAAGGAGATATTTAACTTTTACTCTACCATCTGGGTATATTATTCTTTTTTTGAAAGGTGACTAAAATTTCCTCTGTGTATTTTTATCAAGACCCACATCTTTCCAGGGTTGTTAACAAATCTGAAATCTCAGTGTTGCTACTGGACATGACATTTCAGGGGGGAAAATCTCAACACTGAATTGCTTTAAATTTTCTAGCACATGGGTTAAGACTCTCATAAAAGTAGGAAATCTCAACTTTGATTTTGTTTTTTACCGGATGAAATTATGGGTACTCTGAGTTGTGCATTTGGAATGGGAGTGAGCCCAGCCTCCGCTGGGCCACCTGAGGGCAGTGGGTGGGTTGGGCTATAAAGGTCATGACCGTACTATACCTGGGAGGGCGTTCTCTCCTGTAGCCTTTGGGATGGTCCTGCAGTGGAGGGTTGCTAATCCCACCGGGACTGGACTTGCCCAGCTTCTGAAGGGTTTCTCCCTGTGTCCCCATTACTTACGGCCAAGTTAGGAACCAGAGAGGGGCAACTGGCCTAAAAATAGTCACAGTATGGCCGGGAACCACTGCTGCCTTCCTACCGCCAGGTGGTGGTTCCATAAGGAGACAGTCAAGTGTGGAGGGTGTGTGTCTGAAGACAGGTGTGAAATGTGTAGAGGAGAGGGGATGTTTTCTTCCTGGCTTCTGTTAGAGTGAGATATAAGTTGTAGAAATTGACTTTTAAAAAACCTTAGATGCAGTAAAAGCAAGTTTGGGAGGTTGTTCTTTTTATGAGGCGGGGATTATTTCAGACATTTTTAATTTATAAGAAAACCTTTTGTATTTATTTCATGTTGGTCACAGATTGTTGACAAATGGAAACAATGATTTGCCTTGTTTCCTATAGAGCCTGAGAACACAAAGTGAATCATTGTTTGAAACCTTGAAGACTACAGGTCATTTAAACAAAGATACTGGTTTTAGTCTGGCTTATTTCACTTAGTATAACACTCTCTGGGTCCGTCTATATTGTTTCAAATAGTAAGATTTCTTTTTTCTTTCTCTTTTTTTTTTGAAAGAAAGAGCATATGCAAGTGGGGAAGGGGTAGAGGGAGAGAGAATCTTAAGCAGCCTCCATCCCCAGTGTGCCTGACTTAGTGCCCAGTCTCACGACTGTGAGATCATGACCTGAGTCAAAATCAAGAGTCACATGCTTAACCAACTGAGCCACCAAGGAACATTTATTCTTTTTTTATGGCTAAGTAATAGTCTGTTGTATATACTCCACATCCTCTTTATCTTTTCCTCTATCAGTGGACACTTGGTGTGGTTCTTGGCAGCGGTGAATAATGCTGCAGTAAACATAGAGGTGCATAAAACTTTTCAAATTGGTGGTGTTTCTTTGGATAGATACCCAGAAGTGAAATTTCTGGATTATATGGGAGTTCTAGTTTTAATTTTTTGAGAAACCTCTGTACTGTTTTCTACAGTGGCTGCATTGTTGTGCGTTCCCACCAAAAGTGTAGGAGGGTTCCTTTTTCTTTACATCCTTACCGACACTTGTTACATTTTTTTTTATTTAATATTTTTATTTATTTCTCGGAGAGAGAGAGACAGCGTGAACAGGGGAGGGTCAGAGAGAGAGGGAGATGCAGACTCTGAAATAGGCTCCAGGCTCTGAGCTGGCATTCAGCACAGAGCCTGACGCGGGTCTCGAACCCACGAACCGCGAGATCATGACCTAAGCGAAAGTCGGACGCTTAACCGACTAAGCCACCCAGGCGCCCCAACACTTGTTACATTTTCTTGATACTTGCTATTCTGACAGATGTGATACTTTGTTGTGATTTTGATTTGCATTTTCCTAATGACTATTGATGTTGAGCATCTTTTCATGCGTCTGTTGACCATCTATCTCTGTCTTCTTTGGAAAAATGCCTACTCAGATCCTCTGACCATTTTTTAATCCAGATTGTTTGCCCTTTTGGTGCTAAGTTGTAGGAGTTCGTTATATATTCTGGATATTAATGTGCATATCTTCTGTCATCCAGTAGGTTGCCTTTTCATTTTATTGATGGTTTCTTTTGCTTTGCAAAAGCTTTTTAATTTGATGTGGTCTCACTTATTTGTTTTTGCTTTTGTTGCCCTGATGAGGGGACATACCCAGGAAAACATTGCTAAGGCTGATGTCAAAGAGATTACCGCCTTTGCTTTCTTGTAGGATTTTTATGGTTTCAGGTCTTAGGTTTAGGTCTTTAATCTATTTTGGGTTTATTTATTTTTTTTGAATGGTGTTTGAAAGTGGCCCAGTTTCATTCTTTCAGCTACCCTGTTTTCCTAGCAGTGATGTGGTAATAAGGTGTTAGGGTTCAGAGCCAATGGCCAAGAATGAATTCTTGAAATGTCCTTGGTACAAAAAGGTTGGTTTTATTAAAGCATGGGGATAGGACCTGGAGGAGAAAATGCTGAGGTGGTGCCTGGGTGGCTGAGTAAATACATATACCTTCAAGTTGGGAGGGTATCGGGCTGGTAGCATAAGCCTCTAGGGTATTTTTGGAAACCAGGTTTCCAGGATCCTGAGGGGGCTAGCTATTGTTAGGAAAGGTCATTTATTACTGTTAAGTAGAAACTCGGTCATGAGTCCCTTCAGATTTGTATCAGGCTGTCGGTGGGTCATAAGCTTGGGGTATGATGGACAACATGTACATTGGGTGGTAGACATGAAAGAAGTTTCCAGAGGGATTTTTGTATGTTAAAGTAGACTAACAGGACCCTGGGGGGTTGGGATCATGTTAAACTAAGATTGCCTTTTGCCCCCAGCGAAGTCCATCATCAAGGCCACTGGGCTTCCAGAGGGAGGTCACTCTGCCTGTCTCAAGGCCTTGCCATGGACTGCAGGCCTTGCCAATGGACTGCAGGAAATTTAACTTTTTCCTTTTGCCTTTGTTCCCCACATCCAGCATCATTTTGAAGACTTTTTCCCACTGTATGGCCTTGCCTTTTTTTTTTTTTTTTTTTGTCATAGATGAATTAACCATGTAGGTGTACATTTATTTCTGCGCTCTCTAAATTATTCCACTGTTCTCTGTGTGTCAATTATATGCGGTTTTCCTTCCTGTAGCTTTGTAATATGGTTTGAAATCTGGGCCCATGATACCTTCAGCCTTGTTCTCTTTGCAGATTGCTTTGGCTCTTTGGGGTGGTTCAATATAAATATGAGGATTATTTCTACTTCTGGGAAAAATGCTGTTGGTATTTTGATAGGAATTACATTGAATCTGTAGATTGCTTTGGGTAGTGTGGACATTTTAACAGTATTCTTCGAACTCATGAGCATGGGATACCTTTCCATTGATTTGTGTCAGCTTCCATTCTTTTATCAATGTCTTATTTCAGAATACAGGTTTTTCACCTCCTTGATTAAACTTACTGGTAAGCATTCTTATTTATGCAGTTGTGGACCTTTGAAACAGAAGTTTCTAGGAAGATTATGTAACATACTAGCAAATCTTTGGATATATTTGACACACATTTTATATTGAAGCCATACTGGCTAGAGGAAACTTCAGTCTGAAAGTGATAGTCTTTTCAGAATGGTAGCTGTTTTCTGACTGGATATAATACATTCAAAACTTAGTATTTATTTTCCAGTCTCCTTTCTAAGGTGAAACCAGAAATTTAAAATATCTTGTCAAAAGACCAAAGGCTTTGTTTTCCATCCTAGCTTCCAGGGTGATTGTGGAGGTCTGATGAGATAAGAGGTAGAGAGTATTTTGTTTGAACACAATTAACTTAGGAATGGATGGTTATTGATTTTTTTTTTTTAAAGGGATTCTTTCACTGCATCTGAGGGTTGACTATTAAGTTTAAGCAGTATTTTCTGATTTGAGGGTAGCAGGGAGAACTCTCTTGCTTTTGAAGATATTTTTTGTTACCTTTGTTGCAAAAGCTAATGTGTTGCTAATTGTTGTTTTATGTCAGTGGTTCTATTTTTTGTTAAGTGTCATGACAGCCCACAGAGGACTTTGAGAGATTTGCAAGGAGCTCAGCTACAATTCAGAGAGCCCATTTCAGTTGTTCTGTGGAGATTACATTCTAAGGACTCAAGTGGCTAATGACTGAGTCCTTCAGGAGAGGAAATTGGGTCTTGGACCTGGAGTCATCATGAATGTGAACGATAGTTGCTTTTTGTCTGTATTTTGGCCTTTTGAGTGGCTGATGAGGTGAGAGGGCAATCGGGGAACCAAGGCTGACTCCTAGGTTTTTGAGGTGATCAGCTTGGGGGCATAGAAGGCATCTTTTACTGAGGATAAGGAACACTGGAGCAAGAAGGAATTGGTGTGAGTCTAGAAGCTTGGAGTTCTTTTAGATGCAGGAAGTTTGAGATATCAGTTAGATATTCAGGTGCAAATGTTGAATTAAGAGCTGAGTATTCAACTGTGGAGCTTTGGGAAAGATCCAGGCCAGAGAGATGCTAGTGGGGCTTGCCATCCAACAGAATGCATGTATGTATGTGTGGATTTATTTATTGACATTAATTTTTTGTTCAATTTCTTTGAAGCCTTCTTTAAAATCTCGATTGATTTATTTTTCCAAATTTTTATATGAGTGCTAGTTAGTTAATGTACAGTGTAATATTGGTTTCAGGAGTAGAATGTGGTGATTCATCACTTAAGGTATAATACCCAGTGTTCATCCCAACAAGTGCCTTCCTTAATGCCCAGCACCCATTTAGCCCATTCTCTGTCCACCTCCCCATCCAGCAGTCCTCAGTTCTCTGTAGTTAAGTCTCTTACAGTTTGCGCCCCCCCACCCCCCACTTTTCCCTCCCTTCTTCTATGGTCATCAAACAGAATGGTTTTAAAACAAGATGATGTGTGTAGGAAGAGAGGGGAGTAAGGGGCTGAGCTGTGAATTATGCTCCACATGTGGAGGGTGGTCCGAGAAGCCAGCAGGGCCATTTGCCAAGGAGTAGCCTGTGAGTTTAGGACGATAAAGATAGAGTAGTGCCTCTGAAGCCAAGTGAAGGAGGTGTCTTAGAGCTTGAACCCTATAGCGTGAAGAGTTTTGTTTACCAGGCAGGGAACCCTTTTGTTCACTTTGTGGTGAGTCAATGTATGTTTAATGATCATTTAGAATCCTGAAAAGCTTGAGGAAACCATGGTAAATTCAGTCAAAATTAAGAACCAGTACAATAAATCTCTTTAAACACCAGAATGGGAGATTTAATTACCCTTAGACAGTCGCATTTCAGGGAACTGTATACATTTTGTTAATCACTTTTGAAATATCAACAGTGGATGGAGGAACCATAGTACTCTTTGAGGGCTCCCCAAATTCACACTTGTTCATGTTCATTGGCCTGGGTGCTTGCTTAGGAGGCCCCGTTCCACATCCTATCAAAATATTAACATATAACCACACTTCATATATTTAAAAAGTTGAGTTTCTATTGAGTTATTGTTAACTGTTGATAGAATAGTGCATTTAAAATCTTTCTATTCTTGGGATGTGTGGGTCATTCAATTGGTTAAGCAACTGACTTCGGCTCACATCATGATATCGCACTTCATGGGTTTGAGTCCTGCATTGGACTATGTCCTGACAGCTCAGAGCCTGGAACCTGCTTCAGATTCTGCATCTCCCTCTCTCTCTGCCCCTCCCCTGCTCATGCTCTATCTCTTTCTCTCGAAAATAAACATTAAAAAAAATTAAAGGGGTGCCTGGATGCCTCACTTGGTTAAGCATCTGACTTTGGCTCAGGACATGATCTTGGAGTTTGTGATTTTGAGACTTGCGTCAGGCTCTGCGCTGACAGCTCAGAGCCTGAAGCCTGATTCAGATTCTGTGTCTCCTTCTCTCTTTGCCCCTTCTGCACTTGTGCTCTGTCTCTCTCTCAAAAATAAACAAACATTAAAAAAATTAAAATCTTGGTATTCCTCTCCTCTTACCTACTAATTTCCCAGGTCTCAGCTAAACATGTGATTTGCTTGGAGATCTTTATTCCCCTAAAAGCAACCAGAGTGCCTGTGCTTTTCTTCATTGACTATGGTTTCTTACTGCTTCCTCATTTTGTCTATTTTGATCACTGGATAGTAACACCTAGCAGAGTGTTAGGCAGTGTGTGGGCACCTGATAAATTTGAATGAATGTCATCCAGAATTAGAAAACAGATGCCTCAGTAGCTTTTGTTTGGTTTCCCAGCTCAACATCTGTGTGTGTGTGTGTGTGTGTGTGTGTGTGTGTGTGTGTGTGTATGTAGGCTCCATTCCCAGCATGGTACTCCAACTTATGACCCTGAGATCAAGAGTTGCATACTCTACCAACTAAGCAAGCATCTGTCCCTTAGCATCTTTTTTGAAAAATACAGAGTTTTGGGGTGCCTGAGTGGCTCAGTTGGTTAAGTGTCCAACTTCGGCTCAGGTCATGATCTCAGTTTGTGGGTTCGAGGCCTGCATCTGGCTCTGTGCTGACAGTTCAGAGCCTGGAGTCTGCTTCAGATTCTGTGTCTCTCTCTCTGTTTGCCCCTCCCCTGCTTGTGTTCTCTCTCTCTCTCTCTCTCTCTCTCTCTCAAAAACATTAGAAAAAAATAAAAAAATAGATTTTTAGTCAGATTGGTTGAGATATAACATACATAATACAAAATTGCCTTTTTTAGGTGAGCAGTTCATTGAACTTTGATGACTGTATCATTAGCCACAATCAAGAAACAGAAATTTCCATCATGTAGTTTCTTTGTGTCCTGGTCAGCCCTCTCCCTCTACTCCCAGGCAAACACCTGTTGGTTTATGTAAAGAGAATTACATGCCTGTTGTGTCTGGCATCTTTTACTTAACAGAAATATTTCAGCATATAGGCTGTTGTTTGTTATCAATGGTCTACCTTTTTATTGCTGAGTGGTATTTCATTGTACAGATGTACTTTTTTTTTTTTTAATTCAACCATCAGTGATGGACATTTTTGTTATTTCCATGTATGGATTTTGGTGATGATTGGATTCTTCTTCCAGGTTTTAATTAGTAGACAAGAAATTTGAGCAGCGTCAATGACTCCAGCCATATACCCTTATTCATGTCTACTATTTTCATTTTTCCATGTCCTTTTTCTAGGTGTTTTATGTGATTATAATCCTCAAACACACAGTTTTCTTTGTTTTATAAACTACATACTTTTTAAAATGGTTGTATTTCACTTCATCATACTGAAATTTTCTACTCAGGCCCTTGGTGGCATTCATACTGTTCCTAAATCATCCCAGTTGTAGAAAATATGCTAACCATCATCTAAAGTTTTCCTATGATGATTTCTTGGCAACAAAGACTCTGAACTGAAAGTAATAGAAATCAATTGAAGCTGCCTGGGGCAAAAAATGGATAGGTGTTTAAAAGGATATGGAATATTCCTCACAAGTCAATGTCAAGAAAGTTTTCTGGAACCAAGTTAGATCAGTCATTCTTCCTCACTGTTCATTTCTGCTCTGCTCAGGACTTTGGTAGTGTTCTCTCTGTGGAGACTTGTTTCGTCTGTTTCTGGGTGCATGGCAGAAAGAGGCTAATTCCATAGGGCTGGGATTTATTTCAAGTTCAAATGCTGGGGACTGTCTGACCCCGTTTGAGGTAGTTGTCCACACCAGGACAGTTCACTGTGTTTCATAAAGTGGAGCCCACCT
Organism: Proteles cristata cristata; assembly: GCA_017311185.1. NCBI lineage: Eukaryota > Metazoa > Chordata > Mammalia > Carnivora > Hyaenidae > Proteles > Proteles cristata. The sequence goes on from JAESUZ010003255.1 coordinate 246,091, forward strand.
TTGTGAATAAAAAGGAGATATTCTCAGAAAGGGGGTTGTTGTAAAGTAAACCCACATGCATAGGTTCCCATTGTTTTTAATTAAAAAAAATTTTTAATGTTTATTTTTGAAAGAGAGAGAGAGTGAGAGCAGGGGAGGGGAACAGAGAGAGAGGGAGACGCAGAATCTGAAGCAGGCTCCAGACTCTGAGCTGTCAGCACAGAGCCCAACACGTGTCTCAAACTCATGGACCATGAGATCATGACCTGGGCTGAAGTTGAATGCTCAACCAACTGAGCCACCTAGGCTCCTCAGAGGTTCCCATTTAAAGTAAGATTATAGGGGTGCCTGGGTGGCTCAGTCAGTTAAGTGTCTGACTTTGGCTCAGGTCACTATCTCATAGTCTGTAGGTTCTAGCCCCACATTGGGCTCTATGCTGACAGCTCAGAGTGTAGAGCCTGCTTCAGATTCTGTATCTCCTTCTCTCTCTGTCCCTTCCCCACTCTCTCTCTTTGTCTCTCAAATCAAAATAAAGACATAAAAAAATTAAAGGAAGGTTATAGAGGATCCATTTTTATGACTGTTCAAGTTGCTTTTCAAAAGAATAATTACACTGAGGTCTTAGGAGAGAGTTGGGAGTATTACATATGGCAATTTTTTTTTTTTGTATTTAGATATTAAAAGTTTAGGTACCTGCTTCAGCAGCTCATATACTATAATTAGAAAGATGGAGGGGCGCCTGGGTGGCTCAGTCAGTTGGCTGACCAACTTTGGCTCAGGTCATGATCTCACGGTTCATGGGTTTGAGCCCTGTGCCAGGCTCTGTGCTGACAGCTAGCTCAGAGTGTGGAGCCTGTCTTCAGATTCTGTGTCTCCCTCTCTCTCTTACCCTCCCCTGCTCACACTGCCTGTCTCTCTCTCAGAAATAAATAAAAAACATTTAAAAAATGAATTAGGGTCCTTCTCAAGGATGACATGTAACTTCATGAAGCATTCTGTGTTTTTTATAAAATAAGTCCTGGGGATGTATGTACAGCGTTATGACTATAATTAATTATATAGTATTGCATGTTAAAATTTGCTTAAAGAGTAGATCTTAAAAGTCCTCATCACACACACACACAACGGAATTGTTGACCACTTCTTGGTTTTGATCCATCCCCATGAGTGATGTTTAATGGATAGCTAAGAAAGTCTGATTTATAATCAACATTTACTGAATGGTTGCTTTATGTTGAGCATTGTGTCTAAGACTTCTGTAAACACAAGGAAGCTGATGAGACTGCTCTTCTTCTTGCAACCATGCAGTCAAGTTGGGATTTACTTTACCCTGGAGAAGGAGTTTCTCATTAAGTGGGCCTTGAGTGAGAATGTTCCATATACAGGTAGTTGTGTCAACCTTTCTCTGGAAATAATATTGACACTGGTGCTCAATGGTTTGGAGAGCCCAGCAGGAAGCTAGGCACCTTGATTTAACTATGCAATGCCTGTCTTGTGCTCACTTTGAGTTTGGGGCCATAGCTGGAGTCCTGTAGGCTGGAGTCTATTGGACTCGGCCAGTTTCTGTTAGCCATGGGTCCCAGTGGTCAGCCTAGTGCCACCTTCTTAATTTTAAACTTCATCTAAGAATCTCCTTTAGCAAATGCAATCTGGTTGCTATCATAATTTTACCTTTCTCTGAAATCAATTATTTCATGACTTTTTTATGTTGATATGATAATTTAAATGGAGATTTTAATAGTGAAATTTGCCAAGTTAAGATATCTGTTCACATGTACAAATGGTTTCTTTCTGCATGATGGCTTCGCTCCAAAGAACTTCTCCCTGGAGGCTGCCACAGTGGTCACCTGATGATGCCTGCTGTCGCATAGACCCTTCCACTTGTTGGTTGAACTTTTGAGATACCTGGTAGTTATAGGAAACCCAAAGTTCCAAGATGAGCAACATAGTATTTTCCTCTTATTCTGTAGATGAGGAAAGCTGACGTTACAGTGATGTTACACTATTAGGTCTGGCTCTTCTAGTTTATGTTTTGCTTTTGGTTTGTTTGTGGTAAAATACACATGACATAAAATTTACCATTTTTAAGAATATAGACCAGTGGCATGAACTATATTCATAATGTTGTTTAACCATCACCACTTTCTAGTTTCAGAATTATCCATCAATGCCCACAAAACCTTTGAACTCCTTAAAGAGTAGTTTTCCATTCAACCTGGTAACCTCTATTCTACACTCTATCAGTTGGCCTATTTTGGATTTGCTGTAAGAGGACGCATACCATATTTTTCCTTTTGGTCTGCTTTATTTCAATTAGCATGTTTTCAAGGTTCTTCTATTTGTAGCATGTATCAGAATTTCCTTCCTTCTTAGGGCTGAGTAATATTTCATTGTATTTGTAACTACATTTTGTTTCTCCACTCCTCTGTTGCTAGGTGCTTGGATTGCTTTTATCTGTGGTTGTTATGAGTAATGTTGCAGCAAACATGGATATACAATTATATATTCAAGTTTCTGCTTTTAATCCTTTTGGGTACATACCCAGGAATGGAATATAAGATTTTAACAGTAGTTGTAGGTTAAACTTCTCGAGGAGCTACCAGATTGTTTCCCACAGCTGTTGCATCATTTTACATTCTGACTATGAATTCGAGAGGGTTCCACTTTCTTCACATCGTCACTAACGTTTTGAGAATAGCCATGCTAATGGGTGTGAAATGGTATCTCATGGTTTTGATTTGCATTTCCCAGAAGGCTTTTGATGTTGAGCATCTTTTCACACATTTGGTGGCCATTGGTATGTGTTCTTAGGAGAAACATCTCTTCTAGCCCTTTTTTCACATGGTATCAACTTTTTAATTTAATTTTATTTTTTTTAATTTCTAGGAGAGAGAGAGAGAGACAGCGCGAGCAGGGGAGGGTCAGAGAGAGAGGGAATCAGACTGAAACAGGCTCCAGGCTCTGAGCTGGCAGTCAGCACAGGGCCCGACGCGGGGCCCGAACCCACGAACCGCGAGATCATGACCTAAGCGAAAGTTGGATGCTTAACCGACTAAGCCACCCAGGCGCCCCAACTTTTTAACCTAAATTTTCTGTTCCTTTGTTTCACTTCAGAATCATACAAGGTTCCTTGTATATATGTATTAAGAAAGTTGGATTAATTTTGGGGAAATTTTTACTCTTGGATCCTGACATGTCACGGAAGAGAAATGTTTCTCAACCTAAGTTAGCTCTTCAAATCAAGTAGGAGAAAGGAGGGGGAAGTTATGAGTGTGTGTTTTACATGCTCAGGAAACTGGAAGAATGATTTAGTTTATAACAAGTAATTTCTCTTAACATATTTTTGGGGAGATTTAATCTCTTTTTGATTCTCTTACATGGTTTAAGTAGTCTTGTTCTATAATGTTCACATAGTTCCTATGCCACTACATTTTCAAAGACTTGTGTTGATTTATTTTTTAATATTTGTTTATAATAGAGAGTGAGCATGTGTGAGCATGCTCACAAGTGGAGGAGGGGCAGAGAGAAAGGGAGACAGAGAATCCAGACCAGCCCACTGTACAGCTCAAACCCACAAACCGAGAGATCAAGACCTGAGCCAAAGTCAGATGCTTAATTAATGGCCTGAGTCACCCCGGCGCCCCTGACCTCTGTGGATTTTTTTTCTTTCTACCTCTATCCCTTTGATTATTTGTGATGATTGACATGTGGTTGTATAGTTTCACAAACTGGAAAAACTCTTCCAGTTATTTACTCTTCTGAGAAATCTTTTTTTATATATATATATATTTTATTTATTTCTAAGAGAGAGACAGCGTGAGCAGGGGAGGGTCAGAGAGAGAGGGAGACACAGACTCTGAAACAGGCTCCAGGCTCCGAGCTGGCAGTCAGCACAGAGCCAGATGCGGGGCTCGAACCCACGAACCGCGAGATCATGACCCAAGCGAAAGTCGGATGCTTAACCGACTAAGCCACCCAGGTGCCCCTACTCTTCTGAGAAATCTTAAATGTTTTTACTTCATGCCTAGATGATCTTTATCATAGAAAGGACCTAGGTTGCAAAAAAATGTTAAACATGGGGTGTTTAGTTGGGGACCTAGGTTCTCTCTGTAGACAAATGTGATCGCCTTTGAGATCCAGTGGAACCAAATGTCCCGGTTCCTAATCTTAATTAGCATCAATGATGGTGGGCACAGTGCTTTCCTGGTATGACATCAGTACAACTGAAGCTGGCTTCAGTGCTTTCGTCTGTAGCTTTGGGGCACCGACTATTTGTTACTTTGGTGCAGGACATCTTTGGTAGGTTTGTCTCAAGTTTGTGACATCTAAATATTTTAGAATATTTGATGCTTTTGCAGCAGGATTATTCTATAACTCAATGCCATTTCTCCCTAAGGTAGTTGAATGCATTGTGTTAAGGAGGATAAAAATTTGGTCTTATCCTAAATGCATGATTAAGTTTCTTTGGTTTTTTTGACCCATTCTTTTATGAGGCAAGATGCTGGTGAGCCAGAGTGGCTACAAATAAGTGTTCTAGCCTGGTTCTGTCTCTAAGTAGTTGTATGAACTTGGAAGCCCTTGGGGCCGCTATGCTTCATAATACTAAGAACGCTGTTACCATTCTCTTTGATGTAAACAGTACCCCTGGATTTGTTTTCTATACAATGTGCTGTGAATGGTGACCCGTTGAGTCAGGCAACAGAGGTGCTACCAGAAATCCTAACTTCCTCCCTAGACCACAGTTGGCTGTGGTGGGTGAAATAAACTTGTGTGTTCCAAGCACTCAAAGATGAATCTGTCGTTGATATTAGTCAACTTTTCTCAGGAGTGGACCCTGTTTACAGGATAATTATAAAATCATTTTTGTTAACAAAAGTAGTGTTTTAAGAGAATTTGTGGTACCGTTAATCATAGCATTTCTCTAGGATAATGAATTTTGAGTTAGAATAAAATTCCAAATGAACTTTGGGAAATAACGGGCTGGTCAGCTGGGGACTGTCTGCACCAGCAGTAGAGCTCATAGTTGTGTAGCGAAGGTGCGTGAGGGCGAAGGGGGACATGCATGTGTGGGGCTGTGGAGTGGGGCGGAGGATGGGCTTCAGCATGACCAGGTTCGCCCTGAACCCCACTGGGGTTGTGTTTGACTTCATGTATAGGCTACTTGCCTCCAAGACTTCTTGGCGTGCATTTCGGTATCTGAATCAGATAATCTGTTGTTGGAATTTGAAAGACATTTATTTTATGGCCTGTATTGACGATTTAGTGAAGTAACAGGTTAAGTGACAGTATTGCAAAGAGTATGCTGGTCCAAGATTCTGATTAAATGATTTCTAAACCTTTTTAATTTTAGTTTCTGTGAATGAAAGGTTGATCAAAAAAATACAATCTGCCAAGAATGTGTTTTATTCCATTGGAGCATAAATAATTTTAATGTTTGAGTATTTAGATAAGATTCCAAAGATGATGATAAATATTTAAATAATTACGAAGCAAATTATATATATGTCCATTACACATATATCATTTGATAATCTCTGAGCACTCAGAATTTTCTGAGTTTAAAGGCTATGAAAATTTTAAGAGTTTTTATTATAGGAAGCCAGTGCAGGAAATGAAAAATCAAATTGTATGTAGATGAGTAAAGATTATACCTTGAATCTGAGTTCCTACAGTGATATATAGATACATTCTTAACATCTTTCCTTCAAAACTTTCTTTTTTATTCAAGTCACTGGGTTCTTTAATTAAGAAGCAGTCACGCAGCAATAGTGAATGCTGATTTAATCTGACAAGCAAAAGTCCCTCCTGTTTGCAGAGATGGTCCAGATTTCCCCCTTTAAGCTTCAGACGACTCTGATGTTTTGTTGGCAAAGAGTCCAAGGAAAATTCTTTAGTTTGTTGTGGGGAGCGGTGGGGAGGCATTGCATTCTGCTGTGTTACTGCTGCAAGACTGAGTGAGCTGGTTTTTGAATAACCGTGGTCTGCTAAGAGGCTTCATTCAGTGGTCTGGGGTTTGGATTTCTTTTTAGTCTGGTTGCAGTTTCTGCTCTACGAAAAAGACAGTTTCTTATATACAACGACATGCTATTTATTTTTGTTTTTGTTGTTGGACAAATAACTTCACAGTTGTTGCTTTTGATATTCTGAGGAATGTGGGTAAGTTACCTTGATATAACTGGTGTAGGGCATTTAAATTAAGCAAAAGCTGCAGAATTTTAAGTTTTAGGAGCAACATAAATATTTTTTGATGTTTGCTTATTTTTGAGAGAGACAGAGAAAGACAGCATGAGCTGGGGAGGGACAGAGAGAGAGGGAGACAGAATCTGAAGCAGGCTTATGGTTCTGAGCTGTCAGCACAGAGCCTGATGCAGGACTTGCCCTCAGGAAAGGTAAGATCGTGACCTGAGCCAAAGTCGGATGCTTACCCGGCTGAGCCACCCAAACGCCCCAAAGCAACACTTTTTTAATAAGCTGCTTTTAAAATCTTACCTAGTTTTCATCTCCGTTAGATTTTGTGATATTTATCATATTAAAATATCCCCACTTCAGGATAAATTTGTGAATATGTAAAAGTGCAAAGATTATTATCAACAAATGTTGAGTACAGCCTTACCTATTTTTTGGAGAGGAAAGAAATTAAATACAGAGTTTTCGTGCTTAGGTTGTCAAGTAACCAAAACTTTAAGCAACGTGTAAAAATTTTTATATGTTACTAAAACAGACTGTGGTCATTTTATGGTTATATTTGCAGTAGCATGGAGTGTGATAGGAAATTATATGTGCTTTAGTTTACTATGTCATCTGAAATATGTAGAGTGTGTTTTTTGATTATAGCTCTGAGGCAGAGGCAGAAGATCATGTATAAAAAGAGTAAGCAGATGAGGCAGAATGGACTAGAGCTACTTGAGTATTTAAAATGCTCTGAGGATCTTTAACCTGGTTCTGACTTTTACACTATTTTGCCAACTAGATAGGAGCATGGGGGGGAGGATGGGGATACAACATGGTTATTTATGCTGTCTTATGATGTGTTACGAGAATAATAGAGTGTCCAGAAACATAGTTATTTGTAGAAGGGAAATGTTTAAGCACTTAAAATTACTGACTAAGCTTGCAGGAATGCGGGTTTGGAGTTGGTGAATGTGGGGGGTAGTCCACATGCTGGTTTTGAGGTTTTAGGAAAATCTTAAGCCAGAAAATCTTGGAATAAAAGTATATTTTTGGACTAAGATCCAGGAATCAGCGTATTTGAACCTCAGTAGGTCAGTTAATTGGTTTTGTGTTGAATCTTCAAGTAGATTCTAGTTAAGTGCTAGAATCTGCAGTGGTGCTGACCTTGCCATATTAGTTAGATCCTCACTCTCTCTTCCGGCCTGAAAGGCTTTTTAACTGCATAGTGTAAATCATCTAAGACTGACTGTACTATATGGTTAACAGAGTAAGTCTGTTTTGAAACACCATAAAATGTCATAAAAATGCAGCCATAGGCTTAAAACAAACTTTATTTACCCCCAAGTTTTAAACAGAGTATCCGTTAATTGTTTAATCTTTATTAGTGTAAAAATACTTACTTTCTCTTGGAGGATTCTTTTTTACATCAGCTTTGAGTGCACTGGTTTGCCAGCTGTCCAACACCATTCTTTTACCTGCTGGTGGTCTTACAACTGGAGTGATTTTGTTTCTGTTTTGTTTGCTTTGTTCTTGGAGGTGGGGGACTTCTCTCTAGTTTCAGGATACTTGTGAACACTCGATTATTTCTAGAAAAATACTCTGATTAGCAAAATGCAGGGCCTTAAGGATATTTTAAATACAAACCTCATGTGATTTTGAGAGTGGATGGTGAAAGAGAGTGATAAATTTTTGTTGAGATTATTTTAATTGTTTTGCCATGGCATAAACAATAGTTTATAGATGAGCACATAGTTAAGTATTATTATCATTTAAAAACTTTTAGGTCTGTGTGTTTTAGAAAAACGTGAATTACTTTTCATTGGATGATTAAATAGAATCTGTCTCTGTGCTTAATATTTAAAAAAATGTTTTTAACATTTATTCATTTTTGAGAGATATAGAGTGTGAGTTTGGGAGGAGCAGAGAGAGGGAGACACAGAATCTGAAGAAGGCTCCAGGCTCTGAGCTGTCAGCACAGAGCCCCATGCAGGGCTTGAACCCATGAGCGGTGAGATCATGACCTAAGCTGAAGTCGGATGCCTAACCAACTGAGCCACCCAGGTGCCCCTGTGCTTAATATTTTAACCTATATCTCTTATTTGTTCCTTGAACTTTGTCTTTATTGTTGCTTGGAAGAGGTTGAAGAAAAGCTTTTTAGCACCTTTTAATTTAGAAAGTAAAGAAAAATATAATATAAAGCTCTCGTAATTTATACTGAAAGCTTAAATCCCTTTTGTATGTACCTAATATGTGATTACTTATCCAGCTTTCTTAAAAGGTCTGTTGCAGTTTCCTTCTTAAAATATTAATAAAAGTGAAATAGTCTTTTGAAAAATAGTGTTTAACACTCATGTGTTGGGTGCTTACTGGGTGCAAGCTTTTCGCTGCTCTCTACAGAAAACACGGAGGTGAGCCTTGAAGCTCCGTCTGGCATTTCCTTTCCTACCGTCAGTGTGTTAGTTCACATCCATCCCGGTGATTTCCTGCCCTTGGTCTTTGCTTATTGGGACACCTTCCACACTTCAGCCAAACCCAAGTGTCAGTATCTGTTTTAACAGCTTTGGCCGAGCCATGTTGTTCCCAGAATAGAAACCAGACTCTTGAGAGCTTACCCGACTGCTGCCCTTGATCCCTCCTGTGGCCGCTTGGAGGGTCTTACTCTTTGCAGTCATTGCAGTCGTTTCAAACATCAGAGCAAATATGATTCCTTCCGACTGAATTGTGTGTCTTTCCGTCTCTCCTTCATGTTTCCCCCTGACTTTGTTTGTCACATGTAAATCTCTCAATTATGGTCTGTTGGTTACCTCTGTTGTATATTGATCTCTCTAGCGAAGGACTTGCTTATCTCATTGCCAAGTCTCCCTGAATACACAAGTGTTTCTAATCCTGTCTCCAACAGCCCTACAACCTGACTGTGCTCTAGCACATGGTGGACGTCAAATGCATGTTTCAAACGGTATCCCTGATTGTACTCATTTTGTAATTGGAACAGTACACAATTTTTGATTGAGTACAGACTTTAACCCAAGATCCAACAGCACACGTACCATTAATCGCATGTGAGAAGTGAACTGCTCAAGGAATTTTATTCATTGTTAAGCAAAACCAGACTTAAAATGAGCTTGATTGACAGTCTATGAAAACAAACTACATTTTTCTGTTATCAGAATGGTTCCCAGTGATCCATGAGCTTTGCTTCAGGTCTACAGCCCACCACCATAGTTGTCAGAACTGTTGCATCTTTGGCTTAGCTATGAAAGGACCATCTGTCTGGGAGATCTGCTCTCCTAAATCCAGCCACGTTACTTTGAGAATAGGGATCTGAGTTGTAAATAGATCATCATGGAGATCTAAGTACAAACTTCTCTTTTCAGTGAAGAGCAGTGATGTATGGACTAGGGCACTGGGTCTCTGGTGAGTGTGGCAGAGATGGCTTTTTCTCCCTCAATCCCTATCTTTCCCCTCTTTTATGTTTATAGAATCATTAGCTGGGAATGGTTCGTTCATAGTGGTGTCCATGTCCTAGCCTGCCTTGTAAATAGGTGTGGCCATGTGGGTGGGCTGTGGGCCCCGGAACTGTGTGCTGTTACGGAAGTAGCTTTTGTGCCTGTTGCCTTTCCACCCTTCTTCCGCCCGGCTCAGCGGTAACACGGAGGGTGCTATTTTGGGCCATAGGTTGAGGTCATGCACAGCAGAGGAATGAGAAAGGTGGAGCCAGGGTTTCTGACAGCTGGGTCACATAATCCTGGACAACCTATGTAAGGTTGAGACAGAAATAAAGTCTGGTCTTTAGGCACGCACTTGAGGTTTTGTCTCCTGTGGCTAGACTTTGAGTCCCAAATACTATAGTAAGTTTTATGACTTTGGACAGGGAGTGTCTAGACCAGGGAAGTAGGAACTGCCTAGAAACATGGTATGTTCTCTGGAGTATTTGGAGATTTGGTTGATTATGGTCTAAAATCATTTAATGTTGGATTAGTGTTGAGATTCCACAGGTCATTTTTAAGGCTTCTTCTAACCTGAGAGTCAAGACTTGGAAGTGTGGAGCTTAGTTTTCATAAATGACCATATTTTATCATTTCTAAAACACACATTTTCACACTTGGATGCTTCAGATATTAGGATGTGTTTTTATACGACAGCCTCCTACCTTTGACATATAATCAGAGCAGAACTTGACGTTTGACCTGATGGTCCATAGGCATTACTCAAAGTGGCTAGAATTATCAGCAAGGAAATGTTGAAGGATGAATACTGGCCTAAAATGAGCAAGTTCTGGTAGTCATCCAGGGTTTACAGTATGGAGCAGTAGTTGAAGAAGTCACTCTTTATAGATTCAGGAAATGGCCACTTTGCAGTTCACCCTCAGATTGCTCTGTGTTCAGTTTTTCAATTGTTATAAACAACTTGGCAACGTGTGCTAGTTGTATGTTGTCCCTGGAGAACTCCTATGGGACCTCTGACTTCTTGCTGCCAGATGGGCTGCTTGCCATCCAGGTGTGGGATGCGGGGTCATCCAGATGTTGGGGGGGGATTCCTTTTCCCTTGGTCCTCTTGGATGACACTCCTACCTGGTTTAATTCCTGATTCCTGGATGATACTCCTACAGGGCTTAACTCCTCATTTTGCTGGCTTTCATTCCTTTAGATTCCTGAGAAAGCATGCAAGAGGTTAAGTTGGAGGCTTTCTTTGTCTAAAAATCACCTTATCAATCAGTATGCATATCTGATGGTTTGGCAGGATTGGGATTCCAGTTTGAAAATACTTTTCTCTCAGAAATTTGAAGATACTGTTCCATGATCTTTTAGCTTTCAATATTGTAGCAAAGTCTGTCATTAGGACCTCTGGTCTTTGGTAGGTTTTTTTTTGTTTGTTTTGTTTTTGTTTGTTTGTTTTTTTTTGCCTCTGGAAGGTTTTTAGTGTAGTAGTTAAAAGATTAGCGCAAGACCAGACTGCCTACCTTTGTCACCTCCTAGCCACATAACTATGGCAAGTTATTCAACTCCTTTGCTTAAGGTTCTCTTGTGTACAATGTAGAGAAAAGTACTTCATGCGTTTGGACAGTTATTTGTGGATTATATGAGAATTCATGTAAGGCACTTAGAAAAGCTTTTTGTGCATAAGTTACATATTGGCTTCAATTCATTGTTATATTCTAGCTATTCTAAAATATCACTGTGATAAACAGTGGTTAGATCTTGTTCGTTTATTGGGTTGGACAAACAATGGACCTCTTCACTCTGGAGACTTTGTCCTTCAGTTCAAGGAAGAATTCTTGTATTATTTCTTTGATTATTTCTTAACCACAATTTTTTTTCTTTTTCCTCTTTCTGATAATGCTATCAGTTGAATGCTGGATCTCTTGGATGAAGCCTTAATTTAAATGAAAGGAAGAAAGAGGAAGGAAGAGAAAAAGCCTTTGTCCCTTTTCATTCTATGTGTATCTTCTGCTTAAATTCCTGGGCTAGTTCTTAAACTGTGTCTTCTGAAAATTTTAATTATATATTTAATATTTCATGTTAAATTCTGAGAGCATTCTAATTTCTGCTTTTACTTAAAACATCCTGTTTTGACATGAATGTGATAATTGTTTTCAAGATTGTGATGATAGATTGTCTGATTTTTCTTGCCTGCATTCCCTCAATTTTCTGAGAATTTTTTCCTTGTTTTTTTTTTTCATATCAAAGAATGTCCTCCAATATTAGGTTGATGCTTGTCTTCCTTTCTAAGATTGAGTTCTCTGGACTCAATTTAGTTTCTGCCCAGAACGATCTCTGATCTGTGCCTTCAGGCTGTCAGTCTGCTTATAAGCTTATCATGGAGCAGAGCACAGGAAGCAAGCTGGAAGTCACACCAGTTGAGTATGCAGAAGAATTTCACCATGTTTCCCTGTTTGCACCCCCATGCCTCACCCTCAGATTCCCCTGGGTTTAGTAACTCTAAATTTGGAATGTCTAGTCAATTTCTTTTAAGATTATATAGCTATTTACTGAGTGAGGGTAGTTGTCAGAATGTATAGGGTATTGGTAGGTACTTTGAGGAAGGGATGTCCAGTAGATCCTTCTAGAAAATTATAATCTCCCTACCATGAGGCCCTGCCTCTGTTCACCTTTTCTTGTTTGTGCATCCAGCTCCTGGGTCATTCTGGGGTTCTCCAGGGTGTTACACCTTACATGCCATGGTATGTTATCTGTGACCTTGTTGCACTTCTCTATGTTCTAGTAAGTCATTCCTGCCCTCACATGTTGAGGTTTGTGATTAACGTGTCCTATATTATTGACGTTTTTTGTTACCTAGTTTTCTGTGCCTGAAAACCAGTGTTTGAATGGATTCTAATGACTTCAAGTTAGGAAGCCTGAGTATGCTTGCAGCGTGTTGTTTTGACATTGTGGAAAGATGACCTCTGTGTTCTAGGAAGTAGAGGGAAAGGTATTACTGTCTGCTTGTAGTTACAGAATGAAACGCTCTTGGAAGTGCTGTTTTGTTCACAACATTTTTATCGTAACTTTCTGTATCACTTGTGTGTGACTGTGCATTGGCTCTGCATTCCCTAAACCACCTCTCAAGGTTAAATTTGGCATGTGAATCCTTCATAAAAGCAGTCGGCGAGTTTTCAATGAAAAGAGGTTGTTGAAACTTTGAGCCTAAGTGGGAATCTGTTCTGATTTTTTATTGTTAAATTTATACCCATTGAAATTCTAAACTGAAGCATTAAAATGTATTCTTGCAAACATAATAAATCTTAAGGACCCAGGTCATCGACTGATTTGCCTGGACCCCGTGGAAAATCTGGACCTCCGTGGTTAGCGTAGACCGGTCGGCATTTGTCCCTGAGCCGAGATGGCATCTCTCCTTCAGTGACACGGGTCGGGTGGACACCTATATGAACTCTGGTTTCTGTCAGCAGGGAAGAAGGGAGGGGTAAGTAAGAGGTCAGTGCCTACCAGTGGCTGCTGTAAGACTAGAAGTTCTAGGGCTTTGGAGGCACTGGAGCCACAGGAAGAAGCTGGATGGGACGGGACCATTTGTGGGCTGCGGACGGGTGGGAATGATACATTTTCCCCCTTTCTGTGGGGTCTAATCAAGGAAGGAGAATACTAGTGGATTGGGTGCCCTGGCATGTGCTATTCTCAGGACATTTAATTACCCATCAGTTGCCAAGTTTCTGATCTTGTCCTTAAGATTTCAGATAGTGGCAAGATTTGTTTTTGCTAATAAAATATACTTTCAGTTTTATGGTCTTGGGCATCTATCCTTTACTGACTGATAGCAGTTCACTAGTGGGGTGCCTGGTGTCTTTCTCAAATTGCCTCTAAAGTCTAAGTGAGGCTTTTTTCACAAATGCCAGCACAAAGGTCTCTTAACTTTATAATTTTATCCTATGATAACTTATGAGAATTTATGGGGAGAATTTGTGAAAACAAGGAACCAATTCTTTGTGATTGTTTTCATGTTGGTTACTACGTAATTTAGGAGTCTTGTGGTAACTGGTTTTGTGACTGGGTGTCCTTACCAAGATAGATACTAAGTGACTGTACCCAGAGAGTTGGGACCATACTGTCTTTGCACTAATTAACTTTGCTGAGCCAAGAAATAAAAATGAGATAAAAAGATATATAAATTTATTTTAAGAGAGAGAACATGTGCACATGCATGCATGTGAGCTGGGGAGGGGGAGAGGGAGAGGGAGAGAGAGAATCCCAAGCAGGCTCGTGTTCCCAGCATTGAGCCCCACATGGAGCTCGAACGTATGGACTGTGAGATCATGACCTAAGCCAAAATCAAGAGTCAGATGCTTAAATGACTAAGCCTCCCAGGCACCCCAAAAGAAATATATTTTTTAATGGTGGGATAGTGCAGGTGACAGTGCTGATGCATTAGAGAAAGAACTAGTGCAGAGGTCAGCATACTGTGGCCCCAGGGCCAAATCTGGCCCATGCCTGTTTTTATTTTATTTTTTTTAAGTTGTTTATTGGGACATGTCTACACTCACTCACTTACTTATGGTCTGTGGCTGCTTTTTTTCCCCTAATACCTGAGTTGATAAATGCAACAGAGATGGTATGGAGCTTAAAGCCTAACGTTTACTCTTGGGCCCTTCATGAAAGTAGTTTGCCAGCTCTCAGACTAGATTAACACAGGAAGATTTGGAAGCAGCAAATTTAGGAGAATTTGGGAGGGGGAATGGAACAAGGAGGTTTTTCAGGGTATAGGAGATACATTATGAATTACTGTTTAATATGGGTATAATTATCTTCCATACCAATGTAAGTACATAGAAATTCCCTTTTGTCTTGGCTTTTTTTTTTTTAAATGTTACTAGCTTGGATGTCTGAACATTTTCAGCATAAGAGGACAGGGCAAATGGAAGAAGCTACTCTCTTTCTATCACAAGAATTTGTAGATTTTACAGTTTTTTTCATGTCCAGGATATGCAGATTATAAAGTCTTATTTTGCCAAAACGAGATGACTGAAATGATGTAGTTTTAAAAATATTTTTTAATGTTTATTTATTTTTGAGAGAGAGACAGAGACAAAGCATGAGCAGCAGAGGGGCAGAGAGAGAGAGACAGAGACAGAGATAGAATCTGAAGCAGGCTCCAGGCTCTGAACTGTCAGCACAGAGCCTGACATGAGGCTTGAACTCATGAACTGCAAGATCATTTCCTGAGCCGAAGTTGGACGCTTAACCAACTGAGCCACCCAAGTGCCCCTAAAATGATATAGTTCTCAACGATTACACCTTTTTTCCAGACTAGTTATGCTATTTTTTAAGAATGTAATTTGCTTCCCTTCCCCCCCCAAAGAAAAGAAACTCTTCAAAATAGGCTCAAATACTAATTTACTTCTTGTTCTCTTGGAATCCAGAATTGGTAATTTTGATTGGTGAACAGCACTCCTCCAAGTAGTAATTCAGGGATCCTGGCTTCTTCCATACTGTGTTTCCATGTAAGGAGGAAGACATAGGAAGGATTGTGAGTTTGATTGTCCAGTCTTAGGAGTGATATAAACAATGTCTGCTTACATTCTGTTGGCTAGAACACATAGCATTTACCTGCCAGAAAGGTAGGAAAATATTGACTGTGTGCCAGGGGGTAAAAACAAGGAAATGGATTTTGGTGACCAGCCAGTCTCTGCCGTAGATACTAGTCATTAAAATCACCTTACATTTTGTTTTTTGTTTTTTTTTTAATGTTTTATTTATTTCTAAGAGAGAGAGACAGCGTGAGCAGGGGAGGGTCAGAGAGAGAGGGAGTCACAGACTGAAACAGCTCCAGGCTCTGAGCTGGCAGTCAGCACAGAGCCCGACGCGGGGCTCGAACCCACGAACCGTGAGATCATGACCTAAGTGAAAGTCGGATGCTCAACCGACTAAGCCACCCAGGCGCCCCAATCACCTTACATTTTGAAAACAGTCAGGTACTGTTGACATACAGAAGCCTTGATTTATTTTTCATCTTTTTTCCATTTTTCTTCCCTGAAAGCTGTGAATCACTGATAAATGATCTCAGCTGAAGTGATCTAGTTTGGACAGAGGGACTGTAGTGTCAATCTTGGCAGATTTTAGTGAAGTTCCTAATTTGGTATGATTTGTCCTATACTGGATATTGATAGAATTAACCTGTGTTAATTAACCTTTACCTTAATCTTAAAAGTAAAACTCCCAGTTACTTTACCAGCAAAACATCGGTCTATTCAGGAATAAAAAAGAATTGCAATTCAGGACAAACAGGGTGTGGCAAAACTGTAGACCAGTTCAGGGAACACAGGAGACACACAGTTTTTTTTTTCTTTAAAGGAGAAAAGGGGTCAATTATGAAGGCTATTAAGAACTACAAGTCCAGGGGTGTCTGGGTGGCTCAGTCGGTTAAAGCATCCAACTTTGGCTCAGGTTTTGATCTCATGGGTTCGAGCCCTGCATTGGGCTCTGTGCTGACAGCTCAGAGCCTGGAGCCTGCTTCCAGTTCTCTGTCTTTCACTCTCTCTGCCCCTCCCCAGCTCATGCTCTGTCTCTCTTTGTCTCACAATAATAAATATTAAAAAAAATTTAAAAAAGAACTAAAAGTTCATTGGTGTAACCTAGGAGTTCAAAGCGTGTTGGCTTGTCATTGCCTCAGCTATTGCCTCCGGCAATGGGGAAAGTATCTCTTCCATTGGCTGGGGTAGTAGAGAGGTACATACTTGCAAGGTCAAGTTTATCTCTTCCTGCAGGGTTTATGGGGGTAGGGCGTGGCTCCCTCTGCTGAAACTTCCTGACTTCACTGCAGTGAGATTTCCCACGACTGATTTCCATAAATTCTTTTCGTACTACCTTACTGCTTCGCACAAATATTTTCAGTTCTCCCACTGCTGAGCAAGTGGTAACACTGCACTTTCCCACTTTGCTGAGATTGAGTATTATCCCGTGGCTGGCTTCAGTGAAGTGTGAGCACAAGGAATGGGTGTCACTTTTCAGCAGGACCTTTAAGTGGAGTGGGCACTTGGCTGTGGTCCTTTCCCAGTGTCTGGAGATTTTCAAAGTTTTTATTGAGATGAAGCTTCCAACAACCTGAATCCCTAGTTGATCATGGGTGCGAACAGGGTTCTCTGCCAAAACCCGTGGACATTAGCATTAAGCTACTGATGTTCTGGGTGGTTTTTGGACTGAGTCTATCCTGAGTGGGTAGAGGGCAAGTGTTTATGCTTCAAGGTCTTCACTCCTCTAGCTTTTGAGGTTCCGAACTAGTATTATGTTTATAATAAAAGGATAAGGCTCTTTCTATTATTTCTAATGGTGCTAAGCATTTGAACTATTAGTTGCTACCTATGTAGGCTTCTTCCAAGGTAAAGATGCTTTGGTATTAAGATTTTCAGGGGTGCCTAGGTGGCTCAGTTGGTTAAAGCAGTTGACTTCAGCTCAGACCATGGTCTCGCGGTCCATGAGTTTGACTCCTGTGTCGGGCTCTGCACTGACAGCTCAGAGCCTGGAACCTGCTTTATATTCTGTGTCTCCCTCTCTCTCTCTGGTCCTCCCCCACTCGTGCCTCTGTCTCTGTCTCTCTCTCTCAAAAGTAAATAAGCATTAAAAAAAATATATATAATAAAGTTAAAAAATTTCACCTCCGTCCTCCCCTCCACCTCCCCCGATACTCATCTTTGAAGTGAAGGACTGTTTTAACTTTTCTGCCTTTACCAATGGGGACAGAGGAGTTGGAGGGAATCTAAATCTTCCTGTCACTGTCTGTATACTTGGGGTATAGGGGTGAGTGAGGGGAGCAAGGATGGGGATCCTCTCACCATCTCGGCAACAGAGAGCAAGAAATCACTTTCTCTAAGTGGTTGGGTGAAGAGTAATTACTGTTCACACTTGGTCGATTGCAGAAGGAAAGATTTACCCAGGGGCTGTGGCTACAGCCCGGAACATGTGTGTCTGACTGTTAGGGGCCCAGGTGCAGTGCTGGCTGTATTTCCCATAATTCTGGGATTTACAGCCATACTCCTGGACAATAGTCATGTTCCATTATGGGTTAAAATGTCATGCATAGGCTCTCTGGGTATATAACAGTTGTTTAAGTATTTTTTTTTAATAATGGAAACTGTGTTCTGAATTCCAAACAAGCCATTCACACAACGACTTGAACAATGCACTAATTTTCTATGAAGGGAGTTGTGCTAGTTTGTAACCAAGCACCACAAAACAGGTGGCCCAAGACAACAGAGATTTATTCTCATGGTTCTGAAGGCTAGAAGTCCAAAACCAAGGTGTCAGCAGGCTGGGCTCCCTCTGAAGCCTCTAGGGGGAAGGGACACGTCCTTGCCTCTTCCAAGCTGTGCTTGTCCACTGGCCTGTCCACATACCTGCAGTCCCTGCTTCTGCCTTCCCTTGGCCGCTTTCTGGTGTGTCTGTGTCTTTGGATGGCATGATTCTGTTTCTTCTCTTGCTGTAAGGACTGTGCGTAGTCAGGTTAGATTAAGGCCTGCCCCATGACCTTATCTTAATGTGATTACATCAGTGAAGACCATGTTTCCAAAAACAAATCACACTCATGAGTAGTAGGGCTAGGCTATCAACATACCTTTTTGGGAGAGAAGTTCAACCCGTAACAGGAGTTGAAAAATGCCTCTGCTCCAGCATGCTAGTTCAAGTCCATCCTGCTTCCCAGAGAGGGAATTAATTAATTTATTATGAGAGCGAGTTGTGGGAGAGAGGCAGAGAGATAGAATCTAAAGCAGGCTCTTAGGCTTGGTTCCACCACCCTGGGATCATGACTTGAGCCAAAACCGAGAGTTTGATGTTCAAATGACTGAGCCAACAAGGCACCCCAATTTCTTTTTTTTTTTTTTTTTTTAATTTTATGTCTTTATTTTGAGAGACAGAGAGTGAGCGGGGGAGGAGCAGAGAGACGGGAAACCCAGAATTTGAGGCAGGCTCCAGGCTCTGAGCCATCAGCACAGAGCCGGATGTGGGGCTCGAACCCACAGACTGTGAGATCGTGACCTGAGCCAAAGTCGGACACTTAACTGACTGAGCCACCCAGGCACCGCAGTCATGATTTTCAAAAAGTGGACAAACTCAGTAACGATAACAAAATGATTCAGCAATGGGCAAAGGACTTGAATACACATTTCTCTAAGAAGATAAATGGTCATTAAGTATATGAAAAGATACTCAGCGTCAGAAGTACTTAAGCAAATGTAAATCAAACCCACAAGGAGAGAGCACCAGTAGTTTGAGCGTCTGACTCTTCATTTTGACTCTTGATCCCAGGATCGTGTTTAAGTCCCGCATTGAGCTCCACTCTGAGCGTGGAGCCTGCTTGAGATTCTCTCTCTCTGTCCCCACCCCTGCTTGCCTGCTCTCTATCTCTCTCTAATTCTTAAAATAACAAAAAACCCCACAAAACAAAATACACCCCCCCCCATATTAGGGTGGCTATTATATTAAAAAAACAACAGCAGATAAAACAAGCATTGGCAAAGATGCAGGTAAACTAGAACTCTACACTGCTGGTGGGAATGTAAAATGGTGCAGATGCTGTGGAGGACTGTTGTGATTCCTCAAAATATTAAACGTAGACTTATCATAAGATCTAGCAATTCCACTTTGAGTATATACCCAAAAGAATTGTGAACAGGATCTTGGAGATAGCCCTACACTGATGTTTATAGCAATATTACTCACAAAAGCCAAAGGGTGGAAGTAATCCAAGCATCACTGGATGAATGGATAAACAAAATGTGGCATATACTTACATTCAGATATTCAGCCTTGCAAAGGAAAGATATACTGACACGTGCTGCAATATGGATGAACCTTCTGTTGAGTGAAATAAGACAGCCACAAGAGGACAGAATGTTGCATAATTCCTCTTAGGAGGTATCAGAGTAGTCAGATTCATGGAGACAACGGTAGAGTGGGTGGTGGGTAGGAATGTAAGAAGCATAGATAAAACTGTGTAGTATTCACTGACCAGCCTGATAAGTAATACCCCTCTTCTCTATCGAGATTCTGGACCAGTGGAAAACTGTGACAGAGGAAGGTATCCGGCCTTTGAACAATCAAGTCATCTCTTGAAGGCTGTTTGGGAGGTGATGGCTTAGGGTGAGACACCAAGGAGCTCCCTGCCAGCACACCCCAGAATTTGGTCCTCTCAGTTACACAGGGCTGCTCTTGGAGGTGCAGAGTGCTCCTGTGCTCCCCAAAGGTTGACTCACCCCACGAAGACAATGGGAGGAGCTCAGTCAAGCTTGCTCTGCTTATTCTTCCCAAATTTTCTAGTCTGATGTGTTACCTGGACTTCTCCAGGCAGGATGAAAATAAAGGGTCAGATCAAAGCAAAGAAGGATATCCTGAGCTCCCCCCACCAAAAGAAGTATCAGGCATAGGGGAAGAAGTATTCACCTGCCACGTTCCCTATTTCTTGTTCCCTTAACGTGTCATGCTTATAGTTCAGCCCGTGGTTAACAAGTGACTTGCTCATAGTCCAGAGTTTTCTCCCCGGTCAACCACTGTCCCTTTGGATACTCCTCTGGCACTTCTGATGGGCAGTTAAGATTTAGTAGGCTCTGGCAGTTAATGACATCAATTCCAAGGCCACTCTGTGCCCAAAACTTAATTTACTTTCCTCTTTTCAATTGCAAATGACATACAGCTATGTTGTCTTGCATAGCTTTTTAGAAGTGTGTATTGAGATCCAGTGACAAAGTTAAGGTGCCAGGAACATAGTGATGCCTAAATTTGAGTATAAACTTCACTGTCACATTCCCAGGGAAAAATTAATTGCAGGATTGTCTAACTTTGCAAGTTTAAGTCCAAATATGTTCAAAATAAAATTCCCTTGGCCCTTTCATACATTCATTAATTCAGCAGATGTTTTGAAAGCCTACTCTGGGTACTCTTCTAGTCATTGGGGATATTTTGGTGCATAAAACAGACCAACAAACACAAAAAAATAAAAACCCCCTTGCCCTTCTGGAGCTGACTTTCTGGAGACTGATTCCAAAACAAATAGACAAAAAAACCACCCAAAATTCAATTCCAATAAGCATATTTTACCAGGTCTTGTCAAGCTAAAGTATTTTTATTAAAATTATTTTTCAGAGAGAGAGAGAGCATATACGTGCATGAGGGAGGGGCAGAAAAGAGAGGGAGACAGAGGATCTGAGACCAGCTCTGCACTGAGAGCTCAGAGCCCAATGTGGGGCTCAAACTCATGAACCATGAGATCATGACCTGAGCCAAAATCAAGAGTTGGATGCTCAACCGACTGAGCCACCCAGGCAGGCTAAGGTGTTCTTGAAACATAGGTGATGGTCTGGTTCCTCTGGCAGCCGTAGTCCAGGCTGCTCCCAGGAAAGGCTGTCTTTATGTTGTCTCTGAAGTTGTGCTAGTTCTCCACCCCTGTTGTGTGAGGGGACACACGGGATAACAGAATGGTCTTCCCTACTACACCGTTCCCCCAAACGACCGCATTTTAAAAACAACCCAATCCCCTAGTCTGGAAGTGGTAAAACAGGGAAAAATAAAATCTTACAACAAAGTATCTAGTGTTTCTGAAGACCATTGTGCTGCAGCAGGTGGGCCCCCACCCAGTGATAACACCGTTCACTCACTGAGGAGCCGGCATTTTCTGTTTTTTTGTCACAATAGCTCCTTGGACTGCCTCTTGCTCTGGATGTACTTCAGTCTAAGGAACCCAATTCCTGGGGAAAACTGATCTCTAATATTTCAGTCCAGTCAAGTGCTAGTTGGGAACACTTTGTTGTGTTGGGATGTGATTGTATATGTATGTGCACACGGTGTTGTGATTGGTGAGATGTCACAAAAATCACATAGATTCCAGCTATCCCATCCATCAGTAGCTTCTTGTCCACAAATACAGAGTGCAGTTTGGCTGATGTACAAGCCTAGCATTGCTTATCAGATGTTAGTAACATTTAAAGCGGGGCACATTCAAGTTTTCTGGAAGGTGTACAGAAATCTGCTTTACCATTTTAAAGCAATAAATACTGTGTCAACCAGCAAACGTCAAAAAAGTCCTATAAAGATGTTGCTCCTGACAGTGCACTTGGGTCTCACAGCTGCTTGCCTGCCAGCTCTCCGCTGTCACGCTGGACTCAGGCGAAGCTTCTGGTGTCTGCACACACCAGAAGGTGCATCTGTGTGGCCTGCACAGAAGGGCTGCCTGCTAAAAGCCTGTGTGGTGTCCAGGCCAAAATGGCTTTGTTGTAGATGTGCAGTCCACCCCTTATCTTCTTCGAGTTACAGCCTTGTGCAGTCATCCTTCTATGGAAATGGCCGCTTGCCTGTGGACAGAGTTTCCATGCGCTGGAGTTATCTACTCAGGTCAAGAGAACGTGTGGTCTTAAGCTTAATGTTTCTTGCCCAGTCTATGCTCCTTAAAACCAGTATCGTAACTGAAAAAGTGAGCTGGACTGCAGGATGGAGACTGCACACCACCAACGTGTAAAAAACATCTGACCTGTGCTTTGAACCAAAGTGCTGTCCACCTTGCTCCTGGCAGAAGCCCAGGTTACTCTACGTGTTTTGCTCCTGCAAACATGGCTCCTTGTTGAGTTCCCATGGTTTGTTGCTTTGTATGATATATTTACAGTTTTGACAGGGCCCACTAACGAATAACTCCATTTCAAGAGTGCTATTAAGAGTGGTTGAATTGGTTGTTAAAATACATGCTCCTAAAATGATGAGAAGCCACTGCCCCAAGCCCCGCATGCTTCCTTGGGTTGCTGCAGACACTGTGGTTTCTTCTGGGGGATTGCATGGACCTCCTCCATGATCCCACACTGCTGTGTAAATGCCTGGCTCGCCAGGACTCTGGCCTCCAGGAGTGTGCTCCAGGTCATGGTCCGCACATGTTCAGGTTTGGTCATTAACTTTTATGAGTAGTGCCCATGCCTTTTCTTTCTCCTGGTTATGAATCCTTGAAAAATAGCACATACATTATTATGGATGAGATGATAGATGAATTACAATTGTAGATTCTATAATCAGAGAATCTTAGCCATAATTATAGATGAATAAGTAGTTTGATGGACAGAGCTATGTTTCAGCGACACACTTAGCCATTACCTCGGAGCAGAAACATGGCAGGCCTCACTTGCACCTTTCCACGTAGGGACAGAGCCTGCTCCTGGGCGAGGACACCAGGGCTTCTGCTTGGTAGACAGCAGGGCTGGGCATAGGGTAAGGTGAGTGAGGCCCTGGCCTGAAGTTGGGAAGGTAAGGGTGGCCACGAAGCATTCATTTATCAAGATAAATAATATTTAACACATTATTATCAACAATTTGAATGGCTGTAAAAAAAAACCCATAGTGAGCAAAATATTAGAAAAAAATAAAACCTTAAAGGTAGGATTGGTATTCCTGACTTTTCCCTTTGCCTCAGGCTCCAGCATGGCTCCGAGGCGCCGCGTTACTCATCCTGTCTTCAATTTAGTGCCTGAGGCGAATGCCCCTCCCTCACCCTTGTCCTTGACCCACCACTTGTTCCCAGATTTACAGAATCCATTAATCACTTTATTTCTCCTGGGTTGAAGGAGTTAAAAAGACAAGACAAGGGCAGAAACCTATACTGACTGAATCCCCTCCCCATGGAAGGAGCAAACTTCGGAAGAAACATTTAGAAGAAACATTCTCCCGGTCTATAAAAATTTCCAATTTGCTATGGATGGGAGTATTCACTCTGAGAGCAAAGTACAAAAGCATGCATTCAGAGCTAAGGAAAGGCTGTCCCCAGTTAGAGGAAGTGTTACGGTCAGATGTGAAGGTAGCTTTGCTCTGACAGTCCACTGATTGTAGTGATCACCTCCACTACATGGGCATTCATAAGGCTCTCACGGACATCCTCTATGGTTGCTCCAGGCATCGTCCATGGACTGAGAGCTTCGGCATAACCAAGGAGATGGAGAGAAATGCAGAGTCTTTAGCAGTAACCCAGCCCTTCTGGATCGGTTTGCATTTTTTCACAAAATGCCCAGTTGTCTGTAAAGTCCAGCTTTCTGGTGGCACTTCTATAGCCTTCATTTTGAAATCCATCAGACCAATACTAGCTTCCCTCCTGTTTAAATGGCTTCACTGGAAATCATGATTCTCATAAGAAATTGACTACTAAGTATGCTTATTCTTGGCTGTAAGGGGTAAGATGTGCTTTACTACACTTGGCTGGAGGAGGTTGAGTTTGTCAGAAGGTAGGTTGCCGGAGCTAATTTAAGAATTGTAGCTTGGGGCGCCTGGGTGGCTTAGTCGGTTAAGCGTCCGACTTTCGCTTGGGTCATGATCTCGCGGTTCGTGGGTTCAAGCCCCGCGTCGGGCTCTGTGCTGACTGACAGCTCAGAGCCTGGAGCCTGTTTCAGCCTGTGACTCCCTCTCTCTCTGACCCTCCCCTGCTCACGCTGTCTCTCTCTCTCTCCTAAAAATAAAACATTCAAAAAAAATTTAAAAAAAGAATTGTAGCTAGAACTGTGAAAAACAGTAATATGGTGAGGTGAGCCTTAGGGTAAAACTTTTATCACCTTGAATGGTTTCAACAGAAGGTAGAGTTTCATGAATACGTAAATAAGACATGCTAATGATTTTGGCTCAACTTTTTAATTTTTCACTTTAGAATAAGATTGTTAGCTCAGATATTATACATATGTCTTCTTTTTTTTTTTTTTAATGAATTGAAGACCAGGTACTATTTGGGGTTTTGAAGCCTAGAAAGCCTTAGTGGTATGATCTGTGAGTTCATTAAACTCTAAGAAGCCCTGACATGATTCTGTGATTTGAAAGCTGTAATTTATAACTGTTTGTATTCAAATCTTAAGACGGGCTTGCCATATGTAGGCATAAATAAAGAATAAAATTAAAGTTCTTTATGGATATAAAGTAATGAAGCTAGTTTTCACACGTATGTGATTTCTGAAAACCTTCTTTATTTTATAATGGCCCTATGAGGTAGCAAATTTATCTGTATTAAGTTCACATTACTGGGATGGATGACCAGTAACAGGAAGATGTAGAAGAAACCAGATGTATAAGCCCTTACTGAGTTTATAGTTCATCAGCAGATAAGGTGCAAAACTATTGAATAACCTAGTACTGATATTCCAGAAAGCGATTTGGCCAAGTCATGTAGTTTCTGTCTTAGAGATGATTTCCTCACTTGTAAAATGAGGACATTTGAATTAGATTTTACTTTTTTTTTTTTTTTTAATTCTAGGAGAGACAGAGACAGTGTGAGCAGGGGAGGGTCAGAGAGAGAGAGGAGTCACAGACTGAAACAGGCTCCAGGCTCTGAGCTGGCAGTCAGCACAGAGTCCAACGCGGGGCTCGAACCCACGAACCGCGAGATCATGACCCAAGCGAAAGTCGGACACTTAACCGACTAAGCCACCCAGGCGCCCCTGAATTAGATTTTAAAAGTGTCTTCTAGCATTGGGGCACCTGGGCAGCTTAGTTGGTTAAGCATCTGACTCTAAGTTTCAGCTCAGGTCATAGTTTCACGGTTTGTAAGATTGAGCCCTGCATCAGGCTCCATCCCGACAACACAGAGTCTGCTTGGGATTCTCTCTTCTCTGCCCCTCCCCTAATCATGCCCTCTCTCTGTCTCCATAAATAAATAAACTTTGAAAGAAAAATAAAAATTCCCTCTAGTATTAATATGAGAACATAAGGACTTAATATGATTCAACTTTTGAGGTGTATCTATTCACTGTAATAAACAAGGGAATTTCTGCCTTTGGAGAATAAACAATAATTCTTTTTAGGCTACTATTTAGAAAGTAATCTCCTTTTTTCCAAAGCTATTGAGATAGGTCAAAGCTTACACAAGTAGTTCTTTTCACTGACCATTGCTTTTAGTACATATTATTAACTTTACAAATAATCAGAAAAATGTATATTTTGGTAACCTTTCTATTCAAGAGGATAGCCTTTAATATTCTCAAATCTTAACAAGTAGAGAATTTCTCATTCAGAATGTTCTCAGAAAAGGATGTCTTTATGGCATTCTTAAAAAGGAAACTTGCTCATTCTACTTTGTTCTGGTAGAGAAGGCTGCTGAAAGACAACTTGAGAAATTAACTCTTTGGGTGAGATTCATTTGTTCCAAAATTTTTGCCTTTTTAAAAAAACTTTTCATTTTACTTAATAAAAAATATTGCCCAAATAGTAACTTCGAAGGTGTCACAAATGACATTGCCATTATAGAAATACAAAGACAATAAATACTTCCTGGGTCAGGTGAAATCTCAACATCATCTCAAGTAACATAAGTACAGCATGTAGTAGAAAACTTACATACCATTTTTCAAGTGGGAGAGAAATGATATTGGCCATCAGAAAAAATGGCTGACTTTTAACTTTTTTGACAAAATTCCTGAGGGAATTCTGGTCAACTTTTTCCTGACCGTGGTTTTATATTCATAGTGATGACATGAAGCTGTTGTTTCCTTTTTTACTTTTTAAAAATTTTTTATAGTAGCAAGAGCAGGGGAGAGGGGCAGAGAGAATGAGAGAGAATCTTAATCAGGAGCTGTGCTGAGCATGGAATCTGATATGGGGCTCTATCCCATACCCCTACAATCATGACTTGAGCTGAAATGAGGACTCAGACCTTAACTGACTGAACCACCCAGAAATCCAAAGCTCTCATTTTTGTTAGTGAATGTTGATCTTCCAACTAACCATGGAACTGATAATCTCGAGAATTTTTTACTATCCAAATTCTTAGACCACAAATTATTTTACCGTTAACAACAAAGATAGAAAACGTTTCTGTAAATTTATTTCCTATCAAAACTCTCCTGAAGTATTTGTACTCAGTGCATTTTTTGTGATTTTTTTTGATAGCTTTGTTCACCAACTTTTGAATTTATATTTTGTGAATTAAAAAAAATCGTAAACCAGATTATACTAGGCAGTCATATGAAAATTGGAATGGTTGGTGGGTTCTTTACTTTTTCAATACTCTTTGTAAACTACTGACTTGTAAACCTAAAACATTTAAACTTGAGTGGAATTTCACAACAGTTAGAAATGTTTTTATATTATAATAACTTGGAAAAAGGGGCGCCCGGGTGGCTTAGTCGGTTAAGCGTCCGACTTTTGCTCAGGTCATGATCTCGCGGTTCGTGGGTTCGAGCCCCGCGTCAGGCTCTGTGCTGACTGCCAGCTCAGAGCCTGGAGCCTGTTTCAGAGTCTGTGACTCCCTCTCTCTCTGACCCCCTCCCCTGCTCACTCTCTCTCTCTCTCTCTCTCCTAGAAATAAGTAAAACATTAAAAAAAATTAAAAAAAAAACTTGGAAAAATACTTGAGAAAAATGCTTAATGAAGTGTATAAACTTTAAAAGTAAAACTCAGATCTTATATCTATAATATAGACATAGTAACATATTAAAAGACCCCCCCACACACACACACTCTTTATCTAACAATGTGGCAGACTTTATCAAGAGCCTTAAAAACAAATCATAATCTTTGGCTCAGTAATGCTTTTATTTCTAGGAAGTTTTTCCAAAGAAAATAATCACAGGTAGTCAAAGATTGCAAAAATGTTTAGTGTTATTTATAAAGGAGAAAAACTAGAAGCAACCTAAATATAGAATGTCTGTATCCTTTATACATTTGTATTCTATTATGTAGTTACTTTAAAAATTACTTGAAATGCTGTGACTTTATTTCCATTTTAATCAGGGTTTTGTCTTTAAATCAATTTTTAAAAATGTACTTTGGAAGAAGGAGCTCAGGAAGTAAAACTCCTTAATTAAATCTAATGACTATGTTGATACAGACAAATGACTTCTGTGATTTATGTTAAAAGCTTCTGTTTACAATGCTCATATTTGTTTATACCAGAATCTCTTAAATATTGACCTGTATTGAAATAGACAGATGTAACATATTTACTGATTTTTGACATTCCACTCCATACACGCAAGTCTAAAAAATGAATAAATACACTTCTTGATTTAAATATGTAGTTTGAACATGGTTTTTACCCAAAGATTAAAAAAATTGTACCTCTGCAAAACTTTTATTAAGGTGCTAACCAAACAACTATTACTTCATTGATTTCTTTGTTGACTTAAAGAACTATGGTGGTGGGGCGCCTGGGTGGCTTAGTCGGTTAAGCGTCCGACTTTTGCTTAGGTCATGATCTCACGGTTCGTGGGATCGAGCCCCACTTCGGGCTCTGTGCTGACTGCCAGCTCGGAGCCTCGAGCCTGTTTCAGTCTGTGACTCCCTCTCTCTCTGACCCTCCCCTGCTCGCACTGTCTCTCTCTCTCTCTCTTAGAAATAAATAAAATATTTAAAAAAAAAAAAGAACTATGGTGGGAAAATGATTTATATTTTCCATCGTATATAAATCATACAACCCTTATTTTAGGATTGAAAATCTTTTTTTGAGTGTGTGCGCATGCACGTGCATGCGCCCAAGTCCAATGTTTGTATGTTTATGCATGCATGCTATTGAGAGAAACATGGCAGCCTTTCTTCCGCGCCCCTGCCCCCCTGTAAAGGCTGATTTCAGGATGCACGGCCAGAAACACACAGAGCACTGTTCAGGAAGATACTGATCCTTTCAGTTGTTCCATGGTTCCAGTTCTCCTGGTTGTATTTAGGTAACTGAAGTTTCAGTACAGAGAGAGGATTACTAAGTAGAAAAATGAGTTCTCTTAATTGACATATTTGCAGGTTACAGAATGCCATTTCCCTCCCTCATGTGTAACCATGACCGAACCATGACATCTGATTGACATTGAGCTGGAATTAGAAACTCAATTCAGTTGAAAGTATAGCTTCTGACTTGAAGTCCTCACTTGGACATTTGGGCCTTTTTTAAGGACTTCAGGTGGACTACAAGCATAATCAAATTTTAGTTATTTGCAAAAGTCCTTGGATTTGAAAGCTTTAATGGGTTGTTTTTACTGCTTTCTTTTTTAGTGTACAAACTGAGTAGTTGTTGGTGTGTTTATGATATTGCACAATCATCACCATAATCTTTAGAACATTTTTGTAAAAAGACAAAAAAAATGTTTTCGTGACTCTCAAAAGAAATACCCAGTTAGCAGTCACTGCTCATTCCCTTCCCTTTCACTCCTTATCTTCACTTAGTGAAGGAAAAGAGAGATGCCAGTGTCCTAAATCTTCATGGATCTTTAGCGTATTTGCTGTGTTTCCCAGGTCTGTCTGGTAATCACTCTCCATGCAAACACTAAGGGACCCTTCTGAAAATGAAAAGGGCATTATAACTACTTATGATGGGACAGCAGGAATAAGTTGGGAGTGTCCTCAGCAAATGAGGACCAATGGTTAACCAACAAGGAAAGGCCATTAGATTTCGCTTCCTTCCCTCTTCTGAGAAATAAGAATCAATGGGAATAGGGAGGAGGCATCTTAGAAGCGAAGTCAGTCACAGGGCAAATTTTAGCAGGGTCTCTGTCTTCTACCCCATTTTCTCAAACACAAAAGCATTTTTGAAAAGTTGTGATACTTGACCCCTACTTTACCCCTCTCCACAGGTTTAAGTTCCAAGTGTAAGAATAAAGTGGTTGAAATTAAGTGGTGACTTGTTAATTTTTCTTATACTTATTTAATCATTTTATTTCTTCCAGGGAACAGCAAATCATTACAACCTGAAAGCATATCAGAAAGTTTCAACTGTGCTAAAAGAAGAAAATTTAGGAGATACAGTTTTTCCTTTCCTTTCATTTGAAAGGATTTAAAGAAGAAAGAAAATGGTAGCTGTTTAAAGTTAATATTCAGGATGAATGATGATAATTCAGATGAGAAAACAGAAGATGAACTGCAATCCTTACTTCTCAGTGATAAAAATGAAAATAACTGTGCATACAACCAAAATTCCCCACATACCCAAAACTCCTCAGCCGATAATGTAAGTTGGACCTCTGCCATCGCGGATGACATGGTGGTTGAGTATGAAGCCATTTCTGCCGTGGACATTGGTGAAACTATTGCTTTAACTCCTCCATGTGTTGAAGTGCTTCATCACCAAAAGGCATCAAGTGAGTCGAATAGGAAGGAGGTGTTAGACAACCATAAAGTCTCCACGTGTCAGTCTTGTGTGCATGTTGTAAATGCAGAGGAGCCAAAGTATCTGCCGAGCAGTTGTCATTCCCTAGAACCATTACAGGACCAGAGTGCCGAGACATTGCTGCCTTTTGTGTGGAAACCCAACGATGATGATTTGAACTCTCCAGACTATCTTACTGCCTTGGAGATAAACCAGACATTTGACATGACAGTGGATAATGTTAACTGCACCTTTGTAACATATCATGCCACTGGAAAGAGTCAGTCTTTGCATACCACTGGAAATCTGCAGCCTAGTGGTGCGAGGAGTGGAAATCCATCTTTATCCTGTTCAGTTCATACATCTCCCCATTCTGATAAGTTACATGTGAGAGAAATGAATTCCCATCAAGACAGCTTTGAAAACCCTCAAGCCACAGCATCAGAGGCCCAAGGTACACCTTACACAGCATTTCCTGATATGATGCAAACTGATACTCTTGTTCCAGATCTTGTCATTCAGTGTCCGTATTCTTCAGGACAAGTCACCAGTGACCACGCAGATGGGTCACAGCAAGGATTAGTTGGCAAAAAAGAGATACAAGCTCCAACGCCAGTTTCTGAGGGCATGGATGTTCCCAATGGGGCTGTATTACAAGAGTTCTTTTGTTTCTCTAAAGATGAACCAAATAGTGAGACACATTCACAGGGTTCATATGGGCAAAAGGAAATGAGCCAAAATCTAAGAGAAACAGTGTCCAATTGTCTTATAGATGATGAATGCCCTTTACTGGTGCCAGCTTTTGATAAAAGTGAAGCCCAAGTGCTGAACCCAGAACATGAAGTCACGGTGGCTGGAGATACACACGATGCCTCTCACGAAAAGGACTTGGAAACCCAAAATCGTACCATAGAATTGATAATGACTAGCCCATCAGGACAGAAGATGGCTTCATCAGTTGAACTGAGTTGGGATGCCAAGGATATGGCTATTAACACGAATAATACTGTTTGCATGTCAACACCAGTCCTAGAACCGCCCAATGCAACATTTTCTATTTCACCTATTGAAGTGTCAGAGAAATGTAGTAAAGCGGAGAAAAGTCATCAAGAGCTTAGAAATGTACCGAACTTGAAGGGGGCACCTATGAACATGTGTAAACCTAACCTAGGAAAATTGACAACTAAAATGAATACTCCTATAGGCAGCAAAGTTA
Source organism: Proteles cristata cristata (assembly GCA_017311185.1). NCBI lineage: Eukaryota > Metazoa > Chordata > Mammalia > Carnivora > Hyaenidae > Proteles > Proteles cristata. The sequence continues at coordinate 276,974 of JAESUZ010003255.1, forward strand.
GAAAAACTGAAATTATAAGTTACCCAAGACCAAACTTCAAGAATGTCAAAGCTAAAGTTATGTCTAGACCAGTGTTACAGGCCAGAGACCCTGCTCTGTCGAAGGTCACATCCAGACCTCAGTTAACCAGTGCCTCGTCACCCTTATCCGTGTCGTCCTCAAGACAGTTGACAGCTTTGAGCAGAACACCAAGGTCTGACTTGAATGCCGATACAAAAGCAGAAATCCTAATTAACAAGACACATAAGCAGCAATTTAATAAACTCATTACTAGCCAGGCTGTGCATGTTACAACTCATTCTAAAAATGCTTCACACAAGGTTCCAAGAACAACATCTGCCGTGAAATCGAATCAGGAAGATGTTGACAAAGCAAGTTCTAATTCAGCATGCGAGACCGAGTCCGTAGCTACCTTTTTTCAGAAGATGAAAGACATACTCCCTGTTAAAATGGAAAGTGCAGAATGCTTGGAGATAACATATGCTTCCGACATCGATAGGATTAACCCTGAAAAGAAGGGTGAAAAAGAAAATGGGACACCTATGGAAAAACAAGAACTAAAAAAGGAAGTTCTGAATGAGACCTTTGAATATGGTTCTCTGTTTTTGGTAAGTGAGATTTTTGCCTACTTCAGAGAAGGGTTGGATGAAGCTGAGTATGTATTAGGAGTTGGTCCTTATAGATAGTAGTATTGCAGAACTACGTGTGCAGATTTGCTTTCTGGTCAATATTTTGCTTTCTGGTAATTCTTTCTTAGTTGTACATCTCAGAGTGTTAATTGGTTACAAGATAGGAAAACTGCATATGGGGAAAAATCCTCAGTTACAGTATTTTGTATTGAGTAGCAACGTTCCTTTTAATAAGGGGAAAGGGAAAGGTACCTTAATATTTTGGTGTAATTATTTGAAGTTAAATATCTGGTTATATTTTATATCTCTGGGGAAAAAGAGAGAAAGGTTTGTTTATGAACTATACAATGTGTTGGGCCACATTTAAGAAATGGCTGGGGAGAGCTGATAAACAGTCTCAGCACAAAAATAACTCCTGGTCTCTTGTGGAGGACGCTGGCCTGGGTAGTGGAGCCCTCTCCTGTGACCCAGCGGATTCAGGATTCTGCCCCTGATCAGCTAATATGATGTGAAATGATTGGACTAGACAATGTCTGAGGTCTCTTGCAGTCCTAACTTGTAAATCCTGGTACATTAAGATAAACTCCTTTTATTCATGTACAGTGAAAAGCAGTCTATTGTCTATAGCACCTGTCACATTTGATGGGGGTGGGGGAAGAGGAGACTACGTAGTCCTATGCAAATGGAAAATTCACAGGTAGATTAAAGATGATTTTTCTTTAAACATACCTGATCTTTGTCAATAGCATGAAGAAACTAGTTTTCTGACTTTTCAAAACATTTGTCAGGCCGTTCTTGGGCTTTGTGTACTTGTCCTCAGCCCTGTTTTTTGCACAAGGGACTTAACGTGTATTTTTGGCCCCACATCAACCTTTCTTGGGCTCCTGTCCTCTGGGCCAGGAATGGAGCTGGGTGTCAGGTAGGAAGGCAGATGGGAGAAACCTATGTTCTGTGTGGAGGGCTCATGTTCGAGAGGAATGATGCTTGTAAGGTGAAGTGTTCAAGGGCTGTTTCAGAAGTGTTTTCAGGGTGTGTAGGGAGTTGTTTGTCCTTTTAGGAGGTAAGTTAGAAAGACCAGATACTCTTGAATTACATCAATTTCAAGATGTTTTGGATTTTGTAACTTTTTGGGGAGAAGAGTGATAGACCATAACGATGTCTAAATTAATGTGATTGTCTATTTCAAACCTCCAATTTTTAAGTTCTTTTCAAGTCAGACGTAAGACACTTGTTTTCTATCATTTGTATTTTGATATTTTGCCAAATTACACTATAATCTCGTAATTCTATCAACATTTTTAGTTTGGTGTTTATAGCTATACATAAAAACAATACATTTATTCCTCCTTGATTTATGAGAGGCTTTCATTATTTATCTACATCCAACTGAAAGTCTCTCTAAAAAACATTTGGCTTGAATATAAATTGGTTGTCTTATACTGAAATTAAAAGCTTTTCTGTGTGCAATGGGAAAGAACTGTTTTTCAGCTCATGGCGGGATATTGAAGTAAGGTGATAGAATCATCAGGTTGACATGCATCCTGGCACATCTTGGGGAAGAGGCGCTTTTCATTTCTGGGACCTTGCGGTTAGGATTCCCAGTTTTCAGCACGGACACTGATCAACTGGCATTAAAAAAAAAGAAAAAGACAAACCCAACCAACCTCATTCTTCATTCGTGTATTAACCTCCTGTCTTAACGGCTGGGCTCTCTTAATAAAACTGTTTTCGCCTCATGTGTGTTTGCACACATCATGGGGACGGGACAGGCCACAGGCTGGGTGCTTATTGCAGAGAGCTGAAGGAGTGAACACTCGCTTCATGGTTTCTTGGTCACTTCAATAGTATCCAAAGGTTGTGGATTTTCCCTGGGTCCATGAGGGGTCAGTGCTGGAGAGACCTTAGTTTTCCATGTGCTCTGGTGGTCTTGGGCTGCATTAGGCCTTGAGTTGACCAAATTCTTATGTTGCCTACAATCTCTCAGCTGTTGGGTCAGGGTTTATCTGAAACTTCAGAAAGGTTCTTGTTTGGAAGAAGGAATTTGATTTTAATTTGATATTGGTTGCATGTAGCTACCCATTACAAAGGTTATGTGTTGGTGATTGTGTGTTAGATAAAGGGGGTGGGAAATTACCTAAAAGGAAGGAATTGATACTTTTTTGATGCCTCCTCTGGACTGCTTTTCTCAGGTTTTGTATATTATTATTCCATCATTAAAATTTCCCAGTAATATATACATCATCATTTACTCTTTCTAGTAACAACAGGCCAGTTGTTAGCCACATTTAAAGGCTTCAGAGAGATTACTTTTTTGGGGGGAGGGTTCTTTTTTTCTTTTAAATTTTTTATAGTTTATTGTCAAGTTGGTTTCCATATAACACCCAGCGTTCATCCCAGCAAGTGCCCTCCTACATGCTCATCACCCATTTTCCCCTCTCCGCCACCCCTATCAACCCTCAGTTTGTTCTCAATATTTTATGGTTTGTCTCCCTTACTCTCCTTAACTATTTTTTCCCTTCCCCTCCCCCATGGGCCTCTGTTAAGTTTCTCCTGTTCCACATATGAGTGAAAACATATGCTATCTGTCCTTCTCTGCCTGACTTATTTCACTCAGCATAACACCCTCAAGGTCCATCCATGTTGCTACACATGGCAGATTTCATTCTTTCTCATTGCCATGTAGTATTCCATCGTATAGATAAACCACATCTTCTTGATCCATTCGTCTGTTGATGGACACTTAGGCTTTTTCTGTGATTTGGCTATTGTTGAGAGTGCTGCTATGAACATTGAGGTTCATGTGTTCCTGTGCATCAGTACTCCTGTATCCCTTGCGTTAATTCCTAGCGGTGCTATTGCTGGGTCATAGGAGAGTTCTATTGTTAATTTTTTGAGGAACCTCCACCCTGTTTTCCAGAGGGGCTGTATCAGTTTACATTCCCACCAACAGTGTAGGAGGCTGCCGGTTTAAAGGCTTTGGAGAGATTACTTAACACACACAGCTGGTAAGAAGTAGAATTGAGATGGAAACTCAGAGGCCCTTTCTGCTTTATAAACCACAGGGTTTCAAAATTTTGCAGAATATTGGCTCGAATGGCAGAGGAAATTTTATTTAATCAACTTATAAAAGTGAATCTTTAACAAAAGTGTGGTTTACTTTTTAAAAGGTTTTCTCTGGGGGATTTCCTTAACCAGATTCATGGTAGAGGTAGACTTTGGTAGTTTGTGGACAATCACCTGCTCTTGGAGGCCAATTTTTTGTTGTCCTCTTAGGATATTTGCCCCACTTTTTTAAGTCAATTCTCTCATATTTTAAGTTTATTTTAATTCCAGTATAGTTAACACATAGTGTTTCACTTTTACAATATAGTGATTCAACAGTTTTGTACAGTACTCATTGCTTATTGTGATAAGTTTACTCTTAATCTCCTTCATCCAACCCCCTACTCACCTCCCATCTGGTAACCATCAAGTCTTTATAGTTAAGAATCTGTTTTTTGGTTTATCTCTCCCTTTTTTCACTGTATTCATGTGTTGTGTGTGTGTGTGTGTGTGTGTGTGTATTTTTGAGAATAAGAGTGCCCAAGTGGAGGAGGGGCAGAATGAGGTGGGAGAGAGAATCCCAAAAAGGCTCTGTGCTGCTAGCACTCCATCTCTGTGGGGATAGAGTGTTTTGGGGCTCTGTCTTGGGAACCGTGACATAATGACTTGAACCAAAATCAAGAGTCAGACACTTAACCAGCTGAGCCACCCAGGCACTTATGTTTTGTTTAAGTTCCACATATGAGTAAAATCATATGGTATTTGTCTTTCTCTTATCTACTTATTTCACTTCCCGTTATACTCTCTGGCTCTATCCATGTTGTTGCAAATGGCAAGATCTCATTTTATTTATGGCTGAATACTATTCTGTTGTATACATACACACAAACACACCACATTTTCTTTATCCATTCATCTATTGATGGATACTTGGGATACTTCCTTAATTTGGTTATTGTATTATTGTAGATAGTGCTGCAGTAAACATAAAGGTGTGTGTGTCTTTTTGAATTAGCATTCTTGTATTTTTTTGGTAAACATCCAGTAGTGCAATTACTGGATCGTAGGGTGGTTATATTTTTAACTTTTTTTGAGGAACCACCATAGTGTTTTCCACAGTGGCTGCGCCAGTTTGAGTTTCCCCCAACAGTGCCAAGGGTTCCTTTTTCTTCACATACTTGCCAACACTTGTTATTTCTTGTGTTGTTGGTTTTAACCATCCTGACAGGTGTTAGATAATATCTTACTGTGGTTTTGATTTGCATTACCCTGATGATAAGTGATCTTTTCATGTACCTGTTAGCCATCTGGATATCTTCTTTGGAGAAATGTCTGTTCATGTGTTCTGTCCATTTTTGAATTGGATTGTTTTCTGTTTGGTGTTGAGTTGTATAAGTTCTTTATATATTTTGGATACTAACCATTTATTAGGTATGTTATTTGCAAATATCTTCTCCCATCCCTTATGTTGTCTTTTAGTTCTGTCGATTATTTCCTTTGCTGTGCAGAAGCTTTTTATTTTGATGTAGACCCAATGGTTTATTTTTGCTTTACTTCCCTTAGGAGATCTATCTAGAAAAATGTTGCTACTGCTGATGTCAGAGACCTTTCTGCCTGTGCTCTCTTTTAGGATTCTTATGTTTTCAGGTCTCACATCTAGGTCTTTAATTCATTGTGGATATATTTTTGTGTATGGTGAAAGAAAGTGGTCTAGTTTTGTGTTCTCATGTGGCTGTCCATTTTTCCCAGCACCATTTTTTGAAGAGGCTGTCCTTTTCTCATTATATATTCATTTCTCCTTTGTTGGAAATTTATTGACTGTATAATAGTGGGTTTATTTCAGGGCTCTCTATTCTGTTTTGTTCTTTGTAAGTCTGTTTTGGCGCTAATACCGTACTGTTTAGATAACTATAGTTTTGTAATATAACTTGAAGTCCAGAATTGTATTACCTCCGGTTTTGTTTTTCTGTTTCACAGTTGCTTTTGGTATTTGGGGTCTTTTGTAGTTCCATACAAATTTTACAGTTTTTCTACTTTTATGAAAATAAATGCTGTTAGTATTTTGATAGATGTTTCAATAAATGTGTAGATTGCTTTGGGCAGTATAGACATTTTAACATTTTTTCTTATCTGTGAGCATGGTATGTTTTTTCTTTGTGTCTTCTTCAATTTCTTTCATCAGTGTTTCATAGTTTTCAGAGTAGAGATCTTTCCTGTCTTTAGTTAAGTTTAATGCTAGAGATTTTATTATTTTTGGTTCAGTTGTAGATGAACGGAACCAAATTTTCTTTAATTTCTGTTTCTGATGCTTCATAATTAGTATGCAGAAATGAAATAGATTTCATGGTGCGCCTGGGTGGCTCAGTCAGTAAAACAACTGACTCTTGATTTTGGCTCAGGTCATGATCTCATGGTTTGTGAGGTGTTTGTCCCTCTCTGTTCCTTGCTTGCTGTCTCTGAAAATAAATAAAAAGAAATGTAACAGATTTCTGTACAGACTTTTTGTATCTTGCAACTGTACTGAATTCATTTATCAGCTATAGTCGTTTTTTTGATGGAGTCTTCAGAGTTTTCTATATATAGTATCACATCATCTGCATATAGTGAAAGTTTTACTTCTTCCTTACCAGTTTGGATACCTTTTATTTCTTGCTGATTGTTTTCAGTAGGACTTCTAGTACTATGTTGAATAAAATTGAGTGTCCTTGTCGTATTCCTGATCTTAAGCAAAAAGGTCTCAGTTTCTTCCCATTGAGTATGTTGTCAGCTATGGGTTTTTCATATCTGACCTTTATTATGTTGAGGCATGTTGCCTCCAAACCTAATTTGCAGAGGGATTTTTTTTTATTCATAAATGGATATTGTATTTTGTCAGATGCTTTTTTTTCTATTGAAATGATGATACAGTTTTTATTCCTATTTCATATTTTTTCCTTTCTCTTCTCTTCTTGATTGATTCGTGAATATTGAACCACCCTTGCATCCCAGCAATAAACCACAATTGATCTTGGTGAATGATTTTTTAGTGTATTATTGGATTTGGTTTGCCAGTATTTTGTTGAAGATTTTTGCATCTGTATTCATCAGAGATATTGGCCTATGCTTCTCTTTTTTGGGAGGTGTCTTTATCTGGTTTTGGTATCAGGGTAATGTTGGCCTCACAGACTGAATTTGGAAGGCACCTGGGTGGCTCCGTTGGTTAAGTGTCTGACTTTGGCTCAAGTCATGATCTCATGGTTCATGGGTTCCCTGAGTCTGGCTCTGTGCTGACGGCTAGCTCACAGCCTGGAGCTGCTCTGGAGTCTGTGTCTCCCTCTCTCTCTGACCCTCCCCTGCTCACGCTGTTTCTCTCTATCTCTCTCTGAAATAAATAAACAATTTAAAAAAAAATTTGTAATGGTTTGAGAAGAATAGGTATTAAATCTTCTTTAAATGTCTCATAGAATTCACCTGTGAAGTCATCTGGTCCTGGACTTTGTTGGGAGTTTTTTGATTAATGATTCAATTTCATTGCTAGTCATTGGTCTTTTCAAAATTTCTCTTTGCTCCTGCCTCACTTTTGGGAGGTTATAGGTTTCTAGAAATTTATCCATTTCTTCTAAGTTGTCCAGTTCATTGGCATGCAGTTTTTCATAATCTCTTACAGTTGTTTGTATTTCCGTGGTGTTGGTTGTTATTTCTCCTCTTTCCTTAGTAATTTTGTTTATTTAACTCTTCTCTTTTTTGATGAGTCTGGCTAGAGGTTTATCAGTTTCGTTGATCTTTTTAAAGAAACATCTCCTCCTGGTTTCATTGATCTGTGTTTATTGTTGTTGTTGTTTCTTATCTTTTATTTATGCTCTAATCTTTATTTCTTTACTTTTTGCTGGTTTTGGATTTTGTTTGTCATTCTTTTTCTAGGTCTTGTAGGTATAAGGTTAGGTTGGTAGCTTGTTTGCAGTTTTTCTTCTTCAGTAGGCATTTATTGCTGTGAACTTCCCTCTTAGGACAGCTTTTGCTGCTTCTCAAAGATTTTGGGGCATTTTCATTTGTTTCCATTTAATTTTTTATTCCTTCTTTGATTGCTTATTTGGCCCATTCATTGTTTTAGTAGCATGTTATTTAACCTCCATGCATTTGTGCTCTTTCCAGAGTTTTTCTTGCGATTTCTAGTTCATAGCATTATGGTCAGACAAGATGCATGGTATGACTTTGATCTTTTTGAATTTGTTGAGACTTGTTTTGTGGCCTAATGTGATGTATTGTGGAGTGCACTAGAAAAGTATGTGTATTCTGCTGTTTTAGGATTGAATGTTCTGAATATATCTGTTAAATCCTTCTGTTCTACCATGTCATTCAAAACCATGGTTTCCTTGTTGATTTTCTGTTTGGATTATGTCTGTCATGTAAGTGGTGTGTTAAAGTCCTCTACCATTACTTGTATTAGTATCGATTAGTTCCTTTTTACTCTTTTATAAATTTGGGTGCTATCATGTTGAGTGCATAAATATTTAAAATTGTTATATCTTCTTGTTGGATTGTACCTGTTATCACAGAGTGTCCTTCTTTGTCTCTAATTAGTCTTTGTTTTAAATCTATTTTGTCTAATGAAAAATGCTTCCCTGGCTTTCATTTGACATCTGTTTGCATAATAAGTGTGTCTCCATCCCCTCACTTTAAATCTGTATATGTCTTTAGGTATGAAGTGAGTCTCTTGTAGAAAGCACATGGAAGTGTTTGTTTTATTGTTTTTTTTATTCATTTTGTCACCCCATGGCTTTTGCTTGGAGAGTTTATCCCACACTTACATTCAAAGTAATTATCAATAGGTATGTATTTATTGGTACTTTGTTACTTGTTTTGTGGTTGTTTTTGTAGTTTTCTCTGATCTTTCTCTTGCTCCCTTTCATGATTTGATTTTTTTTTTTTAATATTTGCTTTTGAGAGAGCACTAGCTGGGAAGGGGCAGAGAGAGGGCACAGAATCTGAAGCAGGCTCCAGGCTCCAAGGTGTCAGCAGAGAGCCCAGCACAGGGCTCCAGATCACAAGCTGTGAAATTGTGACCGTAGCCGAAGCTGGATGCTTGACTGACTGAGCCACCCAGGTGCCCCACTTTGACGGTTTTCTTGACTGATACACTGACATTCGTTTCTCTTTTTTCTTTATATCTGTTATTTTTTTAAAATTTGTGGTTAACGTTAAGTTTGTGTAACATCTACTGCATATAGTAGCCTATATGAAGTTGATGGTCGCTTAAGTTTGAACCCATTCCTTTGTTTTTCCACCAACCCCCAGCACGTGTTAGATGTGGTTTCATATTTTTACATCCTTTTACTTTGTGGATTCCTTGATGGTTTATTACAGAAATACTTACTTTTACTTATTTTATGTTTTGTATGTTTCACAGCCTCATTTATGATCTTTCTTTTCCATGCAAATAATCCCCTTTAGTATGTCTCGTAGGGCTGGTTTAGTGATCATGAACTTCTTTAGTTTTTGTTTGAGAAATTCTTTCTCTCTCCTTCTATTCTTAATGATAGCTTTGTTGGATAGAGTATTCTTGGCTGAAGATTTTTCCCTTTTAGCACTTTGAATATACCATGCCTCTTTCTTCTGGCCTGCCAGAAATATCCACTGATACCCTTCTAGGGTTTCTCTGCTCTGGTATGTAATTGTCTTTTCTCTTGTTAATTTTAACACTCTTTGTCACTACCTTTTTTCCATTTTAATTCCTATGTGTCTTGGGGTGGACCTCTTTGGATTAATTTTTGTTGTGTGGGGATCTCTGTGCCTCCTAGATCTAGATATCTGTTTCTTCCCCAGAATAGAGAAGTGTGCATCTATTATTTCTTCAAATAAATTTTCCCCTCTTTTCTTTCTCTTCTTCTGGGGTCCTTATAATGTGAATGCTACTACACTTGCTAGAGTCACTGAGTACCGAAAGCCTTCTCAGTTTGCATAACTCTTTTTTCTCTCACTTATTCATCTTGATTCCTTTCCATCACTCTGTCTTCCAGGTTGTTGATTCATTCCTCTGCTTCCTCTAACCTGCTATTTATTCCATAAGTGCATTTTAAATTGCAATTATTGTATTCTTCATCTTTGATAAGTTCTCCCCCCCCCCCCCCGTGTTAAGGGCCTTCCTGATGCCCTCCACTCTTTTCTCAAGTCCAGTGAGTATATTCATGAAAATTACTCTAAATTCTCTATCAGGCATATTACTTATCTCTGTTTCACATAGGTCTCTTGCTATGATTTTTCCTGTTCTTTGAAGTGGAACATATTCCTCTATCTCTTCATTTCGCCTAACTCTCTACGTTTGTTTCTGTTTATTAGGAAAGTCAGCTATGTCTCTTGTTCTTGAAAGTAGTGGGCATGGCCCACACTTCTAACAAGGTGGTATAGATCCTCTTTACAGGGGACTCACCACTGCCTCCAAGACCAGGCCAATGTGGTTTTCTCTTCAGAGCACATGCAGTGGGAGCAGGGTGTCACAAGCTTTTCCCACAAGTCCCCTTCTACTGGGATTGTGCAGCCTCTGTTGAGACCAAGGGCTGGCTGAGGTAGCTCTGGGAAGCATGGCAAATGGGGTCTTGGTGCCACAAGCTATGGATGGCAGTCCTTTTCCTCACGGGATACTTAGCCACGTGGAGACTGAGGCAGGCCAGAGTTTCTCCATGAAGCACATCTGAGAGGGGGTGTAATGTTAACAAGGTGCACACATCCTCTAAGAGAAGCCAGAGATGCAATGGTGGCAGGGTTTTGGTGTGTTTTCTGGGGGAGAGAATGCACAGCACCAGGACTGAGGCAGGCCCAGTAGGAGGGGGCAGAGCATGGTGTGAGCAAGTAGTGAGTGCTGTCTGTTTCCTACAGTTGGCCATGTGATTATGTTGGGGGTGGGGGAGGGAAATGGCACCTGCCAGCTCCTTTGTTCCTGGAAAAGTCCCTCAGGGAACTCTGAGATTAGTAACTAACTTTCCTTCTTATGTACCCCAGGCATTTTTCAAATTGCTGCTTCTAAGCTCTATCTCTTGGGGCTTTTTGTTGTGTTATCTCTGTAAGGATAAGGACTCAGCTTCCTATTGCCCTCCAGGCTCTCCCTGAACACAAAGCCTGCTGACTTTGAAAGTTCTAGGCTTTAAGTCCTGCTAGTTTTTTAAGAACTTGGGAAATTTGGCCCCTTTGATTGCCAAAACCAAATGCGGTGGAGATTAGTCTTTCCCATGCAGGCTCCCTACTGTGCCTGTTTCTTGCCTCTCTCCTTGCCTGTAGCTCCCTCCGTCCTGAATCCAGACCCTTGGTGTTTAGCTTCCCACATGTCTCTGCTGGTCCTACCCTCTATAATATGACTTCTTCTCCACATTTGGTTGTGAGGTTTGTTCTAGTCTTGGCGTCATTTTCTGGGTTATTTGCACTGATATGAATGTTTTCTAGTGGTCTTGGGACAACATGAGTTTAGAGTCGTCCTCCGCATCTTTCTGGAAGGCTTACCCTATTAAATTTTGGATTTACCCAGTGTATGATTTCTGCTGCCGGTAGCATGGGGCTTTACATATCTGTATCGGAAATTAATCTACTTATGACTTATTATGCAAAGAAAGGTACCAGTGGGGAAGACATAGCATAGATGTTAGAAGTACGGGCCTCAGAGGTAGACATGCTTTCAAACTAGCTTCATCATTCTTTGGCAGAATGACATCTGGCAAATTACCTAGTCTCTATGAGATTCAATTTTCCTAATGTAAAGAGAGAATACAAAATATATAACTTACGGTGTTGGGATTTTTCCTTGAATAAAGCTCAGAGTTTCACCTCCTCTGTGTAGAATGGGAGTGTTTATTGGCTGTCTATTGTGCACTATGTATGACAGTTATTGTTAGGATATAGATAAGAAAGCAGTCACCTTTGACCAAACCTAATGCCTGATACGGTGGGTGATATTAGAAGATAAACTAAAAGTGGATGTTAAATATTCCGTTGGAAGTATGTGTCAACTGCTGTACTGCTGCATGGGGCAGGATGGGGTGGCGGCCTTGAAGAGAGTTGTCAAGGAAGGCTTCTAAGGGAGCTAGTTTAGCTGCTATGAATTGGAAGGGTATTATGGGTGTGGGAAACAATATACACAAAGAAGAAGAGACATGAAAAAGATATCCTCATTTAGGGGATTCTGGGTAGTGAGTATGACGGGAAGTTGGGGTGCAGAACTGTGAACAGTAAGACATAAGCTGATGAAGCCATCAGGGATTTCCAGATCCAAAATGGCTCAGTGTGCTTGTTTTTAGGAGTTGACTTTTTCTGGAAGACAGAGGGAAACTATCTAACCCGGTTTGGCCTTTGAGGAGATTACCTTAGCAGTGGAGTGGAACACAAATTAGAAGCTGGTGAGACCAGAAATCCTAAGGATGTTGTGTCAGTAATCCTGGGAAGAAATGATGCAGGCCTGTGCTAAGATGGATGCAAAAGGGAAAACTTCTAGAAATAGCTTTCATTGTTTATGTTGGGTTCCTGGGTATGTTGTGATGAATGGGGAAAGAAGTAAGTTTTGAGATGGTTGGGTAAAACTAGTTTAATGTTAGAAACTGCTTTGTATTCTTCTGTAAAATGGGTATGATCAAAGTAACAACTTTTAGGCTTATGAAGATTAAAGGAGTTGAAACATGGATTTTGAACTTAAAGTATTATTCCATGATATATGTTGATCCATAAAAATGGCAATGATAGGATTACTGTTGGCATTGCTAGGTAGAGATGCCTGAAGTGTGCTAAATGGGCAGGTAAGGAGAGAGGTTAAATACAGGAGAAAGGCAGAAGATTGCTGGCTAGGACATGTGGACTTCAGATATAACAGGGTGTAGGTGGTGCTTGAAACAGTGGACAAGGTCACCTAGGGAGAGCATATGGCAAGGAAAGGTCAAGTTTGGGGCCCTCGGGACAACTAGCATTGAAAGGTGTATAGAAGAACAGGATCCAGAGGAGAAATAATCACACAGGTAGAGAAGGAAAACAAGGAAAGTGTTCTGTTGGAGGAACTGAAGAAAGATGGCATCCTCAGCATCAGATGCCATAGAAAGGCCTGAGAAAAAGACTGAGAGCCACAGCTTGACATCAGCTTTATGGCCCTGGGCATCTTGGGAATAGTTCCACTGTTGGGCATAAAAGACAAATCATGATGGATGGAAAAGCGAACTATGAAGAGATTGAATTCCTTCTTTCTCCAAATGAAAATGAAATCGCCCTCTGACATCTGCTTAGATAGAAATTGTCAGTTTGACATAGTGCCACAAGGAAATGGTGTGAGGAAGGCATGATCTGGACTAAAGTCTTAACTGTTTTTTCACAGGGTTCTGCTTCAAAAACTGCAGTCACCTCAGGTAGGAATATTTCCAAACCTGACTCCTCCAATTTGAGGAAAACACCTGGTTCAAAAGCCAAAGTGGGGCCTTCTGCTTCCTGTTTGAGGCGGACTAGTGACAGTAGAAATCTCAATTCTGAACGGGCCTTATCTCCTCAGAGGATCAGGCGTGTGTCCAGTTCTGGTAAGAATAAAATAAATAAGTTGTGCCTCATAGCAGTTTATGGATAATTTGAATGTAAAATTAGGCATGTCACAGAAAGGCAGGTTTTGGTTATAAAACCAACACATTCTTTTTTTTTTTTTTTTTAATCTCTCTTTCTCCTTTTTTTTTTTTACAAATAGTTTACTGTCAAATTAGTTTCCACATAACACCCAGTGCTCATCCCCACAAGTGTCCTCTCCATGCCCACCCCTCCTCCCCCCCACATCCACCAGTCCTCAGTTTTTGTCAGCATTCAAGAGTCTCTCATGGTTTGCCTCTCTCCCTTTCCCCCACCATTTCCGCCCTTCTTCTTGGTCCTCTGTTAAGTTCCTCCTAATCCTCCTATACGTGCACACATATGATATTTGTCCTTCTCTGCCTGACTTATTTCGCTCAGCATAACACCCTCAAGGTCCATCCATGTTGCTACACATGGCCAGATTTCATTGTTTCTCATTGCCATGTAGGATTCCATGGTATAGATAAACCACATCTTCTTGATCCATTCATCTGTTGATAAAACCAACACATTCTGTCACCAAAACATTTAGCCTTTAGTGGACCAGCATCTTCACAGGGAAGGTAGAAAGAAGTCATAGACACAGCTCTTATCTTTGATCAGTGTAAAGGCTAGTTGGAGAAAGATACAGGTGTGTATACCATCTTCTAAGTTATTCAGAGGAATCATGAATAAATATAAAATTGGGTGCTTGTTATATACACATAATTTCAGAATTATAAAATGAAATTTTGTAAATGTTTAAGGGCTCAATAGTGCTTATGTGTTATACCCTAAATTCATGGTTGGCCCTCATCACATGAAAAGAGATTAGGTTTTTTTTTCTTGAATTTTACTGAAAGATGTATTAAATTTTTTCAGGGATATGAGAGTGACGAAAAAGTTAAAACTTTTCGGAGATGAACTTTTATCTCAGGTGAGGCATACGGAGCTCAAAGCTTTAGTTCTTACTGTTGATGCCAGATAAGGGTCATGGTAGTTGCTGGGGAGCTCCCGTCCTGTTAGGAGCACCTGTGGCTTGGTGGCACTGTAGCTCCATGGGCACTGTGTTCTAGTACTGACTGCTCTGGCACCCGTGAGCTGCCCAGGCAAGTTGTGTACCTTACTCACTCTGAGCTTCAGCCTTGCATTGTGAAATGTGAGGGATTGAGAATGTAAGACGCTGTCATCTTTGACAGTCCTTATCTTTCGAGGGGCGGTTTGGAGCTCACCTAACTTTCTGAGCAGTGGCAGCTACTAGTATCATTCTCTGGACCACATCATGATCAAAACCCAAAAAAATCAGAAGTGCACCTACTTTTAAGAGATTAGGCCAATGCCTCGGATAAACAGTAGTCCCTAGCTATTTGTGGTTTTGCTTTCAATGATTTCAGTCAGCAGTAGTAAACAAGTAGGTATTGTTAGAATGCCACAGTGTACAAGTAGGTATCGTTAGAATGTCAATAGTAGCCCAACACCAAATCATAATGCCTTGGTCATTCACCTCATTTCATCTCTTCCTGTAGGCATTTTAATCATCTCGCATGATCACAGGAAGAAGAGTAAAGATACTTTGAGAGAGACAGACCACATTCACATAACTTTTATTATAGTATGTTGTTAGAATTGTTTTATTTTTAGTTGGTAATCTCTTTCTGCACCTCACTTATAAATTAAACTTTATTATTGGTATGTACATAGAGAAAGAAACCATTATACATCGGGTTTGGTTCTATTCATAGTTTTAGGCATCCACTGGATGTCTGGAAACACCCGCAGTGTATGGGAGGTGGGGGGTGGGGGGAAGAACGGTATTTTGAAAAATGGGATAGTTTTATGTAGGTGAGGAGTTCACCAAAGAGTTTAGCACTTTTAAAGTCCCTTTACTGTATACTGTATATAATTTCATGCCTTAATAGAAAAGTAGGTCTGTTTACTTTTAATGAAAAGACAAGGAAATTTATTGAGCTTCTATTAACCTATATAAAGAAACCATTTACCTGGTGGTTTTCTGTATAGAAATGGGGGGAAATCATGTACCAGAAACTTCATAGATTTGCATTTGATTTTATATTTTAACTATTGGAAGACTAACATGATTATGCTGTATTTAAAAAAAGAATAACTGTACCTAGCTTATTTGGATGCTCAGAATAAATCGAGAGGTGTTTGTTGTGGGGGACAGGAAACTTAATCCCCACAGACTTAAAGTAGAGCAGAAAATCGAGGAGCAAAAACAAGCGTGCCTTTAGATCATTGAGAGTGTTGCCATTTACTGTATAATGCAGTGTTTGTGTAGTAGAAAACTGAAACCAGATGGACATCCTCTGTGCTGTGTGTACAGAGTTCTCTCCTGAAAGGTGAGCAGCAGGAATGTTCCAGTAGACTGGAGTTTTCAATAAATCTTTTCAGAGAACTAGGTAGAAAACCAGACTTGGAATTGAAATAGCCATTTTCTTGAAGTTTTAAACTCAGGAGGAGAAAGAATTGTAATTAAATCCAATGGAGCGCTTCCATTTTACTTGTCTGAATCTGGAAATTGTAATGTATGGCATGAAAACTATAGCTAACACCGCTGTATGATATATACTTGAGAGTTAAGAAGGTAATTTTTAACAATTTTCATCACAAGGAAAATTTTTTTTTTTTTTGCTTTTTATTGTGTCTATATGAGCTGATGGATGCTAATTAAATTTTCTGAGGTCATTACTGCACAGTGTATCTAAGTCAAGCCATTAGGCTCTACACCTTAAACTTATAAGTGCTGTATGCCAATTAGATCTCAGTAAAAGTGGAAAAATAATTTTAAAAATCTCAAGATTTGAATCAAACCAGATGATGAGTGATAACAAACCAGATTCTAATTATCTTTGTGTAGAGTATGTGTATGTTTTAACCACTCCAATTAAATGAGATTGTGAGGAAAACTGTCCTAATAAAAATTATAATGCTGAGAATGGCAACTCACACAAAATGCTTACCGAGTTCTGGGCTCTGTCTTAATCATTTCATTTATAAACGCACTGAATTCTCACAGTAGTTTTGTGAGGCTTAGCCTCCTTTTACAAATTGAAGGAAACCTCTCACAGAAATCAAATAATTTGTCAAAATCACGCAGCTAGAAAGTGGCAGAGGGAAGATTCAAACCAGACAGTAGGGCTCTGGAGCCCATGCTCTTAACCTTGACATTATTAGTCTAAAGAACTACTCTTAGTAGAACCGTAAGTTTTGAAAAAAATTTTCATGCTCAGCTGAATGGTGTAGAGACTTGGCAATCCTCTCTTCAGGCCTTTGGCTTAGAGTTCTGTGTCACTTTACCCTAATTTAAATGATGTTACGTGGTTATTGCAAGTAAATGCTGCTGAATAACTAACTACATGGTTAAATATTTCATGATGGATCCCGGCAGCTTCAGAGAGCCATCTGCCACCCTCGTCTGAAGGCTGTACCAGTTTTTACCAGGTTTTAGATTATAAATATGTGTGTCCCTTCATACAAACATAGAGTCACCTTGCAGGGACTGGCCTGAGCAGGGTAGGGTTACAGAAGTAAGAGAGATCGCACTCCCTGCCCTGTGGATCCCAACCCACCCGGGGACGGGGGCGGCAAATGCGTGCTGATGCAGCCACGAGCAGCACGAAAAGGTGTATAAAGGGTGTGGAAAAGGCTTGAGGACTTTGGGAAAAACAAGACTGTCCAGGGCCTTGGTCTGATGATACCAGAGCCTGAAGGAAGAAGGGCCTCATGAGACAAACAGTCTTTTGATTTTCTTCTGGACAAAGAGAAATAACATTTCAAAAGGGTAAACCTTTGTTTTAATTCAGTTTATTGTGGGTTAATAAAATAAATGCCTCTTAGACCAGGAGTACGTCCCAAACTTGCCACGACTTGTCTGGCATTATAGGCTTCTGTGCTTTCTTGCTAAGTTGTTTTTTTCCTTAGTTGTCCTTTGTGAACTGATTTCATCTATTTAGGGTCAAAGGGAATTTAAGATCTTTTCAGTGTACTTTAATATCATTTCAGTCTTCTCTAGGTGAGAGTTTGAGAGAACTAGCTTGCAAAATTATGAGAAAGATACTTTGATAAATTATTAAAAACCAGAAATTATCATGTAATAACTTACTCTAAAAGATAACTTCAACGTATTGCCTACAGATGTTTCTATATGTGCCTGTGAATTAAAAACACTTTTTAAAGAACATATGTCAAAGTTTTGTTGCATAAAAGTGATAGGGGTAGTGATGTTTTTGAGTGCCGGAGACGTGCCATTCTCTGTTCTAAGCTTTCTAAATGCCTAATTTCATTGATTCTCACAACTCATGAGATACAGATGTCTACTTTCATTTATTCTCACAACTCATGAGATACAGATAATATAGCTTTACCAGTTCTGTAGACAAGGAATTGGAAGTTTTGAAATCGTAAGTAACTCACACAAAGTTGCACAGTTAATAATTGGTGGACACAGGGAACAGACCCTGTGGTGTGCCGCTGTGCTCTGAAACTCTCTGACATATACCTGGTGATCTGACACACTGGCTTGCTCATTTAACGAGGTCGATCGAGTGCCTGCTTATGCTGGGAATGCAGAAATGCACAGAAGAGATAAATTCTTTTTCTGGCAGAGCTTAAATTCTAGTCAGGTGAGTCAGAAAACTCAGTAAATAAGATGTCGAGAATGTACGATGATAACGTGCTGAGAAGAAAGGACAGTGGAGGCCATGAGATCTTAATATCAGGTGGTTGAGAAAGGCCACACTGAGCAGGGGATAAATGAGCCCATATCTGAAGGCGCAGGAGGAGAAAGGGACATTAGGATATCAGATGAAAGGCCTTCCCAGGGCAGAGGGAACAGCAGAGATAGAGGTGAGGCGGTAAGGGGGTGCTTGAGGGACAGGGAGCTGGCCAGCATGCATGGTGGGGGCAGGGAGGAGGGATGAGGCCAGCCAGGGAGAGTCTTACAGGGAGATGAGTGTCTTCTCTCTTACTCCTTCCTGACATTATGAATTCTTGATTGTTTTACAGGCCTTCCACTCAATTCTTCTCACTTGGCAAGTAATTCTGGAGACGATTGCTTTATAATGTGATGCATAGTAAGGCTTAATATGTCACCAAGCAGTTTCTGTTGCTTTATGAATTCAAGAAAAGTTTTAAGAGTCTGATGTGTGCTGGGCTATTAGATTCGGAGATTAAAAACATGACTAATATGCCCTTTTAACAATCTCACTGGTTGGAGGGTGAGGTGAAAAGAGGTGTTGAAGCACTTGATTTCAAAGCAGACTCTTCATTCTTCAAACTGCAGCTGACCTGTCCTGGCCTCTGTGATACTTTGCATTGATTATGCTGTACTATAGTCTTTTTCATACAGGTCTGTCTCCTGAATTGTGAGGTCCATAAGGAGAGTCCAGGTCTTAGTTGTGGGGTTTTTTTTTAAATGTTTATTCATTTTGGAGAGAGACAGACAGAACCTGAGTAGGGGAGGGGCACAGAGAGACACACACAGAATCCAAAGCAGGCTGCAGGCTCCGAGCTATCAGCACAGAGCCTGATATGAGGCTCGAACTCAGGAACTATGAGATCATGACCTGAGCTGAAGTTGGATGCGCAGCTGACTGAGCCACCCAGGTACCCCATGTTTTTTTGTTTGTTTTTAAAGAATTATTTTTTTAAATTTTTTTTAAGGTTTTATTTATTTCTAGGAGAGAGAGAGAGACAGCGTGAGCAGGGGAGGGTCAGAAAGAGAGGGAGTGACAGACTCTGAAACAGGCTCCAGGCTCTGAGCTGGCAGTCAGCACAGAGCCTGACGTGGGGCTCGAACCCATGAACCACGAGATCATGACCCAAGCGAAAGTCGGACGCTTAACCGACTAAGCCACCCAGGCGCCCCTGTTTTTAAAGAATTCTTAAAAAAAGTTTTTCAAATGTCTTTTTTTAATTAAAAAAAATTTTTAAATGTTTTTATTTCTGAGAGAGAGACAGCGCGAGCAGGGGAGGGTCAGAGAGAGAGGGAGACACAGAAGCAGGCTCCAGGCTCTGAGCTAGCTGTCAGCCCAGAGGCCAAGGTGGGGCTCGAACATACGAACTGTGAGATCGTGACCTGAGCCAAAGTCAGATGCTTAACTGACTGAGCCACCCAGGCACCCCTTAAACTTATTTTTGAGAGAGAGTGAGCACAAGCAGGGAAAGGGCAGAGGGGGAGGGGAGGGCAGAGGATCCAAAGTAGGCTCTGTGCTGACAGCAGCCAAACTTGAACTCACAAATCGCAAGACCATGACCTTAGCTGAAGTCAGATGCTCAACCAACTGAACCACCCAGGCACCCCCAGGTCTTAGTTTTTTTAATATTTTTCATTGCTCAGCACAGTGTACCTATTATACAACAGGTATTTAAAAATGTTGCCTGGCCTGATTTGAATGGAGACTTAGGTGAAGCACTGTGTCCACAGTGAAGGGAACACCACTAACTCGGCCCAAGGGCAAACTGGAGAATAGGGATGACGTTCGAACTGGCCTTGGAATGTGCCTGTAGAAGTTTTCCAGGCATGGAAAGTTGCTGGTATTCCCAAGGGTGCAAAATGGAGCCTTATGAAAGGGTATGGTGTGTTTGGAAACATTGAGGGCAGGGTCAACATGCCTTGAGCAGACTGAGTGTTGAGGTAAGTGATGGGTGAGTCTCAAGGATGTTTGAGGCAGGTCAATTCTCTCATAGTTGAGAAACAAACTTATAAACATCTTACCAGTAGGTGGGAATAAGAAACAGTGAAAAATACTACAAATGTTTTGGAGAAAGGGGGTCTGGTGAGTTCCGTTGGTGGGGAAGAGTCTCCTGTGTCTTCACTGCTTTCTTTGTTGGGTGATTATGAAGCAGGACAGGAACAAAGTAGCAAGAAGTGGTTAACAGGGGGACATTTAGTTTGGGCTGTGCTGAATTTGAAGAGATCAAGAAGCACCTCAAAGGGTGTGGGGATGTTTAGGGTTAAAGCCGTGAAGATGTGTAGAGGGCAAGAGGACCCATAGGAACAGAGCTGATAAAGATAAGAGCATCGGTAATGGCTGACGTTCAGACGATGAAAGCGTCAGAATGCATCTAGAGCACAGGTAACTAAGTTAGCCTTAGAAATACTGCGGCCGTGCGTGGGCATAGACAAACTTGGAGATTAAATAGGGAATTTGAGAGTCAAGCAGCAGAGTGGTAGCTGTGGACGATGGGCCTAGCAGCTTCCTTTTTTTTTTTTTGCCTGCTCACTTTTATGAGGTGAAGTGATTTCTTTGACATGAATCTGTACAAAGTCTGTTCATTTGCTTATTTTTGTAACCTTAGAACAGGAAATAACATGATGTTCAGTTTTGCGTCTCAGTGACCTCATTACTCAAAGTGGCTCTTCTGTGAGCCTTGGCTTCTCATGAGCCAAATGCTCCCCATGTGCCTTTCTCCATTGTGGTTAGGAACTCTGTGTGTGTGCCATGTGCGCTCACTCACCACCAGATAAATGCATTTGTTGACAGACCTATAAAGACCCTCGATCGTGTTCTTTGTATGGTGGCTGGGGAAGGGACACAACCCTCCTAAGTCTTGAGTTTATTATACCTTCCGTTGCGGGCAACATGTTCCTAGGCCTGTGAACGCGGAAGTTATTTTTGCTTAATCTCCACATGAAGCAGCCCAAGTCTTGTAAACACGCTTGCAGAGACAGGTACTGACAGTATCACCATGAGGGCTGTGCTCCTGTGCAGTTCAAGTCCTCGTGAGAACCTCGCTTTGTGGGATGTCCTTGTTTCTCTGTCAGATGACTGCCCTCTTAATGCCTGTTATATTTTTGTTGTGACTCACCTGTACTCCCGTGACTGTGGTTTTGAGTTTACTCTTGAGCTTGAGCAAATGGCAATGGCTACTCAGAGTGGTTAGTGTCCTACTACTGTAACCTCGCCTAGGCTAACTCAAGAATGTGAACTATTAAAGTCACATTATACCATATAGAAATGTAGAGGGTTACCGAAATTATGTGTTCTGGAAGATAATTCATTCACTTGACCCTTTGAGAAGTGTATGCAGTGCAAGCCGTACTACAGACGCAGAGGAATCATGGGATAAGTAAGACTTGGTGCTTACCTTCAAACTATTACCAGTCAAGTAGGGGAGGTGATGGGTTTGTCCCTCATCACATGTGTCCCTAGGATATTTTAAAGAAAAAAAAAGCTGTAGGATTTCAGAAGAAGATAACATAAGCAGTCCCAGAGTTTGCTGAAACCCTTTTTTGCTATAATCTGGGCAATTCTATACTGTGATAGAGGTACACCCTTGCAAATGTACTTGTCAGTCTTGGTTTGGTCTTGATGCCTTCTGCTGTTTGAGTTTTGCATTGAGACTCTAGAAATACAGTAAGAAGGGCTACATCTGGACTGAGGTGACTTTTAGGACTTAGCTGGGAGTAGAAAGGAAGGGGCAGACAGTAAGGATTCAGAGCGTGGAATGTAGAGATTGTGGACAGAGGCAGTAAAGATAAATGAAAATATGGAGGAGGGCAGTTGGGCAGTTTGGACACAATACATTGGTATTCCAGCAGTCAGCAGGCGGAGGAGGTCCAGACAGAGCCCAGGTCTGTCTGTGCCAGAAAAGGAAAGGGAGCAGCATTGTAAACCTTAATTTATCTCTCCTGCATCTTGAATTTAACCAGTTTATTTGGATAACTCATCAGGTTTCCACTGCCTGCTTCCCAGGAGGCTATTTTATTTTATTTATTTATTTATTTTACGGGTTTTTTTTTAATTTTTTTTTTACAAATAGTTTATTGTCAAATTAGTTTCCACATAACACCCAGTGCTCATCCCCACAAGTTCCCTCCTCCATGCCCATCCCTATCTCCCCCACACATCCATCAGTCCTCAGTTTTTGTCAGCATTCAAGAGTCTCTCATGGTTTGCCTCTCTCCCTTTCCCCACCATTTCCGCCCTTCTTCTCCCCCTTGTTCCTCTGTCAAGTTCCTCCTAATCCTCCTATACGTGCACACATATGATATTTGTCCTTCTCTGTCTGACTTATTTCGCTCAGCATAACGCCCTCAAGGTCCATCCATGTTGCTACACATGGCCAGATTTCATTCTTTCTCATTGCCGTGGAGTATTCCCAGGAGGCTATTTTAAAAGTACAACACTTTTAGTGAAAAGTTGGAAGGAAAGAAAAATCACCCTTCATCTCCTTAATGCCAAATAGGTTTTAACTTCATAATTAATAACTATGCCTTTTCTTTTTGGATATTCTCATGTGCATGTGATTACATATATTTCATAGGGGCAAACAATTACTACAGTTTCAGAAAACCCATACCTAACAGTCAGTAGGCGCTTGGTTAGTTGACTGAATTTTCTTTTTCATTTAAAAGGTATGTTGCCTGCTTTCTTAGCTTCTTAAATTCTTACTCTTTGATAACATGATTTTAAATGGTCTTAAAATGTAGCATGTTCAGACTTTGAACATGATGTTTCAAGGTTTTTTTGGGGGTTTTTTTTTTTTTTTGGTTTTATTTTGTATTTTAGTGAATGAAACAATTTCACACTGAAGAACTTTGTACATAGTAAGGGAGCTGGTCAGATAAATTCGTTGGATGCATTCCTTTAGACAGAGTCAGAGGGTGTGAGCACTCTTAAGACTTGAGATGCATGTTGCCTAATTGCCCTTCAGAAACAGCCTCCAAGTTGACGCTGCCACTCTGAGTACGTAAGAGCGTTTTCCAAAACCCTTGCCAGTATTTTGACGTTTCTAACACAATTTCTAAATATTTACTCTTTCAGAAAGTGCAAAATGGTATCTTACTTAATTGGCATATACTTGGCACTGAAATATTTATTGAATAAATGTAGACTCCGTGATCAGAGTGCTGAGGTACAGAACTGAATGCAAGATCAAAATGTGTCCTCCTTGAAGTTCCATTCTGGAGGGAGAGACAGGTAATATATAAATAAAACCACAGAGGATTTATTGATCCTTGATCGTGTAACATACTAAAGAGGGGGGGAAATACTTATGCAGAGGAGGGGAATATGAAATTCTGGGTATTGTTTTTGTGTGAGAGAGAAAGAAATGTTGGTTAGTGTGACCAGGGAGAAGTGGCTTTTGAAAGGCTGGCGGGTGTCATTCCTAGGAGTATTTGGAGGAAAACCATGCTGGTCAGAGTGAACAGTAAGTGGAAGGATACTGAGTTGGCCCTAACTAATGTGCTCTAGGAAAGCAAGGAAAGAAGTACGGAAAAGTTGGAACACAAGTTGAGGTTTGACAGATAGTGGAGAACCAGATCCTGGACAGTGTTAAAAATCCTAAGGATTTTACCCTAAGGCTTTTATCCAAAGAGACTTAATTTTTAAATGAATTTTTAAAGTTTATTTACTTGTTTTGAGACAGGTAGAGAGACACACAAAGCAAGCACAATTGGGGAGATACAGAGAGGGAGAGAGAGAGAGAGAGAAAGAAAGTCTCAAGCAGAATCTCTGCACCAATAGCTCAGAGCCCACTCTGGAGCTCAGACTTCCGAAATAGGAGCTCATGACCTGAATCAAAATCAAGAATTGGATGCTCAGGGGCGCCTGGGTGGCTTAGTCGGTTAAGCGTCCGACTTTCGCTTAGGTCATGATCTCGTGGTTCGTGGGTTCGAGCCCCGCTTCGGGCTCTGTGCTGACTGCCAGCTCAGAACCTGGAGCCTGTTTCAGTGTCTGTGACTCCCTCTCTCTCTGACCCTCCCCTGCTCACGCTGTCTCTCTCTCTCTCCTAGAAATTAAAAAAAAAAAATTAAAAAAAAAAAAAGAATTGGATGCTCAACTGACTAAGTTACCAAGGTACCCCCATTGTGACTTAAATTTTGATAGAATCGTTCTGATACCTGTGTAGAGAGTACATTGAAGAGGGGTGAAGGCTCGATTCAGGAGATCAGTGCGGAGGTGGTGCTACCGGAGATTGTGGCTTCTTGGACCACAGTCATGGCAGTGAGGGCTGGACAGATTCTAGACGGCCATGTTGAAAGTGAAGCTGACAGGATTTGCTCAGAGGAGGTGAGAGCATAACAGTGGAGTCAGGTGACTGTACACACTTTGGGTGTGAACAATGGGGAAGGATAATGGTGCCATCCACTGAGATGGGGGTGGGTGGTGGGGGCATAGATGTTGGCAGATAGATATCAGGAACTCAGCTATAGAGATGCTAAGTTGAGATGAATAATCTGTAAGTGAGGATGTTGGGGGGAAAGTGGGATGCATGAGTCTCGAGTGCACAGAAATCTGGTCTCAGGATATAAATTTGGGGTTCATCAATGTTTAGATGGTCTTTAAAGCCAGTAGACTGGGTTAGATCACCAATAGAGTAAGTGTGGAAGAGAATAATAGGTCAAGGGCACCACTGGGCAGCTCCCTGGAGTACTCCAAAGTACCTCTGGGGGACTCTTAAATTTTAAAGGGCTAGAGAGATGAGGAGGAATTGCAAAGGAGACCAAAAAGAAACAGCCAGGAAGGTAAGAGAGAAGTTAGGAGTGGTGTTCTGGAAGCCAAGTAAAGAAAACCGTTCAAAGAGGAAGCAAGAATCAATTGCATCAGATACTGATGGAGATAGAGCATGGTAGTTAAGAATACCATTTGGTTTAAAGCTGAGGTTGTGTGTTTATTTAACAGGAAGTCTAGAGGTAGGGAGGTCTTTGTTTGGTGGCTTGATAATGTCTTTCTGTCTTTCTGCTCTTCCTGACTCAACATGTTTTTCTGTCAGAGACTTTTCAGTTAAAATATGGTGGCCAAGAGTTCCAAGTGTCTAGTCCTCCTGCTACTGTGTAAAAAGGCTGAAAGTGAAGGATGGCATCCCAGAGTAGAGGCTGTCTCCCCACATGCACGCCTACCTCCATCAGGAGGAAAAGTCCTATTCAGCACCTAACGCGCCCCCGCCCCCTCCCCAGTACTCCTATCTTGACATCTTACTGACACAGGCTGGATCACATGGTCACTCCTAACCTCAAGAAAGATTGGGAACAAAATTATTAGGCTTTTGAAACCTTTCTGTAGCATGTGAGCAATGGGATCTGGGGTTAGGGATGACAGTTGGGGAGGAAACAGATACTAGACACAATCAGCTTATTTTTTTTATTTTTTTATTTTTAAAATGTTTTTTATTTATTTCTAGGAGAGAGAGAGAGACAGTGTGAGCAGGGGAGGGTCAGAGAGAGAGGGAGACACAGACTGAAACAGGCTCTGAGCTGGCAGTCAGCACAGAGCCCGACACGGGGCTCGAACCCACAAACCACGAGATCATGACCCAAGCAAAAGTCGGATGCTTAACCGACTAAGCCACCCAGGTGTCCCTAGACACAGTTTAAACAGTTTTAAAAATTGTATTGTTGATTTTTATTTACTGTTTAGAGCTTTTGCTCCCTTATATTTTGAGGCAATTGATTCTGTGATGATTGGTTATTGTTCATTGTTATTATCCTGTGTTTTATTATTTGCCTTTTTATTTCATATATGGCGACTTTTAAATTCTTGAATTTTTTATATGGTCAGATACATCTTTTCCTTTCATTTTTCATAGGTTTTTATGCTCAGCATGATCTTCTTTACTAAAAGAGATTGCTCTGTATTTAGTTACGTTTAATTTGTATGGTTTTGTTCTAAACCCTTTCTAATCCAATCTTTTTTCGTGTGCATGCGTGTCTGTGTTGATCAGTGGTATGATATTTAGGTATCATGTAATATGTGCCAGCATTTTACATGTTCTAAGTATTTTAAAAATAAAAACTTAACAGATCCCTGGGTGGCTCAGTCGGTTAAGCCTCTGACTCTTGATTTTGGCTCAGGTCATGAGCTCATGGTTCCTGAGTTCAAGCCCCATGTTAGGGTCCTTTTTGATAGCACAGAGTCTGCTTGGGAATCTCTCTCTCCCTCTTTCTCTGCCTCTCCTGTACACGCACTCTCTCTTTTTCAAAATAAATAAACATTAAAAAATAAAAATGGAAACTTAATCTTGAAAAGAACCTATGAAGTAAGTACCTCTATAATCACGTCCACTGTTAACATGAGAAATACAAGCACAGCGAGGTTAAGTAATCTCACAGCCAGGGTGTCCTGGAGCTGGGTTCAAACCCTAAGCAGTCTGGCTCTGGATTGTCGGCTTTTAACCCCAGCATCATTCATACTCAGCTTTTAATTTTTTTAAATCCAGTTATCTTAACACCAGAAATAAATGCTTTAACTTATCTGAAAACTCTTCCTTCTCCTATTCTGAATTTTTATTTTTCTGGGGTTTATACACCAGTTTATAATCTGTTAATATAGTTTTATGCCAATAATAGACTATTTTTCTGTTTTATAATATAACTAGTAGCCTGTCTTCCTTCTTAATTCATTTTTTTATTGTGATAAAATAAGTTACATAAAATTTACCATTTTAAACATTTTTAAGTGTGTGGTTCAGTGGCATTAAGTCGATTCACTTTGATATACAGTAAGCACACCATCCCATCTCCAGAACTCTTTGCCTTCTCCAACTGAACCTCTTTATCCATTATCCATGAAACACTAAACCTCTCTGTGCATTCCCCAGGCTCTGGGACCACCATTCTGGTGTCTTGGAATCTGACTGCTCTTGGGACCTCCTGTGAGAGCAGTCATGCACTATTTGTCCTTTTGTGAGAGGCTTATTGCACTTAGTATAACATCTTCAAGTTTCATCCATGTTGGAGCCTGTGTGAGGATTTTCTTCCTTCTTAAGACTGAAAAATATTTCATAGTATGGCCACTTTTTGTTTACCTGTTCATCTGCCAGTGGATACCTTGGGTTGCTTCTACCTTGTGTTTATTATGAGTAACACTCTGGGTATTATGAATACCTCTTGAAGATCCTCCTTTCGTTTATTTTGGGTGTATGCCCAGAATGCCAGTTACATTTATAATTTGGGGGGAACAGCCAGACCATTTTCTACAGCAGCTGCACCATGTTACTCTTCTACCAGCAATGAATGGGGGCTCCAGTTTCTTCACATCCTAGTCACCACTTGTTTTCTGTTTTGTTTACATAATAGCCTTTCTAATAGGTGTGATGGGTCTCATTGTGGTTTTGATTTGTATTTCCCTAATGACCAATAATGTTGAGCACTTTTTCATGTGTTCTTGTGGCCATTATATGTTTTCTTTGGAGAAAGGTCTATTCTAGTAATTTGCTCATTTTTTAAAAAAATCATAGTTTTCTGAGTCGTGGTTGTCTCATTTTTATGTTCCAGAATTTTCGGCTATTCTTACTTTAATTCAAATTGGTTATGAAAAGTTCTTCCAAATCCCACCTTAAAATAATCACATGTGGATTTAGATTGGAATACCATTCAATGAATATATTAATTCAGAGAAGAATTAACATGTATATTTACTTAGTCAAATCTTTTATGTTCTTCATTTAAAATTTTTTTTCCATAACATCAGCACTTATTAATAAAGGTGTGGAAATGGTGCATACATGTACATGTCTCTGGGAACAACTACTTATTATTATTGCTAAAGTAAAGGATCTTTTTTGTTTTCCTGCTCCATTGAAAACCTCTTGATTGTTTTTATAGTAGTGATTTTGTAAGCAGCTTACCAGGTTTATTTAAGTAGTTTTTAGACAATAACACTAGACCATTGAAGCTAAATTTTCTAACATCTACATTAGTATTGATGGGAAAACTTGGTCCTTTTGGGTTAAGTTAAAATGAACCTGCAGCCACAGATTTGAGTAGAATTTATTTCTCCCATAACTTACTATATTTTTATCCCTTTGAGTAGACTTTAGTTTTGTAATAATCCCCAGCTACTGTAGATAATTAATGCAAAGATCACATTCTCTACATAATTATGCCAAAAGAACCCAAGTTATAATTAAAGCTATAAATATATTCTCATGTTTTATATTTTAACTGTGTCTATCTGTTATTTTTTCTTCCTGACTAGTAGTTGATGACCCTGCCTTTATTGATGTCTTTTGTATTTTACAAAATACAATAATTTATATTTTAAGTTATGTATATATTAATGGGTAGCTTATATGTTCCAAAATGACCTCCGTCATTGTTTCATTGTCTAGTGAAAATTCCCACGGCCTCTAGCGTTAACAAGTGCACTAGCCTTCTAAGTTGTTATCTGATTTCAAACTCTTCCTGCTAGTTGGTTACACAGTGGCCACCACTTGATCAAATTCCAGGGCAGATGCCAAGAAGCTACAGTCGCCCACCTTCCTCTCTTCGCAGCCTGTGACATGAGGGTAACTAAGGTCTAAAACTCAGCCTGGAATTTAATGCCATCCTTAACAGTAAACTGTCCACCTCTCCAGCCTCATTTTCTTTTTCTTCCACATGCCTGTGCACCTACTAAGCTGTGCAAACCACAATCGTGTAAAAAATTGTGACAGGCATTGAGGAGGACACTTGTTGGGACAAGTACTGTGTGTTGTATGTAAGCCAATTTGACAATAATATTAAAATTTTTTAAAATTTTAATGAGATTCAATGTATTTTCTAGCGTTCATAATTACTACTGTAAACATCTGGTAATGATTTCCATAGTAAGATGTCAAGTATTTCTAGCACCCTATACAGGTGTGCTTTGCAATTTACCTTACTTTGCAGTTACCTCAGTATGTAAGCTAGTAAGTACTTGAATAACACAACCTCTCCTGTGAATCCACTGTCCAGATTTTTATTAAGATCTGTGTCTTCTAATAAAGGCAATCTCGTAGTCAAGGTGCTTTGTTGTTGTTGTTGACTCATTGACGCATCTTCAGAACCTTTAAATTTCATCAAATGTAAAGAACGGGGCATTTTTTTTCAATGCTCAGTAATATTGTGAAAAACACATTAAAGCTGAATTCATTCTAGTCTGGCTGAGAGTTCAGAGAAGAGAACTTGCTTTGACAGGTGGATGTTTCTGTGGCCTGGGAAGCTGCTCTCATTACTTTGAAGGTGTTTTGTGAGTAGTGTGGGACCCACCTTTTTTCTCAGGCCTTTCCTTAGGGAACAGAAGAAGCCAGATTGGAGCTGCGAGATTACGCTACATACCTGTGAATGCCCTGGGAGCTTTCTCCTGGACAATGAGTCATTTAAGTTTCAGAACAAAGGATTACCATTTGGCAGTTCATTCTTTGGTATTAATTTCCATTCCTAGGAACGTACCATTATGGTATCATGGACTTTCCAGGACCTCAGTTCTGTGTTTTCATCACAGCCTTATAAAACCATCAACTAAGCCATTGATTTCTTAGCTGTTTTTTTTCTTAGTAAACTTAAAATGAGTAAAAACTACCTAATGTTTGCAGAGGCATAGGAATCGAAATGATTAGAATCTACTTACTCTAATTGTTGATCCAATTTATCCTTCCTTGGTTTCTGTATCTGTCTTGAGCATCTTTTAACTGGTTAAATATTTGACTCCACTGACTTTAATAATATTTTATTAGTTTTTATGATAAAATATGCTTATTGAAAAATAAAATTGACACAAAGCAATAAATAATATAAAGTATGAAGGGAAAATTGCCCATTTCTGCCTCTTTTCCTTCTTTTTCACTCTTTCCCACTGTGCTATATATGGTATAACAGTCTCATAAAATTCTGGAATTTTTCAATATGTGAGTGTAAATTTTAAAAATAGGGTAATATGAATACCTTTTTCAATTAATAAAGCATTCTGTTGGATTTTTAGTTTTACAAGGTATTCCTCAATGATGTTCTGTTGTTAAATACAGTACATCTAATCAGATTTTCCAAGGTAGGTATCTAAGTAAATTGACTGTTGATGGGAGCTATACTTAAAATCCAGTAGACTCCTCTGTGTTACTATCTAAGGCCAAGTGCAAATGTTTACCCTAGATAAAAGATGGTAGTAATTACAGGATCAAAACAAATCTATTGTCTCTGTGTAAGATTATGCCAACAGTGTGAGCTTAAAATAAACTATCAATACCAGGGCTATGTCTGTAGGTAGATGTTAAAGCTTCATGGTTTACATCTGAGATAGGTCAGATGCTGTGCAGTAAATACCGCCTCCTGGACTGTGAGAACAGTCCTGTAAGGATTTGATTGTGTAAGAATTTGGTGCTTGGGTTAGTCTCTCAGCCCAATATTGCCTTGTCTTCCCTTTAATATTTTTTATGATGTGTGTGCGTTACTATTTCTTCCTATGAAGTCCAATTACAGGTACTTTAGATCACCTTTGCTCCTAAGTTAAACATTGGGCTGGTTGGTGAAACAGTTAAATAAACACCTTTGTTTTATCCCCACTTTACCATTGCACTAAGGAAGCCCCCCTTCTAGAAGGAGGAGCTCAATTTGGCCTCCAGCCTGATGCTTCTTTCCTTAACCATGATGCTTCTGTTCTGTGACACACAGAGGGAACCCTGGGCTGGTGGTAAGTCGCATGCCTCCCAGGCCTCACTGTCACTGCTTAGGTGTGTGACCTGAGTACGCCGTTTGACTACCCAAGTAGTTTTCTCATCTATGAACTGGGAATAGTAATGTCAGTGTACTCTTAGGATGATTATGAGTTTCGAAGGGCTAATCCTTTTGTAAAGGAGGCTTTGTTCAGGACCCTTATTGCCCATTAGACTAATGATAGAATGGGCAAGACTTACTAGGGCTACAAGTTGTCATCAGGTGGAGGGGGTGAAGGTGGGTGGGAAGGGCCTTTAGCCTTGAGAATGGGATATAGGGCAGGTCATGGGCATTGCAGGCTGGCCGGGGAACTTCGCTTCTGGTGCCAGGCTATGTGTTGGAATCGGAAAGGGTGCAGGTCTGTAGTAATTCTGAGTCGCGCTGAGAAGTGCCTGAACTTTCGATGCTATTAGAAACAGTGCTATGAAACATCCTTTCTGAAAAAAAGTTGCTTTTCCAAACTTGTTGAGCCTTGACTGTACTGTGGCTAGAGCCCTGAAATTTTCACCTGTCATGCACTCAGCCTTGCTCATTGTTTCTGATGAGGAGGAGGGCTCCTCACATGTTGGTGCTGTAATTTAGTAAATTCGTATTCTAAAGATCTGTTTTTCTGTACCTCCAATGGCAAGTCAAACTGATAGCTAAATGTAAATTTAAAAATCAGATTAATATTTGAATATCTATTACTTGCTAATTATTATAAGGACTATAAAGATGTTTCCTTTTATCTAGTTAACAGACTGAAGAGTCTATTAATATTAACAAAGGACACATAAGCTTGTAAAAATCAAGTGCTTAATGTTTCTGTGTAGATGATGAGAGAAGACATGATCAAAATATATTTACTCTCGGCCTTGGAACTTTTTTTTTCTTTTTGAGGGGGAGAGAGCATGTGCAGGGAAGAGAGAGAAGGAGAGAGAATCTTAAGCAGGCTTTATGCCCAGCATGGAGCCCTATGCTCATGACCAACTGTGAGATGATAACCTGAGCTGAGACCAAAAGTAGGATTCTTAACTTGTGACTGAGCCACCCAAGTACCCCTGAAAAAAAATTAGTAGCTATTACTCTGATCAGTATAATTTTACATTTTTTTCCCAGCTTGATTGAGTTAAAATTGACAAATAAAATTGTAAGCTCTTTCAATTGTACATTGTGCTAATTTGATAAACATTGTAGAAGGATTTTAGTTATGGAGTTAATTAACCTATCTCCCATGTCACATATTTCTCTTTTATTGGTGAGGACATTTCAGTTCTACTCTTAGCAAATTCCACTTACATAATTCAGTATTCCCAACTAGTCACCATTGTACATTAGATCCCCTGACTTTATTCTTCTTATGGCTGAAACTTTTTCCCCTTCAACCAACCTCTCGTTATTTCCCACACCTTACTCTTGGCCTCACAATAAAAATTCATTCAGCAAATATTTATTAAACCCCACCATGCTAGAAAACTAGGTCCTGAGGGATGGAATGGGATCAGGTACCATTCCTATTTGCAGGGACCTTAGAAAGTAGTGTGAGAGCCCTTCTGACACAAATCCTGGGGTGGAAGCAACTGTGGGTATGGTAACAGAAGATGGGGCTCACAGGACAGTGACCTGGCAGGAAAGGCTTTACAAAGTTCTGATTCTCAACAGGGCTTTCCGTCCCCTACGTACGTAGGTATATTTTAACATATCTTGTTGAAGTGGAGGTTGTGATTCGATATGAGTGGCAAGGATTTAAAGGTCAGCTTTGTAGCCACCAGGCAAGATAGGGGACTGCAAGGAAAAGAGGCTAGTGCATTCTCAACAATGGACATTAACAGAAGAAGAGAGTGAAAAGGCCTGGAGGAGTAAAAATAAGGTGTGTGTGTGTGTGTGTGTGTGTGTGTGTGTGTGTGTGTGTGTGTGTGTGTGTGTGTATACAGGGACAGGGGTATGGCAAAGCATAATGGGGGAGAAGTTGGTTGGAATCAATCCTAGGACTGCCATATAGGTCTTTAAGTATTAAGAGAATCAAAAATAAAATAAGATCATCTTATAGGTAATGAGAAGTCACAAATTTTAGATTGGGTCATGACCTCTTCTTCATGTTCAGGAATTTAACATGATGGAGTTACAAAGGATGGAAGGACTTTAGGAACCTATACAGCTGTTACAGCAAAATATAAGGGACAGATTGAGATTTGTAGGATTTAGGTTGAGAGGAAGAGGACCTCTTTGAAAAGAAAGGATGTGCCTCGTGAATCAGAATAGTACCTCCTGGTGGAGTGCTTGCGTGGCTCCGTCATTTGAGCAACCTCTTGATTTCGACTCAGGTCATGACCCTGCAGTTATGGGATCAAGTCCCACCTCCGGCTCTGTGCTGAGCATGGAGCCTGTTTAAAATATTCCTTCTTTCTTTCTCTCCCCCTCCCTCTCTTCCTTGCTCATGCACTCACACACTGCATCTAAAAAATAAATAAATAAATAAATATATATATATGTATGTATGTATGTGTCTCCTGGTGTCAGAACACTACATTATTTGTAGCAGAGCACACACCAATGTAAAAGAATAGTGTGTGAAAATTAATAACAGGAAACCTGGCTCAAGTGGAATCAGGGGGAGCTCTCATGCCTTACCACCACTTTTTCCATAGTAATCCCAACAAAAGACACTAACCTTGCAAGTGGATATTACTTTATTATCTCAGTTGGAGGAAGGAAGGCTCCCTCCCCTCTCCCCACAGCAACAGCCCAGCCAATGAGGGCCAGTCCCACCTCAGCCAATGAGAAGCCACTCTCCTTCCAGCTCCCAGTTTATTCCCCTGAACTTCTTACTTTCAACAGCCTCCCCACATTCACACGGTCCTCTATTAAAGAGCATGCCTCTCCTATGTTTGACAGACTTGCCTGGGGCTTTGCTGTAGCTTGCATGTCTCAAATTGCAATTCTCTGCCATTCCTGAATAAACTCATCTTTTGCTAATAAAATAACTGACGTTTTGATTTTTACAGTTAAGAAGTACAAGGATGAGACTGGAGATCGGTAGAGTTTTAATGTGAGTGACTTTAAATGACAGATCTAAGGAGTTTAACTTCCTTTTTTCTCTGTTAAGATGAAATCTCTATGAGCAATACGGCAATGAGCCATTACTTCCCAGAAATACGGTTTCACTCACCCCGGTGCCAGTAGGAATATGTGACCCTGCTGTTTTTTATGCAAGGTCTTTTTCAACTCTTTATAGTTTTGTTGTGGAATACTCGTAACATGGAGAGTCTTTGTGCTAGATTATATGGGGACCTGGGGGGAAAAAAACCAACTGCAGTGTTCTGAGGCTGGGGAAAAGGAAAATTGGAGTTACAATTAGCCTAAGTAGGGAGAAGGGTATCCAAGTGTCCAAATTGAAATATTCAACAAGGGATTTAAAATGCAAGTGGCATTGGTATTTAGAAAGAGGATAGGCTACAGGTGAGAATTTGGGATTCATCCACACGGGCAAGGATTGGAGTAAAGTAAATGAAGCAGACTCTCTAAGAGAGGTGGGGTCCAGGAGCATCATAAAGATTGAACTTGGGAAATGCCCGTAAACTGGTGGCAGGTATGAGTATTAGGATAGTGTGGTTTCAAATATGCCAGAGAAAACAAAGCCTACATAGTTCGTTGATAAGGTGGAACACTCTTGCTGCAAGAAAAAGTTTGGAGTGAAGACCATTTAAGTTTGGCAAATACGCAGTAAAAATGAAGAGATGAAAAAAGATGATAGAGCACCACCTGGTGGTAGGCATTAGATTTTTTTAAATGAATTTTTTCATCCTTATATTGAAATGTTCTTTCTGTTTTGGTCTTTAAATTTTAATCTATTTTTTTAATACAGTAGCCTAGTGTGTGAATGGATGAATTTGCTTACTTTCTAATTAGTGGTATGGGCAGATCTTTGATTTCAACTTTGCCAAAAGCCCGTACGTCACATGGCTCTTTAGATCTGTCTCCATCACATGAACACCTGCATTAATTACTTCAGGTTATACGGTTAGAGCTACCCTTCACAGGTCCCCATGGTCTCATCATCGCCTCTGAATTACCGAAAATAAATAATAAAGTCTATTTAAGATTTCATGATTCTGAATATTTAGTTTGTGTTTTAACTCAGTATATAGTACAGGAGTTTGTTTATAAGCTTAAAGCTTTTGGGGCCCCTGGGTGGCTCAGTTAGTTAAGTGCCCGACTTTGGCTCAGGTCATATCATGGCCCGTGGGTTCGAGCCTCACATCAGGCTTTGTGCTGACAGCTCAGAGTCTGGAGCTGCTTCAGATTCTCTGCCCCTTCCCCACTCATGCTCTGTCTCTTGTAAAAGTAAATAAAAGCATTATTAAAAAAAAAAACTTTCAAGATGAATAGCAGTGGAAACTTTTTTTTTTTTTTTTTTAATCCCAAGGGAAACCTACATCCTTGAAAAATGCACAGCCGTCTTGGGTGAATTTGCTTAGACCACTTCCTAAATGCAAAACGTCTTTGAAAAGTTCTGCTCTGAGGAGGACAGGAAGCGCGTCCTCTGTTGCCAGCATCCACAGTGATCTGAGCACTTATAGCAAAAACTGTAAGTCGGTTTGACGCCAAACTTCACGGGTCATTGAAACCGTAGTTACAAGGAAAATCTAATGTGCTACAGATAATTAACAGAATTCCGATTCTGCAATTTAGGGGAAAATGTGAATACTGCTTCTCCTTTGAAATGCCTCTAAAAGTTTGGCAGGAAGAGCAAATTCTTTAAGTGACATTCATTTCTGATGGACATGCTCTGAAACAGAGAAATATTTGTGTTGAAGGCACCCAGTATGTTTTCTGCATGGAAGATTCTAAAGTGTACCATCGGAAGCAGTGGTGTTTTTCAGTTTAAGGAATGAAAGCAGTGTAAGGCTGTTGGAACCCACCTGGATATCAAAATGAGAACTTGTTTGATTTCTTCGTAAAAGACTGTATTTTGCAGATGCGTGTTTTATAATCTTATATTCTAGATGCTAGAGTCCATGTACTCTTACTAGTATAACTTGAACCCTAATTTTAAGTAATGTAAACTCAGCATATTTCTAAAGTTTCCAGTTAGGATGAATTCTGTTTTCCGTGTATAAAACAGGCGAATCAGTTGAGCCATCTTTTTCATTCAGAGGATGTACTAGGGCTTCGTATTTATTTGCTCACTTGCTTTTAAAATTCCTTACAAAATAATTCACGGATTTATGACTTGGAGCAGTTGTGGAGTGTCTGCTATGCTCGGGCCCCACAGTAGCTGAGGGCAGGGATATGGGATGCAAAAGAGGTGGTCCTTCTGTGAAAGGTAGTTGAAGAGGATGGTTACATGGACAGCTAGAATGCTGGCTGTCCTAAGATGATTTCGGGGGAGCTGGGGAGGAGGGCAGCTCCCTCTGTTTCGAGGACACAGTGGGGTCCTAATTACTGAACCTGCTGTGTGCGGGCATTGCTGTGAGGTTGCCATGCGTTATTTCTCTTTCTTTCTTTAGCAAATAAGTTGCACCACTACCCCGATTGTTTATACGAGGTAATTGAGGCTCAGAGAGGTTGTCGCTGGTCCGGGGCCCTCAGCCAGCTTGTGACAGAATTGAGACTGTGAATGTGTGAGGAGAAGGCGCCGAATTAATGAGCATATTTCCGAGAGGTCACTTAGCAGCACCAGCTTGTCTCCCAGGCTAGTAAGTAGCTGTGTGCCGGAACTCCGGGGATATTAAAATGTGTTTCTTAAAAAATGAAAAAAGAGTAGTATCTGCTTAGTGTTGCGCTTTTAAATCTGTGGCATAAAGTCAGAAAGGTTTGCATGTAACCAGTGAGTCTCCGTGGATTTGAAAAGGGAGTTCACACGTGAGTTATTTTAAGGTGTCTGACTCTGCCGGCAGAGTGAATTTTCAAAACAGACGGCCAGAGAGAAGCGGCAGTGTGCCCTCAGAGGGCCGGGCGGCAGCGGAATTCGTGACACTTGGAGGCAGACCTGTCCCGCAGTGCCGCCATCCAGCATTTTCCATTGACAGCCATGTTGACTTGGCCACCGTTTCAGTACTGTGTCTGACTCTCCGAAGGAGGTTGTGAAATGCTTTTGTCCGTTCCTTTTTTGTCCTGTCACAAAGGAGTCTCCCATATGCCCACAGAGCCCGTCTAGTGGCGATGCGTCCCCGTTGCAGATTCAGCATTCAAATCAATGAGTCTTTCTTAGTTTGATTTGCTAGCTGGTTTAATCTGTTTTGTGTGGTGCCTCGGAGCTTACAGATCTTCCCCCCCTCCATTCTAATTCACTGAGAGCAAGCATGAGGGGTTGGGAGGGAACATGGCTGCGGTTCCTGCCTAAGATTGCTTTGATCTTTTTAAATGACTGTACCAGGAGGATTTCGCAGTTGTACAGAGACGGAGATTTCTTCAAAAATATTTATCAATTCTACACTCACCCCACCGGCTGGTTCAGAGAGGCACTATGATGCTACCTTATTGACACTGCTGGTCCTGGGATCCTACAGCCTTTGTGTAGTTCCTTTGTTAGCCACGCTTACTGGGAAAAGAAGTAGGTCGACACTTTCTGGTTTGATTCTTTTCTTTGTAAGCATGCTTAAATTGTATTCAATAAATAGATGTAGTGTTTCTCGATTGTTATTTTTGTACCTTGTGGTGTGTTAATAGTAGTACTTCTTTGGCATGTTTATGTTTCATTTGTGAATGGTTCTAACTAGAATCTGTTTTGTGATCTATTTTCTGTGTTTTCAGAATCTTAATTCAGTGGCATTGTTAACATTCTGGGCATGTGAAGTTACCTTATTATTGCCTTCTTATTAAAGATGATTCGGCCTCATTTGTGATTAAATAACCAATAGTTTTGTGTATGTGGTTTATAGTTGTATGAATACAGAAAAACATTTTCCTAGAATTAAAACCTTGTATCTTGGATTATTTTTTTCTGATATTACATGCAAAAACATTAAAGATGTGTGCCTTTTAAAGGTAACCTTACAACATGAAAAAAATCATTTTGAACTGAAATTTTTCTGTTCCTGGTCATAATGGGTCATGTGAGAAAATAATCTTTTGATCAGTGTTTTGATTCATACTGGGTTAAACGTTAAACCCCTTTAAAGAATGTGTTACTGCTTTGTCTGCTTGTTTCTTTGTGATATGATACTGTCAGTTGTGTCATTTAAGAACTTCGGAGGTTGCATAGTGCTGTTGTAAAATTAACAGCTGGTTCTTGGTACTTCGGAATCCTATAGAAATACCATTGAGTTATAAAACAAATGACTAAACTAAGCTTTGGTAAGATGATGGATTTCTTTTATTTGGAGGTTTTAGCTCGTTCTTTCTATGTGTCCTTGTAAGCACAGAAAATTTATCAGTGATATTAGCCTGAAATATTGCACCATAGTCTCTGTCATATGTGCTCATATATAGAGTTTAAACATTTATAAGCTCTTTCAGACTCCACTAAAATCCAGTTTTTAAGACCATTGGATAAAAACATGTATTATAGGTCTTGAATAAAGTTGAAGGTTTGAGGGCCATTGTGTAAGTGTAGAAGGAAGTCTTTGGAGAGTTTAGAATTTTGCTCTGTTAGCAAATGTGAAATCCAAAGGCATCCTTCTTCAGGTTGGCCACAAAAAAAAAATATTTTTGAGAGACCGATAGTAAGGTGGGAAATGTAAGAGATGCATACCAAAGCTGTTGGCACTCTTCTGGAAGTGGGAGAACTGGAAGGTGGGTAAAGAATTGGAGTATTCTTGACCTTCACCTTCATGGCCAGCCCCGGCTCAGCTGGTGTGATACATAGAAAGGGCGTTTACCCCTGTCTCCTCTTAGTTTCCCTAACTCAGGGGAAGCTGGATGATCTTCTATCCTCTGAGCCCCAGGATTCTTGCCAGATAAATGGGAGGGCTGTACCACATCATCTTCAGAATCCTTGTTTCTTCCACTTGAATTTTCTTCACTACAGTAAGATGGTGTCTAATAGTCTGGAAGGTGGGTGTCTGAGTTGTTGAAGAGATCAAGTTGATCGAAGAATTACTCTTATTTACCCACAGTCTGAGGACAAAGGAGTATTGCCTCACCTGCCAACACTGGTCAGTTGGTCACATGCACCTGGAGTAGAGTGTTGAAAGGTTTTCAGGCTGCATCTGGGTTCAGAGCCAAAGTTTGTGTTTGACTAGTTATGTCTGCCACTGGGGAGGAAGGGATGCGAGGCAGTGTATGTGCTCTAGTCCTGGATTACACGTTTAATACTTATGCACATCTGAATGGACTATGTAATAAGAAAATACTATTATCTAGACTGGCATTAATTCTGTTTTCATTCTTTGAGTGTTTTTCTGGGGTATGTATGAGACATTCTTGTTATTACACAGTTGAGTAATTTTGCATTTGGAATCTGAAAGCATAGACTTCAGTAGCAACTTGATTTCCAGCCAGGTGGGCAGATGATCTGGCACAGTGGGTAGCGTTAGACAGATTGACAAAAAAAAAATTCGAGAAATAAGCAGAATGTTGGTTCTGTGCATATACATAACTCAATAAACAAAAACGCAAACTGATGTTAACCAGATGCCAGAATGCAGTATGAAATGTCAGTTTGCAGATAAGTCTGCAACAAGGAGAAGCCCTTCTGGGATAAGAAGATAATGCCTTCTGTCTAGGCTTCTCTGAGAATGTCTTCACTTTCTCCTGAGACTTTGTTATCTCTTTTACTCTTGTTTATTTCATTTGAATCCCATTTTGATCATGAGGAAATGAAACGAAGGATTCCAGAGAATCTGCCATTCTGGCATATTTGAGGTAGCCAGGACCAAGAATCAAAACACAACAAGGGCGGTTCTGAATTGTGATTACAGCTGCTGGGAGCTGGGTGACCACATATGTGATATCATGTATTGACTCTACAAACCGTCACCGAGGGGTTGGGGCCCCTGCAGCACTGTGTCGAGAACTGAGGATGCACATGGCTTCAGTGGGACTATCACAGGGAACCCTTCAGTGTCTCCTCCTGTGTAGGGAAAAGCCGGTCCTGCCTCGTGTATGTGTCCTTGACTCACACTGCTCCCCCACTCACCACACTTCCCTTATTCTAACCAGATGCGCGGCAGTTCCCTGAGACACCAGGTGGGTGGTCTGCAAAATCCTGACACTGTCTACC
This sequence comes from Proteles cristata cristata, assembly GCA_017311185.1. Taxonomy (NCBI): domain Eukaryota; kingdom Metazoa; phylum Chordata; class Mammalia; order Carnivora; family Hyaenidae; genus Proteles; species Proteles cristata. The sequence goes on from JAESUZ010003255.1 coordinate 316,743, forward strand.
CGAGACAGCATCCGATTCCGCAGGCTAAGGGCTCGGTCCTGCAAGGCTGCTCCTCCTGCCTTGAGATGACAGCTGCAAGTCCAGGTTTTCACCTGTGTGTCTCACAGCCCGGGTGTACTAGCGGGTTTCAACGACTCCTGTCTTGGATCTGGTAAATTTGCTGGCGCCGCTCACAGAACTCAAGTGAACATTGACTTACATTTGTCATTTTATTGTGAAAGGATATGACAAAGGATGCAGATGAACATCTAGGTGGGATTGACGTGTAGGGCAGGCTTACACAGCAAGGGCGGGGAGTGTCTGTCCCCTGTCCAGGCTGCCGCTCTTGGACTGTGTCCACCAATTCAAGCTCTCCCAGCTCCATAGTTGGGGATTTTTATGGAGACTTCATGGCATAGGCATGATTGATCATTAATTTCGTTTTTAGCTCTTTTCCCTTCTGAAGAAAATGAAGGGTGGGGATCGAAAATTCCAAGAGTCTAATCATGACATGGTCTTTCCAGTGACCAGCCCCCCTCCAGCAACCCACATGGAGTCACCTCATTAGAACAAAAGATACTCCTTGTCACCTAAGAAATTATAGGGATTTCAGGAGATCTGTGTGAGGAATTGGGAGCAGAGACCCAATATATATTTTCTACTCTCTCACAGGTACTGAGTACCGTATTTGTTTAATGAGGGGCCTGTGAGGGCATATGGACCATTTCCAAACTTCATTTTCAAACCCACTCATGATACATAGATAAAGGGAGGCAGATGAGGCAGTGGCCAAGTCAGGACCAGAACTCAGATATAACAAATTATATTCCATTACTTGAAACTGTGATATTAATATTTTGTAACTTTTGCCACCAAGTGTTTATCATTTGGATGTAACTGAGGGGGGAAACTGTCTCAGGGGGAAACTGAGACACCATCACACCATCAGGATACCCAATCAGCTGCCGCGTTAGGAACTGAAAATAGCAGACAGGAGAAATACTTTCAGGAGATCATGTCTCATAGAGAAGTGCATCCTTCAAGTTGGGGTTTACTAGAAAGCAGCACACCAACTGAAGAGTATTAAGGGAATTGAAAGATGTGTAATTGTTGGTCATAAAAATGTGTGCAGCCCAGCAGTTTGTCTCTGCCATTACTGAGCTGGGAAAAAAACAAAGGCAAGAAGTGTGTATGTAGATGGTCAGAAAGACTGTGCGTGTGCACATGTGTAAGTGTGTGTGTAAATGATGGTACCTAGTCAAACTCAGAAATGTTATCCTTCTGCAGGAATTTTGACCCTCCCATGTTGTAAAGTTGATGATAGATCTGGTGCTGGACCTGGTGTTTACGCTGAGCTAAAGAGTGGTGCTTTGTTTCCAGGACAACACCTCCTGCCTGCGTGACAGGGAGCCAAGGGACAGGACTATTATGTCTCTGGAGAAATTTGTCTTGGCTTTAGTGAGAAATCCTTTTAGTCTGTTCTTTGGAAACTGAATGTCTTTGTGTTTAAAGCTTAGAAATGAAAAGTATGAATAACTCTAAGATCATGCAGTTTTCTATTAGGTCTGTAAATTAAACCCAACTTTTCAAAATCTGAATAGGTGTCTTATTTTCTGCTGGCTATAATTTTAAAAACGTTTCATGAAAAGACTAAAATCCAAATTGTTATAATACATGTCAAGACTTCAATAACATCATTTACTTCCTTTTAGGGTTTTGATTTAGCAAACGCTGAAATGCTAATTGAAGCCCAATATCCATTTTGTATGAAAATCTAAAAGATAAGCTCTATGAAATTTTGATTCTGTTCTCTTAAAGACTATGAAATTCTGTCCCACATCCTTTAAAAAAGTTATTGAATTATATGATAGCAGTATCTTCAGTGTTACCATGTACATTAGCTCCTTGTAATTTTCAGTTTCAGAAAGACCAAATCTTTAGGTTCTGAGGAAAGAGAACTGGAAAGAAGAATAGGAAATTGACAGAAGCCTCTCAGTAGGAGGGAAGACTCTGCTGATTTGACCTAATATTGGAAATGTTACATGGGCACAGGAAAATAACAGATGGTTCATTGTAGATGGACTTGACATATGTCAGGGAAGAATAACAGCGTGTTTTTATGTGTTAAATTGTGACCTCTATAAATGCTGCTGTAGGAGTTAGGATAAGTTAGCCTAGTGAAAAATGTCTGTCTTCAAATTCATAACATAGTTGTTAAGTAAGGTAGAATCTGACCCTTTTCCAATATGAGGTGAAGAAAGGAATAAAAGTTGGTAATAAAAAAATTTATGACTAGGTGTTGAGTTTGAGAACAGAACTAGCTGCCCAGAACTAGGGGTGGAACATCAACTGAGAAACAAACAAATCAAGTGGCAGGGAAATGAAGCTTGGGAACCAGGTAGTGAACGAATGTACCTGTAGATTTCCACTCTGGCCCATTGAGGCTGTGGTGATAGAAAAATGCCAGTGGTGTGTATGGTTAGCAAGGGGACAAGGATAAAAAGATGAACTTTCATGGGAAGAGAGGACCAGAAAACTTTGTAAGTATTTTTGTTTGGACTTGTTTTCCCTTGACTGTGGAGAGAAAATGACAAAGTGCTGGGTTTATATTCCTGAGTGTTGTGTAACATGGTAATTAATCTCTTAGGGAAAGCAAAACAGTACTATTAAAAATCCTGTTAGGAGCTAAGCTTCTAGACAGTGCACTTTCTCGAAGATGACTCAGTTATGGAGAAATATGAATTTAGAATGGTGTTGGGGCACCTGGGTGGCCCAGTCACTTAAGCGTCCGACTTCAGCTCAGGTCATGATCTCATGGTTCGTGGGTTCGAGCCCCGCATCGGCTCTGTGCTGACAGCCAGCTCAGAGCCTGGAGCCTGTTTCAGATTCTGTGTCTCCCTCTCTCTCTGACCCTCCCCTGCTCATTCTGTCTCTCTGTCTCTGTCTCTCTTGGAAATAAAAAGAAATTAAAAATTTTTACAATGGTGTTTTAAGATAACCCTCCTTCCACCCTACCTCCCCCTGAGGTCATTACTGTTGCTTCCTTTTTTTTTTTTTTTTTTTTAATACCACTTAATGATATTTGAAACCATTTTTTATTTGTCTTTATCTGTACATGCTGGAACTATTTTTCAAACATTTACCGTGAGGTTTTTGACACTTCTGAGATTGTTAAAATGTGGACTCCCCCTGCCGGAAACACTGCAATAAGTAATGATAATGATGTTATCTTCCTAAAATAACCACAAGTCCGCTTGCATACCATTAGCAGAAGAACACTATTTCACAGGACTCCATTATAGAGCGAGTATACCGTGAGTGAACATATAATGTGAAAATATATTCTCATTTGGAGTTCATAGTGCAGGAATAAAGCCGTGTCCCTTTCTTTTTCCTCTGCCCTTTTCCCTGCCCCAAATTCAAATACAAATCTTAAGGATTCTTTAGATTTGGTTTCCCTTTATAATCCAATGGGAAGTGAGAAATGTGAAAGAACCCTTAAGCAACTGTGAAAGATGCTTAGTGTTTGTTTTGATATTTAATTTTTTGATGCTGAAGGGCTTTAGTCATTACTGGGCAAAAGCGGAAATAAGAGTAAGCAAGACATCTATTTAAGGCTTTGCAATAATCATTTCTCCATGTTTTTTTTTAATTAAAAAAATTTTTTTAGGATTTATTCATTTTTCAGAGACAAAGAGTGAGCAGGGAGGAGCAGAGAGAGACGGAGACACAGAATCTGAAACAGGCTCGAGGCTCCATCAGCACAGAGCCCAAAGTGGGGCGTGAACTCAGGGACTGCGGGTTCATGACCTGAGCTGTAGTCTGATGCTTAACCGACTGAGCCACCTACGGGTCCCTGTCCATGTTTTCAAATGGCAGAAAAATCAACTGGGTAGAAAATCAAGTTGTAAAGTACCATCATTATTTTTGAAAGTTGTGTTCCTTATTCTGAAGTGTCACTGTCCATTGATGTGCTAAATTTGCCTTTTACCCTGAGAGTCCTAGTGAAGAACCAGAAGCAAAATTAGAGACCACAGCAGAATGGAAGGTGCCCTTTCCCAGGATTCACAGGCATATTACACCTAAAGTATTTGCTCACTTAATTTTTCCCTCTACCTTTTTTCCTGACATGTTCTCTGGGAGATATTGTAGGCTTACTTCTGTGGCAGCCCCCTCGGCCTGGTAAACTGTAGTCGTGGGCCCAGAATTAGACCACAGCCTGAACAATGTTGGTTAGATAGTTTCTCCAAAAGTTCTTGATCTAGTCATTATTTTTAGTGCCTGGAAACAAATTTTTTTTGTTTTTTCCCTGAGAGGATTCCTGTGTGAGTAGAGAGGAAAGATTTACATGTCAGTCAAAGGAGGTTTTTCTTTTATTCTTTTTCTTTTTTTTTTTTTTTTTACAAATAGCTTATTGTCAAATTAGTTTCCACATCACACCCAGTGCTCATCCCCAGAAGTGCCCTCTTCCATGCCCATCTCCCCTCCCCCCCCCCACATCCATCAGTCCTCAGTTTGTTTCTCAGTATTCAAGAGTCTCTCATGGTTTGCCTCTCCTCCTTTCCCCCACCATTTCCCCCCTTCTTCTCCCCCATGATCCTCAGTTAAGTTCCTCCTAATCCTCCTATACGTGCAAACATATAATATTTGTCTAAAGGGTGTTTTTCATTATTTAGGTGGGATTTGCTTTTATGTTTTAGCTTTAGGACTCAGGCACCTTGTTCCAGGGCACATGAGGGAGTTATACCTCCTGTCCTATAGTAAGGAAGGATCCAAACCAGCTTTCATGTCTGTTACTGTCACAGAGTGGATACATTATTGTTCTCACATTATTAACACATCTGGCTGCTGGTGTTCATTGTGATTCGACTACTGGCACATCTGCCTTGTCCCCGTGGAGATGGTCGCTCTTTATTGCTGCCCCTTGGGCGTGCTCGTCACATGGCACGGATGGCCATATGATTTATATTCCAACTTTTATTTGGGCAAAAACTTGACTGGACAAGACACGTAAACTTGGATTATGCCAGGACGTGTGGTCACTGTAGTTAAAGCAGTATCTTCTCTTCCCAGTATGTGGTAATAACTGGCATATTGCAGGGTGCTTAGCGAGCACTTGTTGCTTCAGGGGGAAGGAAGAGATGGTGGAAAATTGATGCTGTATTTATGTATAAAATAAGTTGTACTCTTCTGTGTTATTACAGCCGGGAATGCCACTGTCATCAAGTATGAGGAAAAACCTCCCAAACCAGCATTTCAGAATGGTTCCTCAGGATCTTTATATTTGAAGCCTTTGATACCCAGAGCTCATGCCCACTTACTAAAAACTCCTTCAAAAGGTATGCTCCTCATTGCAGAAAAAAGAGGGAAAGCACTACTTTTTAAGTCCTTACCTTGTGGAAAGTCAAATTTTGGCATCTAGTCTTATGGCATATTGAACAGTTATTTACAGTCTCCCTGAAAAAAGGCACATAATGCATTTTAACACCAAGGGAGCCCTTCTTCAGAGGGTCACTGGGTTCTGTAGTTAAAACTTGATGCATATAAATCAGGAGATAGATCACAGGTATAAGGTGAAAATGATTAAGGCTTCCAGGGTTAAATTATTTGAAGACTGTGATCTGGAACAATGAGATAGAAATGCTTAATTTACTTCCCACCTTTGGTCCAAACCATGTTCTCCCCCCTCCCTTCTTTCTCTTCTCTTTTTTTGTATTACTCACTTAGAAATTGCCGTGGCTACGAAGAATAACTTTCAGATTTATCAAATATGTGGTGTATACTTAATATGGAGTGTTCTCATGAAGCTTTATCACTAAGTCTAAAGTGGGTCTGAAGCACATTAGAAGGTGGGTTAGTGTTTAGTGAATTGAAAGATTTCTTACCTGAAAGAAGTAGGAAGGAGAAACTTAGCTGGAATCTCTGATCCATTTTAGAGGTTGGGTTTGCTAGGTTTTTTTTTTTAGAAAAGTATTTTATTTATACCACTAGTAGATCCCAGCTACTCTAGTTCCTCCAGGGTATAACCGTTTTATAAGTGACAGGAAAAATATCTTCCTGTATTTCAGTTTTAACAGAATGAAATTGCTTAGTTACAGAGTAAGAAGCAACTAATGATTTGAGGACACAATTAAAAATATGTATATACATTACCCTAATACCTAGGTTAAGATACATCTAACAAGTTTTCTTGATTTTTTATTATTCATAAAAGGAAAAATAGATTGCAAATGTTTTCTTTATAGACAATTTCAATTAGAAAATAATAGTTTAATGAAAGCTCTACTGTTGTTTGTATAAGTAAACTGATAATGGAGGCAAGAGAAGTATTAAAAACTGGACAGATAACATATTGTCAAATATAACTGATGAATATTTGCCTCCACAACACCATTTACAGGCAGTAATTAGACTTTCACACATCTCAGTTTTATCTTAGATTCAAGCAAATACAAGTCAGTAGGTTATAATCCTAAGGCATAGTCACGAGCTTCTCTTTTGAGCACAGAAGAATTAGCCTTTTGATTTGATAATCTCTCTACCTTTTTTCTTTTTTTCTTTTTCTATTTTTTTTTTTTTTTGAGAGCATGAGAGGGGCAGAGGGGAAGGAAGAGAATCTTTTTTTTTTTTTTTTTTTACGAATAGTTTATTGTCAAATTGGTTTCCATGTAACACCCAGTGCTCATCCCCACAAGTGCCCTCCTCCATGCCCACCCCTCTTCCTCCCCCCACATCCATCAGTCCACAGTTTTTGTTAGCATTCAAGAGTCTCTCTTGGTTTGCCTCTCTCCCTTTCCCCCACCATTTCCCCCCTTCTTCTCCCCCATGGTCCTCAGTTAAGTTCCTCCTAATCCTGCTATACGTGCACACATATGATATTTGTCCTTCTCTGCCTGACTTATTTCGCTCAGCATAACACCCTCAAGGTCCATCCATGTTGCTACACATGGCCAGATTTCATTGTTTCTCATTGCCATGGAGTATTCCATGGTATAGATAAACCACATCTTCTTGATCCATTCATCCGTTGAAGGACACTTAGGCTCTTTCTATGTTTTGGCTATTGTTGAGAGTGCTGCTATGAACATTGGGGTACATGTGCTCTTATGCATCAGTATTTCTGTATCCCTTGGGTAAATTCCTAGCAGTGCTATTGCTGGGTCATAGGGGAGCTCTATTGTTAGTTTCCTGAGGAACCTCCACACTGTTTTCCAGAGGGGCTGTACCCGTTTACATTCCCACCAACAGTGTAGGAGGGTGCCCGTTTCTCCACATCCTCGCCAGCATCTAGAGTTCTCTGATTTGCTCATTTTAGCCACTCTGGCTGGCGTGAGGTGGTATCTCAATGTGGTTTTGATTTGTATTTCCCTGATGAGGAGGGATGCTGAGCATTGTTTCATGTGTCTGTTGGCCATCTGGATGTCCTCTTTGGGGAAGTGTCTGTTCATCTTTTCTGCCCATTTCTTCGCTGGGTTCTTTGTTTTTTGGGTGTGGAGTTTGGTGAGTTCCTTATAGATTTTGGATATTAACCCTTTATCTGATATATCATTTGCAACTATCTTTTCCCATTCTGTTGGTTGCCTATTAGTTTTATGGGTTGTTTCCTTTGTCGTGCAGAAGCTTTTAATCTCGATGAGGTCCCAATCATTTATTTTTCCCCTTGATTCCCTTGCTTTTGGGGATGTGTCAAGTAAGAAATTGCTGCAGTGGAGGTCAAGGAGGTTGTTTCCTGCTGGAAGAAAGAGAATCTTAAGCAGGTTCCATGCTCCATGCAGAGCCTGACACGGGGCTCAGTCCCACAACCCTGGAATCATAAACCTGAGCTGAAATGAGGAGTTGGACTCTCAACTGACTGAGTCACTCAGGTGGCCCCAATTCCTCTACTTATATTTTTTAAGATTTATTTTTGAGAGAGAGACAGAGCACAAGCGGGGCAGGGACAGAAAGAGAGAGTGAGACAGAACCCAAAGCAGGCTCTAGGCTCTAGTCTCTGAACTGTCAGCCAAGAGCCTGATGTGGGGCTCGAACCCACAAACCATGAGATCATGACCTGAGCTGAAGTTGGAAACCTAACCGACAGAGCCCACCTGGGCGCCCCTTAATTATTCTACTTTTCACAATGACTGAATGTGGCAGTAGACACAGTGGCGCACACCAACATGTTTTAATGTCAGGGAAAACCCAGACACATACAGGGTCCTCCTTTATCCCATCAACTACAAATAGCTATTGCATTTCCTCCATTTTTTCCCCTCTGCATAAATGATAGTTTTGTTTTTTGTTTTAAGAAAATAATGTATACATGCTCAGGTGTGGCTCAGTGGGTTAAGCATCTGATTCTTGATTTCAACTCAGGTCATGATCTCATGGTTTGCAGGAGTCAGGCTCCTCACTGTTACTGTGGAGACTGCTCGGCTTCATTCTCCCTCCCTCTCCCTCCCTCTCCCTCTCCCTCCCTCCCTCTCCCTCTCCCTCCCTCTCCCTCCCTCTCCCTCTCTCTCTGCCCTTCCCGTGCTCACATTCATTCTCTCAAAATAAATAAACTTAAAAAAATAATGTGTATACTCTGTTGTGCCTTGCTTTTTGTTTAGTGGTATATCACAAGAGCTTCTTCATTTTAAATAGCTATTTAAGTCTATTTTCCAACTCCATGGTGGTGGACAATTTCTGGCTTTTACTATGGCATGTGGTCCTGAGGTGGGCGAACATTTTTGAATGTGAGCATTTGTCACTTCCGATTCTAATTACTTCTATGAGATATCCCTGAAAGAGGAATTACTGGCTAAACTGTGTGAATCTTGCTGAAATTGTTAATATGTTTCTTTTCCAGAAAGGTGTTCATCTCTCACATCAGTGTGAGAGTGTCCATTGCTCATCCTCAACATTTGTGTGTGTGTGTGTGTGTGTGTGTGTGTGTGTGTGTGTGTAAAGAATCCTATAGTGACTTGAGGTTCAACACCTAGTGAGTGTTGATCAATGCTTTCCCTTTTGTACACTGTTGAAGAGAAAATAGGCATAAATATGCACAGAAAGACTCTTAAGTGTGCCTGTAGGTTGTTCTTATCTGTCCATGGTCTTAAGTTTCTAAAGTATCAGACGACCCCTTGCTGGGACGACATTCTTGCTAGAATGACATTGGTTTGGGAATCCGTGGTTTTTATTGATGATGATGAAGCCCCAGCATCTACTACATACACCAGTAACTCAACAGAGCTGTTAGGTGTCAAAATTTGATCCTAAATAGCTTGTGGAAAATTAGAACTTCATGATTGCACTGATAAGTATGTAGAATAGAGAACTCCAGTTTTCTAAAATGTCTTGCTATTGAATTTGCCAGTTTTTGTATCACACAGTTTTTAGTTACGTGGGAACGAACAATTTTCATTTATAAGGGCCACAAATGGTAAGAGATTATGGTGTCTGTAAACTTCTCAGATAGAATGTGGCGGCTCCTCTAGCCATCTGCAGACGATTACGCTCTAGAAATGACAATCTCTGGTCAAGTGGAAGCACTTCTAGTATTCTTCTATTGACTGATCTTTGTAGCTCTGCACCTGTTAACACCACTTGTATTTTTATAAGCTTAGTAACATATAACTGACAAAATTGTAGTCTTCTTGGTGGTTTGGTATACATACACATGGCGGAAGGGCCCCCTGGTTATGTTTCATATTGTGTCAGTTTGGAGAAAAACCTTCAATATTATTTCTGTTGTAGCTGAATAGCAAGTGGGCTGGGTTTAATGCCTGGCAGTTTTAGAAATCACACACTAGTGGCTGTCTTTCATAATGCCCTGCCTTTTTTGCTGTGTTAGCAGTGGAATAGCATTAAGTGTGTAATATGTGTGTAAATCCAGCACTGTTAACATTCACATTGCAGCTATTCTTGACTCTAAATATTTTATAGTTTTCCTATCATATTTAATTTGTGACAGTGAATTCATATCACCTTTTAACTATCATTCTGCTGTTATTTGGAAAATTATTTGAATTAAAAATTTTTAATGTTCATTACTGAGAAACAGAGACAGAGCATGAGCTTTCAACACAGAGCCTGATGTGGGGCTCAAACCCGTGAACTGTGAGATCATGACCTGAGCTGAAGTCAGATGCTTAACCAACTGAGCTACCCAGGGACCCCTGGAAAATTATTTTACAGTTAGAATATACTAGATAAAGTTGACTGTATTTCAGTAGTATTTCCCATATGAACCTAAAATTTAGATATTTTTCAAAATATTTTTTTTTTGTTTTGAAAATATTTTCAGGGGCACCTGGGTGGCTCAGTTGGTTAAGTGTCCAGCTTCGGCTCACGTCATGATCTTATGGTTCATGTGTTTGAGCTGCACATTGGACTCTGGGCTGACAGCTCAGAGCCTGGAGCCTGCTTCGGATTCTGTGTCGTCCCCTCTCTCCACCCCATGCCCACTCACATGCTGTCTCTGTCTCTTAATAATAAATAAACATTGAAAAAAAATTCTTAAAGAAAATATATTTAAAATGGCTAACTTTTGTGTGACATTTCATTCAAAATGTGGGCATCTAACAAATATTTCTTTTACTTCCTAGGTCCTTCAAGAAAAAATCTGTTTACGGCTTTTAATGTGGGTAAGTGACAACCTTAAATATGGAGAGAGAAAAAGAACCTTTTTGTAAAGTCATGTTATCGTTGAAAGCATTCAAATGTGCTTATATTGATTTTTCACTGTTTTGCTTAAAATAGAATTTTAGGTTTGTGGCGTAAACTTACTTGATTATGACTTGGATTGGCACGGGTTAAAAGCTGGTCAGCATGATCGGCCAGCTATCTGACCCAAAAGGATGTTTTATTAATAATCATTTTAGTGTTTTAAAAATGCTTTTTTAAAAATGTGGTCTAAAGTGGAGAGTATACTTTTTCTACAGTAAATGTTCTTTTCAAATTTGGTAGTCTTTCGTCGCTAAATCTCCATATCAGTTTTTAACACCTTTTAACAGTTCAGCAGCTTGACATTTTTCTGTTTTTTTCTACACTTCTACTGAACAAACTTGCATCTGTCTCTAAGACAGCTCGCAGCCTCAACCCATTTGAACCACAACTGAGAATCTAAAAGTTTTGTCTCTTGAGAAACCATAAAGAATCATAAAATGTATTCACTGCAGTTCCTATGTTTGATCTATGGCCAATCAGGTCCCCTTCTACTACCTGCGTTCTCTTGTTGAATATTCAGTGATAAGACAGTAGGTAGCTTCTAAGTACACTGGAGAGTGGAACGGCTACTGAAAAGGGAGAAAGGTATCATAGCACATTGACTACATGCTTGTGACAGTGTTGAGTGCTCAGGACACAGTGGTGAGCCAGAAATGAACAGGAGTCTTCAGAAAATTAGGCAAGAGGTATAAATTTCTGATGCCCTGTATTTAGATAGTAATTTAAGAAAATAGGGTGAATAATGTAATATACCGAATAATGAATATCCTCACTGTTTCCAAGTTGTGTCCAGTTTCTCAACTTAATAAAGCAGGGACATGTGAGGGAATTTTATCACAATTGCTAACCTTTTCTAAGGTCTTAAAGCTAGAGAAGACTCAATCATCCAATGTGACTGAAATTCTAAAGATCCCAGTTGCCTGAGTTTTAATATATTCTTACTAAATCTTTTATGATTAAAAAGAAAATGGAACTATTCTACACACTTTGAGATTTTTATTTTCTTTTGCTTTAAATTTCTAGCACATCCTGGTATTTGGGAGAAAAGGAGAGCTAATATGCTGTAGAATGACTTTATGCTAAATATTAGATAACCTTTGGGGCACCTGAGTGGCTTAGTCGGTTAAGCATCCAACTTTGGCTCAGGTTATGATCTCATGGTTTGTGAGTTTGAGGCCTGTGTTAGATTCTGTGCTGACAATTCATGGCCTGGAGCCTGCTTCTGATTCTATGTTTGTCTCTGTCTCTGCCCTTCCCTTGTTCACGCTCTGTTTCTTTGTCTCTCAAAAATAAATAAATATTAAAAATTAAAAAAAGAAAATCAGATTGCTTTTAATAGGAAGCTATATGGTATGATAGCTCTGTTTAACTGAGAAACTGCCAGATGTTTTCCAAAGTGACTGCAGCATTTTACATGTCCACCACAGTGTATGAAGGGTCTAATTTCTTCACATTGTTGCCAATACTTCCTTTTATCTTTCTTTATCATAGCCATTTTAATGAGTATGAGATGGTATCTCACTGTGGTTTTGATTTGCATTTCCTTGATGGATAATGATGTTGAGTATCTTTTCATTCTTTTTTATGGCTAATATTTCACCTTGTGTGTGTGATATATATATACACACATATATATATATGTGTGTGTGTGTGTGTGAATATTTATATATGGCAATGCATATATATGTGTGAATATATATATATGGCAGTACATATATATGTGTGTATACACACACACACACACACATATCACTTTTTCTTTATCCATTCATTTATCGATGGACATTTAGGTTACTTTCATACTTGGCTATTGCAAATAATGCTGCAATGAACATAGGGGTGCATATATATATTCAAATTAGTATTTTTGGGTGCCTGGGTGGCTTAGTTGTGTTCATTTCTTGGTATTATTAGCCCAGGGTTGTGAGTTCAACCTCTGCATTGGGCTGCACACTGGCCACCCAGTGTGCTGGCTGTGGTTGTTAAAAAAAACAAACAAAACAACACACAAACAAAAGCAAATTAATATTTTCGTGTTCTTCAGATAAGTATCCAGAAGTGGAATTGCTAGATTATATGGCATTTCTGTTTTTAATTTACTGAAGAACCATCATAGTCCTTTCCATAGTGGCCACACCTGCTTACATTCCCACCAATGTCACACAGTGGTTTCCTTTTCCTCGCATCCTCACCAGTGCTTGCTATTTCTTGTCTTTCTGGTAATAACCATTCTGATGGCTATCAAGTGGTGTCTCTTCGAGGTTATGATGTGTGTTTCCCTGATGAATAGTGACATTGAGCATCTTCATGTATCTCTTATACATCTATATGTCTTTGCAAAAATGTCCATTCAGTTCTTCTGCCCGGTTGTTAATTGAACCCTTACTTGGTTTTGTTTCATTTTTGGTGTTGAGTTATAAAACTTCATATATTTTAGATATTAACCTCTTATCAGATATACCATTTGCAAATATTTTCTCCCATTTAGTAGGTTGCTTTTTCATGTTTTAATAGTTCCTTTTGCTGTGCCAAAGCTTTTTAGTTTGATACTGTCCTGTTTGTTTTTTCTTTTATTGTCCCTTTCTGAGAAGACATCTCCAAACAAAATACTGTAAGATTGATATCAAAGTTTACTCCTGTGTTTTATTTTAGTTTTATGGTTTCAGGTCTTACATTTAGCTCTTCAGTCCATTATGAGTTTATTTTAGTGTATGGTGTAAAAAAGGGGCCCAGGGATTTGTTTTGTTTTGCTTTTTGCAAGTAGCAAATTTATTTAATTTATTGTCTTTCCCCCATTATATCTTCTTGCTTCTTTTGTCATAGGTAAATTGACCTTATATGCATGGGTTTGGTTATGGGTTCTCTTGTTCTGTTTTATTGATGTATGTGTCTATTTTTGTGCCATTACTACACTGTTTTGATTACTGTAGCTTTGTAGTAATGTTTGAAATCTGGGAGTGTGATACATCTACCTTTGTTCTTCGTTCTCAAGATTGCTTTAGCTATTTGGGGTCCTTTGTGGTTCCATACTAATTTTAGGATTATTTGTTCTAGTACTGGGGAAAATGTTATTTGTATTTTCATAGGAATTATGTTGAATTTGTAGGTTGCTTTGGGTGGTATGGACAGAGTACAGGTTTTCACTGCATTCTGTAGGTTCTGGAATGTTGTTTTCCCATTTTCTTTTGTCTCAAGGTGTTTTGTTTATTTTCTCTTTGCATTTTTCATTGACACAATGGTAATATGTTGCTTATCCTCCACATGTTTGTATGTTTTCCATTTTTTTCCCTAATTTTTCTTGTAGTTTCATGCTGTTTTGGTTGGAAAAGATTCTTGATATGATTTCAGTCTTCTTCAATTTATTGAGGCTTGATTTGTGAATGACCATGTGATCTCTCCTGGAGAGTGTTCCATGTGCCCTTGAAAAAATATGTATTTTGCTTATATTGGATGGAATGTTCTGTGTATATCTCTTCAGTCCATCTGGCCTAATATGTCATTTCAGGCTAGTGTTTCCCTATTGATTTTTGTCTGAATGATATCTACTTGTGTATGTGGAGTGTTAAAGTCCCCTAGTTTAACTGTTGTCAGTTTCTTCCTTTATGTCCGTTAATATTGGCTTTATCTTTTTAGGTACTCCTATGTTGGTGCATAGATGTTTACAATTGGTAAATTGTTTTTGTTGGATTGAACCCTTTATTGTTTTATTTTTTATTTTTTTTATTTTTTTACAAATAGTTTATTGTCAAATTAGTTTCCACAAAACACTCAGTGCTCATCCCCACAAGTGTCCTCCTCCCCCCCACATCCATCAGTCCTCAGTTTTTGTCAGCATTCAAGAGTCTCTCATGGTTTGCCTCTCTCCCTTTCCCCCACCATTTCCACCATTCTTCTCCCCCTTGTTCCTCCATCAAGTTCCTCCTAATCCTTCTATATGTACATGCACACATATGATATTTGTCCTTCTCTGCCTGACTTATTTCGCTCAGCATAACACCCTCAAGGTCCATCCATGTTGCTGCACATGGCCAGATTTCATTGTTTCTCATTGCCATGGAGTATTCCATGGTATAGATAAACCACATCTTCTTGATCCATTCATCTGTTGATGGACACTTAGGCTCTTTCCATGTTTTAGCTATTGTGGAGAGTGCTGCTATGAACATTGGGGTACATGTGCTCCTATGCATCAGTATTTCTGTATCCCTTGGGTAAATTCCTAGCAGTGCTATTGCTGGGTCATAGGGGAGTTCTATTGTTAGTTTCCTGAGGAACCTCCACACTGTTTTCCAGAGGGGCTGTACCAGTTTACATTCTCACCAACAGTGTAGGAGGGTGCCCGTTTCTCCACATCCTCGCTAGCATCTAGAGTTCTCTGATTTGCTCATTTTAGCCACTCTGACTGGCGTGAGGTGGTATCTCAGCGTGGTTTTGATTTGTATTTCCCTGATGAGGAGGGATGCTGAGCATCGTTTCATGTGTCTGTTGGCCATCTGGATGTCCTCTTTGGAGAAGTGTCTTGAACCCTTTATTGTTATGTAATTTCCGCTTTTGTTGTAAATTCTACTTTGTCTGATAGAAGTATTGCTGTCCATTTTGTTTCTATTTGCATGGCATATTTTTTTCCATCCCTTCACTTTTAATCTGTGTGTCTACATGGAAAGGGAATCTTTTGTAGGCAGCATATAGATGGGTCTTGTTTTTCATCCTTTCAGCCAGTCTGTGTCTTTTGATTTGAGCATTTAGTCCATTTACATTTAAAGTAATCATTGAGATGTATGAATTTATTGCACTTGTGTTGCTTTCTCGCTGTTTTTGTAGTTCTTTTCTATTGCTTTCTACTTCTCTTGGTCTCTTCCCTTGTGTCCTGATGATTTTCTTTAGTGTTAGGTTTGGATTCCTTTCTCTGTCTTTTTGGTGTATCTTTTACTGACCTTTGGTTTTTGTATAACACCCTGTATTAAATTGGTGGTTACTTAAGTTTGAACACTTTACGCACTATATTTCTACTCCCTCTCTCACAATGTTTGATGTTCTTGATGCATATTTTACATCATCTTATTTTGTATACCTTACCTAATTACTACAAAGACCATTGATTTCACTGCCTTTGTCTTTTAATCTTGACACTATTTTTATAAGTGGTTGGCCCATTATTTTTGCTATACATTTGTTTTTACCAGTGAGTTTTTTTCTTTCATTGTTTTCTTCTGGTTATGGCCTTTTCTGCTTAAATAAATCTAACATTTCTTGTAAGTCTTCAGTAACATTTCATGAAACTGCATCGTGATGAACCTCTTTGACTTTTTGGGGCGGGGGGAACTTTTTTTCTCTCTCTCAACTCTGAATGATGATCTTGCTGGGAAGAGTCTTCTGGTTGTAGGTTTTTTCCTTTCAGTTCTAGCCTGCAATTTCAGCTGATAATCTAATGGTAGTTCCCTTACATGTAACTAATTGCTTTTCTCTTGCTGTTTTTAAGATTCCTTATCTTTCTTTTATTTTTTACGATTTTATTTTTAAGTAAACTCTACACCCAGTGTGGCACTTGAACCCACAATCCCCAGATCAAGAGTTGCATGCTCTACCCACTGAGCCAGCCAGGTGCCCCTCCTTACTTTTCATTTTTGACATTTTAATTATTAATGTGTTTTGTTGTTGACCTCTTTGGATTCAGCCCTCTTGTCTAGGGCTTTCTGTGATTCATGGACCTGGACGTCTGCTTCCTTGTTCACGTTAGGAAGTTTTGAGCCATTATATCTTCAAATATATTTTCTCTCCTTGCCTCTGTCTTTTCTCCTTATGGAGCCCCAGAATACAAATAATAGGATGCTTGATGTTATCCCAGAGGTTTCTTAAAGTACCCTCATTAATTTTTTTCTTTACTTCTTGCTGTTAAGCTTGGATTATTTCTACTACTTTGTTTTCCAGATCACCTGTTTTTTTGCATTCTCTAATCTACTGATTATCTCTAGTATATTTTTCATTTCCATTATTGTATTCTTATCTAGGATTGTTATTGTTAATGTAATCTATCTCTTATTGAAGTTCTCACTCTGTTCCTTTATGCTTCTCTTGCTTTAGAGCCGCCTGGGTGGCTCAATCAGTTGGGCGGCCAACTTCGGCTCAGGTCATGATCTCACGATTCATGGGTTCAAGCCCCACGTCGAACTCTGTGCTCACAGCTCAGGGCCTGGAGCCTGTTCCAGATTCTGTGTCTCCCTCTCCCTCTGACTCTCCCCTTCTCATGCTGTCTCTCTCTCTCAGACATAAATAAAACGTTAAAAAAAAATACTTCTCTTGCTTTAGATGAGTTTATTTATAACCATTATTTTGATCTCTTTAGCAAGTAGATGGCTTATCTTCATTTCATCTAGTTCTTTTTCTGAGGTTTTTCTTGTTCTTCTGTTTGGAACATATTCCTGTCTCCTCATGTTGCCTGAATCTGTATGTTTCCATGTATTAGATAGATCAGCTGTGTCTCCTGGTCTTGAAGGATTGGTTTTATGTAGAAAATGTGTTGTGGGGCCCGGAAGCCCAACCCACCCCCTGACCCCCCACTACCCTGGTCACCAAAACAAGTCACTCCATGGTGCGTGCATGTTTTGGGCTGTGTTCATTCCTCTTTCATTGGATCATTGCTCTTGTGGGTAAACTGGGGTGTGGGGCTAGTCCTCTCCCAATTCCTGGCAGTAGCTGCTTTGGAGGGGCATCATTCTATCTGAGGCTCCCTGTTGCATGTTCCAGATAGAAGCTTCTTGGGTGGTGGTGGGGAGATGGGTCCCAACTGGAGCCTCCTGCTAGGTGAGGTGGGCTGGAGCCACTTTGGAGATGTGTTGAACAGGGCACAACCACAGGGGAGTGTGGCGCAGGGCAAGCGGTACTAGTAATGTAGATGGAGAATGTCAGAAGTGGTCTCCACCAGTGTTGGGCCAGCTATGCAGAAGGGCAGAAAAATGGCACTCATTAGCACTTCCATTCTGGAGTAAGTTCTTAGAACCCGTGCCTCTTCAGCACATGTCTTAAAAGTCAGCAAGTCTCTTTCATGTATAGCCCAGGTGCTTTTCAAACTGCTGCTGCTTTTCTATGTCTCAGATCAGGTAAGTTTGTACACAGGCCTTTTAAGAATGGAGTCTTGGTTTTCTCTAATCTTCCAGCTCTCCTAGACGGTAAGCCCCACAGATTTTCAAAGACAGATGTTACAGGGACTTGTTTCCTGGTGCCAGGTCCTCAGGATGAAGGTGCACAATGTGGGACTTGAACCCCCTGCTCCTCAGAGAGGATCCCTGGGACTGCGATAGCCCTCCTGCTTATGTGCTGCTGTGCTGGAGGTGTAGCCCCCGCACAGCTTGCGTTCCTGCCCCTCTCCTCTTCTTGATGTTGCTTTTCCTTTATTATCTCTGGCTGTGGAAGAGCTGTTCTGCTAGTCTTCAGCGCATCCTCAGAGAGTTCTTGTATATGTAGTTGAAGCTTTGGTGTGTCTAGGGGAGGAGGTAAGCTCGGGACGCCCCCTCCTCGGCCACCTCGATCTTCTCTCTGCCTTAGATGTTCTGTGGAAGAATCCATTGCTTCATGCAGGCTTATGAAAATTTATGCATGTGTTTTCTTAGAAGATTTTTATACTTTTAGCTCTTAGACTCGGTCTGTGATCCATTAATTTTTCTCAATGAAGTAGAGGGTCCAGTCTTCTTCTTTTCATGTAGATACCCAGTAGTCCCAGCACCATTTGTTGGAAACAGTAGTCTTTCCATCTTTGAAATGTTTTCGCACATTTGTTAAAAATAGTTGCCTGTAAATGTGAGGTTTTATTTCTGGATTCACAGATCTGTTCTGTGGATCCGTGTGTGTCTTTGCTAACATGACACTGTTGATCACTGTGGTATAATAAGTGTTGACATCAGGAAGTGTTAGGTTTCTAACTTGTTCTTTTTGAAAATCTTTTGTTGGCTATTCTGGATCCCTTGAATTTCCATGTGAACTTTTGGATCTGTGTCAATTTCTGTAAAGAAGTAAGCTGGAGTTTTGAGAGAGCTTGCATTAAATCTGTAGATGAATTTGTGGAGTATGGCCATTCGCACAGTATCAAGTATTCTGATCCATGAATGTGGGAGGTCTTCCCTTTTGGTTAGATCTTCTTCAGTTTCAGTAATTTTTGTAGTTTTCAAAATGCAAGTTTTCAGTTCTTTTGGCCAGTAGTGGTATGTGACTTTTCTGTGCTTTGGAAGGTGCCATTGATATTGGTCACAGTAAAAGTGCTGATTAAATAAATCTAATATGCCTATATTAATCTGAATTAAATATGAAATATGGAAAGGCATTCTTCATTCATGTCTCAAGTTTATAACAGATATTTTTGTTAGGCATGTGAAACACCCCAATATATTATCGCCTTCATACAATAAACTGTTAGCATTAGACATTTTTCCTTTTCACAATGTTGTACTGACATCATGCCTCATTTCCAAAGCATATCATTGACCCTTGACAAATCAGTAACCCTTGACAAGTAGGGGTATCAGAATGGCAAACCCTACTTAATTGCTGATTAAATGAGAAAAAAATGGAAAGTATGAATCATGAGACTAACCTGGCATTCTGACGAGCCCCTGAGAAGTCAGTGTGTTGACTTTTGGAGCAACAGCTTGGACGTTAAGAAGTGGTGTCCAAGCAGCTGATAACTTTGGTGGCTCATGTAACCTCTCTGATATTAGTGTTCTTGTAATTAAAATGATCTACCACTAAGGTTTCTAGCTGCTATAATATGCTATGACTGCAGAGCACCTTGACTTCTTTCATATTCTACTTGCAGAGGATCTTTTAGATGATACAGAAGACATTGTTTCACATACACACACCTTCCTCCAGGCATTAAATTTTAGATAATTGTACCATGGTTTTGAGATAGTTTTTATTTTTTAAGCAACAAATAGTGGTGAAGAGTAAGCTGACCATTTCTTAATTGTAGCAGTTTGCTAAATTCTAAAAAGTTTAGCAGGTAGAGGTTTAAAAATCACCCCTTAGTGTTTTTTTCTATTGGTGATTTTAAATATAATCTAGATAACTTTATGTCCTGTTTTGTTGCTTCTTAACATGAGTAATCACTCCTAATGACTTTATTTAGTATGTGTAGCAACTTTTAACTGTTCTGCTTGAATATGAGAGCTTCCTCTGTATCACATATGTAAATGATTCTATGATGGGCATTTCTCACTCTGGAAGTTGGGCGGAGTTTCTTGCAACAGATCCTTGAAAATAGCTTAAGTAAATAAAAACCTGGGCATATCTAGTCACTTCACTGAGATAATGGAATTGCTTTCCAAAAGGTTCCTATCCCTTTATACCATGATTGCCACATAAGAGGGCTGGCTTCCCCATACTCTAGTCAACATTGGATATTATTTTTATTTTTATTTTTTTATTTTTATTTTATTTTATTTTATTTTTTTAAATGTTTTATTTATTTCTAGGAGAGAGAGACAGCGTGAGCAGGGGAGGGTCAGAGAGAGAGGGAGTCACAGACTGAAACAGGCTCCAGGCTCTGAGCTGGCAGTCAGCGCAGAGCCCGACGCGGGGCTTGAACCCACAAACCCGAGATCATGACCCAAGCGAAAGTCGGAAAGTCGGACGCTTAACCGACTAAGCCACCCAGGCGCCCCTGGATATTATTTTTAAATTGCGGCTCATGTAAGAGTTGAAATGTGTGTCACTGTTTTTAATTTAACTTTTAATCAGTTACTTCAAAGACCCTTTCACTATCTCATAAGACATTAAAGAGAAGCAGAGAGAGAATACACTTTTTAGGCCTTGAATATTGGTTTAAATCTGGGTCTTGCCACTTTCTGCTTGTTTCCTGACCTTAGGCTGGTTACTTAGCCTCTCCAAGTCTCAAATTTCTTATTTGGGATGTGGAATGTTATGGGAATACTTCCCAGTATAGAAGTAATTTTGACTTCATAGGAGTGTTGTTATAAAAAGCTCTCAAGTGATAGCTTCTTCTGCTGCTCAGGTTGGCGATGATGTGATCTTTCCCCTTGTTCTTAGGATGCTAGGGGCTTATTCTGAGTTCTTTTGCTGGATGTTCAATTATTTTAATTCCATAAAGCAAGCAGGAAAAGTGGATTAAAGTCAAGAACCATCCTCATGGGGTCTAGCTGCTGTAATTTATTTAAAGAATCTTATGCTAAAAGATTTTAGCCAGCATTGATTCTAAATAAAACTTCGTTTACTGTTTATTAGGAAGATGTCGCACATACCACATACTAGAATTACCTTGGTTCCACCACCCATTAAAACTGTTTCGGATACCAAAGGATGAGAGATGTTTTCATCCAGCCCCCTGATTGTTTTACACGAGATCATCAGACTTAGGTGCCATGGTGTCTGCCTTGCAGGTCAGAAAATGCAGTGCTTTGTGCATATTCATTTACTAAATACAGCACAGAGGATAGGGTTGCTTTCTGTACCCCTTATTTCCAAGATGGGAAACAGTTGAGAGTTGCTGATCTGCTCTGATGAGGTATTACTGGTGTGGCGAGAGTTTCCTCTGGTGAGAATAGGGATGAGTCTGTCTTTCATTGTTGTTTTATGATTATAACGTTTATCCTCCTTAAAGAGCAGATGCTGTTTTGATAATGTGGTAGATGTAGCGTTTCACCTCAGGGAAATGTGTAGGTTATTTAGTAAATCTTGTTGGGACAAAGGCTATCTTTTTCAGCCCGAGTTACTTTCCTACTTGACACACTGCGTACAAATCTGTTCCATACCGATCGAAGTTTTAAACAAAAAGTAGAGGGGCACCTGGGTGGCTCAGTCAGTTAAGCGTCTGACTTTAGCTCAGGTCATGATCTCGCGGTTTATGGATTCAAGCCCCGCGTCAGGCTCTGTGTGGACACCTAGCTCAGAGCCTGGAGCCTGTTTTAGATTCTGTGTCTCCCTCTCTCTCTGACCTTCCCCTGCTCACACTGTCTCTCTCTCTCTCAGAAATAAATAAAACACTTTAAAAAAAAAGTAGAATGATCAGAGCATTAAGAATACAGGCTTGGATAGAAAAGGGCTTTTTCCAGGAACATGAGTACAAAAGAAGAGTAATTATGAAACAAACGTTTTAGACTTCCCTTTTGTCAAAAACATTAGAAACACGGTGATGGATGTTGACGATAAGTAGACTCTATGGTGATTATTTTTCAGGCTATATGAGTACTGAATCATGTTGTTATAGCTGAAACTAATAGGTTCTTTCTCAAAAATGATAAACAATATACATAGCAAACAGCAAACGGGGATGACCTATGTAACACGTTTATTCCATGTAGGCCTCTTCCAAATCAGCGCGTAAGGATGAGCCCGCTATAGAAGGGTAAAATGGACAGATATGAAAGAAAAATTTGAAGGGGTAAGAAATGTGAAGTAATGTATAAATTGCTAAGCAAAATATGTAGTCAGTGCTCGTCTGTCTTTAAGAGCAGTAGCCGGTCTTGGGGAATGGGTGAGGGGTGGGTACCGCATACGTGGTGCTGAGGTGCATGAACTCTCCCAGCCTTTCTGCAGGCACTATGGGCTCGTACAACAGACAGCTCCTACCCGGGAATTCCACTTAAAGGGGAAAAAATGGACCTATGCGTTTATTGCCTTTCACAATTGTTTAGAGGGAGGGAAAATTGGAAACAGCCTGAATGATTTAAACAACACCTGTTTTTTAAGTGAAACCACCTGTGTAAACTATGCTGCCAACATTTTAATAACGTTTCGAAGCCCTTAAAAAGCAACCTAGAGCGTTAGTTAATGCCTTGGAAAGATAAGTGGAAAGTTTTCAAGTTTACTAAATTTATTAAGCTTGTATTAAGTTTAAAAATTGGTTACAGAGCATTGTGATAAATAAGTAATTTGACTTTTTAAAATATTCTGCGGGGAAGATGGGTTTTTGTTTTTCTTAAGCATTTTACATAGATACAACAAAACCACTTTCGTGTTCGTGAGACCAGAGAAATAAAAGGCAACATCACTGATCTTGGAGAGCCTATAATCTTATAACTGGGTGGAGGCTGAAATTTTTTTCTAATTATTTTCTTTGAATCTTAAGATAATTATTCACAATATAGGCATTTTTCTTCCTATTAAGAAAAAGGACATTATGATGGAAAGACTGAATGCTGAGCTGAACTTTCTACAACTGAAACAGATTTGAATGTGACACAGTAAAGATTATGAGACATAAAAATGAAGAAAATGTGGGAATAGTGTTGTGTTGAGGAAAGTAAGGAGATAAACGTTTAGACTGCATATAGTTGGTGTTAGTGTTCTGGAGGAGATTGGATAGAGATGCTTGAGTCCCTGGTTTAAACATTAATCTTCGGCAGGTTCTTCATGATCATTAACAGTAAACATATCAGTCCTAGCACCCCTGCATTGCCTCATCAGCCCAGCACAGTGGATGCTTGAATCATATCTACAATCATAATGTCACTGTTCTTTATTTTTTATTTTTTTTACTATACATCCAAGTTAGTTAGCATGTAGTGCAGTAATAATTTCAGGAGTCGAACCCAGTGATTCATCCCCTACATATAACTCCCAGTGCTCATCCCAACAAGTGTCTTCCTTAATGCTCCTCACCCATTTAGCCAATGCCGCACCCACAACTCCTCTACCAACCCTCAGTTTGTTCTGTGTTTAAGAGTCTCTTGTGTTTTGTCCCCCTCCCTGTTTTTATATTATTTTTTCTCTCTTCTCCTATGCTCATCTGTTTTCTATCTTAAATTCCACATATGAGTGAAGTCTTAGGATATCCTTCTCTGACTGACTTCACTTAGCATAATACACTCTAGTTCCATCCACATTGTTGCAAATGGCAAGATTTCATCCTTTTTGATTGGCAAGTAATACTCCAGTGTGTATATATACCATATGTTTTTTATCCATTCATCTGTCGGTGGACATTTGGACTCTTTCCATACTTTGGCTATCATCGATAGCGCTGCTGTAAACATTGGGGTGCATGCGCCCCTTCGAAACAGCACTTCTGTATCCTTTGGATAAATACCTAGCAGTGCAATTGCAGAGTCATAGGATAATTCTATTTTTAATTTTTTGAGGAATGTCTATACTGTTTTCCAGAGTGGCTGCACCACTTTCATTCCCTCCAACAGTGTAGAAGCGTTCCTCTTTCTCTGCGTCTTCACCAACATCTGCCGCAGTTGTTAATTTCAACTATTCTGACTGGTGTGAGGTGGGATCTCACTGTGGTTTTGATTTGTATTTCCCTGATGATGAGTGACACTGAGCATCTCTTCTAGTGTCTGTTAGCCAGCATGTCTTTTGCCCATTTCTTCTCTGGCTTATTTGTTTTTTGGGTGTTGAGTTTGATAAGTTCTTCATAGATTTTGAATGCTAACCCTTTATCTGATATGCCATTTGCAAATATCTTCTCCCATTCTGTCGGTTGCCTTTTAGTTTTGACGGTTATTTCCTTTCCCGGTAACTTTAGTGTTCTTTAAATCAAGTCTGATTAAACACACATGCATGCGTGCACATGTACTTTCACAGACTGCAATAGAATCTGTGGTTCTTGTTTGAATGTACTGTAAAACTATAACATATTCATGTGTCAAATCCTTATATCGTCCAAATCATCTTTTTTGTTTTTAAATCTTGCTAAGACTTTCCATAATTTTTTAATGGTTTGTCATTATTTGCATCATTAATGGAAAGCCAGCTTATTCTATAGGCTTTTTATAAAGCTATTCTATCACTTCAACTTACTTAAAAGTCTGGTGTTTTTTGTTTTTTGGCACTGTGATCTTTTTTTTTAAACCTACAGCAGAAAAGTTGAAAATCCTGTCTATTCCATCTCAGAGGATTGCTGACACTTTTGTATGTTTCCTTCAATATTTTTTTATTCCTTAAAGTTGACATCCTACTATACAAATAATGTTAAATCATGGTTTTGTTTTTCCACTTGACATCCTAACACAAGCTTTTTGGCCCTTCATAAATACTTGTCTTATTCCTAATTTTTAGTTACATTGTTCTTAAGTACCAAAAGTTTCTTATTTTCCTTCCTATTCTTGATGACCTTTAGATATTCTCTTCAATTAGGAATTTGTGTAATACCAAAGATGGGCACTTATCTTTAGCTACTTCTTCTTTACTTGGTGTTAACTTCAGAAACTACAGATAATGTACAAGTGCTTATGGCTGATCAAATAAGTAATCAAAGAACCTTTAGGAGTCAATTTTTAACTCCATGCTTCCCTGTCCACCCCCCTCCCACGAAGTATATATGTTATAAAAATAGTTGTAACTCCACAATAACCACTCATGCAGTTATTTAAAAGGGTGAATACAGGGGTGCCTTGAGGGCCCAGTCACTTAAGCCACCAACCCTTTCAGCTCAGATCACCATCCCACAGTCATGGGATGGAGCTGCACATGGGTTCTGGGGTGACAGAGCAGAGCCTGCTTGGGATTCTCTCTTTCTCTCTCTCTCTCTCACTCTCAAAATAAATAAACTTTAAAAAAAATACCAAAAAAAAAAAAAAGTGAATACATATGAAGTATTTAGGGGAGTGCCTGGCACACAGATAATGTTGAGTTGGCTGTTAACTATTCATGAAAAGGCTGCTCCTCACTTAACTGAGGAACAAAGGGGAGAAGAAGGGGGGAAATGGTGGGGGAAAGGGAGAGAGGCAAACCATGAGAGACTCTTGAATGCTGACAAAAACTGAGGACTGATGGATGTGGGGGGGAGATAGGGATGGGCATGGAGGAGGGCACTTGTGGGGATGAGCACTGGGTGTTATGTGGAAACTAATTTGACAATAAACTATTAAAAAAAAAAAAAAGGCTGCTCCTCTTCTTTGGCTCACTTGTGCCAGATTGTCACTAGGGGGCAGACTATGTTGGGAAAGAAGTGAAAACCCAGCTGGAGTTGCAGTGTGTGTGTGTGTGTGTGTGTGTGTGTCCACCTGACTACACAAGCAAGAACCAGTCTTTTTCCCTTGACTTCCTGACTAGCACTTCTGCTTTTTATTCTTGGAGTTCTTTGTTCTGCTGTTTTAAAAGATCATTAGTGACATTTACTATGTGGTATATCTTAGTGTAATTAAAGTAAAAATTTTAATGGATAGAATTGGTGTCATGTTGCTAATTTCTTCTTATGAATTGTCTAGGCTAAAAGGCTTCCCTTTACACCAGGACATCTTCGAGTTTACTGTTACTTAACAAATGAAAAAAAAACTCCAAATTAAAAAACTGCATGACATCCAAAATGAGGTGGCATAGGTCTGTTTGTAACGCTGATACTTCATTTTATTCTATTTATGATTTTAATACTGATTGATATTTTAGTTGTGACAGGTTTCTTGGGAGAAGGGGGGATGTGGTTATGGGTTATTAATATGCAGAATCTGGAAAAAGGGTGTTGTTCAATAATTAACTGTGATAAAGTGAAAAGCCAACATCTCATTGTGGCTTTTCTTTATTAATTCCTTGGTTATTTGCCCTTCCGTTGCCAAGGGTGCAATGTGTTCTTGAGGTCCACCTTGCATATTAACAGGTTGTATCTTTTCCACAGCTGACCCGTGACAGGTAATTGAGTTTATGCTGACAGCCTGTCCGATTGCAGGCTCCGGGGTTGAGGAAAGAGGGAGAAGGAACTATTCTGTTTCCTTTCTGCCAGTCTTCCTCCCTCCTCACACCCTAAATGTTTTTAGGTTTTCTAAGACAGTAGCTCTTCCCTGCATATATTGATAGCACGTAATAGGGTTATTTACAGCTAACAATTTCCACATTTATTTCTATTACTAAGTCTTGTTTACTAAGGAAATCCAGAAAGAGGCATAGGTCATTTTTTACAAACTGTTTTCTTTTTTTAAATTAAAAAGTGTTAAATGTTGGGTTATTCCTGGTTGTTAATGACATTACCTTTGTTTAAGGGAGAATGTTGCCTATGTTCTTATACCCACACCATCATGTACTTTGAGTTTTTGTCATCATATTTTAATGTAGTTTTGTAAACTACTGTACCAAAATAAGCATTTAACAGATGACAGTAAAACTGATCCCAGTTTGTGCACAGTTCAAAACGTTACGAAGAGAGGCCACTTGATTTTCCGTTAAATGCCAGTTGTAAAGCAGTAACTGCAGTCTTCAGAATGCGGCCCAAGTAATTTTATGCCTCTAGAACTATTATATTACAACTGGTAGAGAAATTGCATTAATCTTTTTTCCTGATTGTTAGTGAGGTCCTCAGAACATGACTATTCAAATTGAGCTATAACCTTTTATCAGCCTGTCATTAATAGAAGTTTTATCAGTTGTAACTGGGAACACTCCTTACTTGAGCCATTTAAAAAAAAGTGCATCCAAGATATCGGGTTTATATAGAGATTTATATACAAAATACTTGGGAAAAAATGTCCGTTCTCATTAGTGTGAATATAATTAAAAAATTTTAATCAATATTGATGACTGTAATGAAATCTTAATTTTCTCCCTAATCCCAAATAAACAGTAGGTACTCATCGTAGTTAATTTCCCTTACCGACCTCTCACGTAGTTCGAGAATCCGTAACATTATTGGTTGTTATATAAAGCCCCAAAGACCACCCACTTTCTCCTCCCCTTTATCATCCCTGATGAAAACCATAACAAGCCCTCAAGCATGTACAGTGTGATGTAATTGAGAGGCTGCCGACTGCTGGATCTGCTAAGAGGAGATTTTATTCAGAGGAAGAGTATTGTTTGGACAACATCTGGAAGTGAAAACGGAAGCCAGGAACCCTTGGATAGTTCGGGGTTTTTTTTTGTTGTTGTTGTTGTTTCTTCTCTTTTGTGTATGTGCGGTGGAATGACATTGGCTATGTAGGCATGTTTCCCCCCGTGGTGATTTCTTGGCTTTGAAGAGCACCGAGTTTAAAGAGACAGTATGTGACAGTGCCTGGAAGCTGTTTCTTCTGTGACATCTTTTCACCTGCTCTGAAGACATGTTGTTGTCTCCCAAATTCTCCTTATCCACCATTCACGTACGACTGACTGCCAAAGGGTTGCTTCGAAATCTTCGACTTCCTTCAGGGTTTAGGAAAAGCGCTGTTATTTTCCATACAGGTTTGTCTTGGGTACATATCTGTTAAGTGTTGCATGCGGGACATTTTGATTAACTTGCATCTGCTTATCAGAAATGTTCTAAGGAGATAAGATAATTGAGGAAAGAAAGCTCTAATGAGAGAACGAAGCTTACTTTGTAAAAATAAGCCTTTTGCTCTTAACATTTCAACACCCGAGCATATGATACTTTTACTGAGTTTAAGCAGATGTGTGCTTGTTTCGTTTATAGAAACCAGAATTGTTGCCTTGATGCTCCCCTGCCTCTTTTCTGACACTAACCAAACCTGTGAAAATCAGCACCTGTTAAATTACATTGTACTTCCGATGATTTTGGAAATGGGACATAGGTAAATTAATGTTTCTCTTACCCTTAAAGAAGGAGATGAAATGAGAGCAGTTTCTATAGTTTTTCATTATGCATTTTCTCACTGAGATTATGATAGGTTAGTTTAATATGCTAAAAGATTTCTAAATTTGAAGTGTTTCCAAAATAAAACACCCTACTAGTCGTGGAGAAGTGGTAAGGGAGCCACAAAACAAATTAAGTTTTTCTAGCTTCACACAGAAAATGTTTGCAGTCACAGAGGACCACCTTTGATATTTATGCTTGTATCTGCTTTTTATTCTCTGTGCCTGAGATGGAAATAAATGCAGTGTATACTTTAGGCCTATATAAACCTGCATGCTTGCTTTTAGGGGGTTCAGTTCATTGCTTCCCATTGCTACCTCTCATTCTAGATGGTAATGGCAGCTATGGTAAATTACATTGAGTTTATGCTATAAAACAGATGTATTATATTTGATTCTGGCTGTAATAGGACTGTTTGAGTATATAAACACATTTCTTGTTTCATATTCATGTCATCCCTGATGTGCCTTGTTTTTCATTTCTGTCCCTAGTGATTTTTTTTCGGCGGACTGTTTTTAGTTTCCCAGGGGCATCTCCCTTCCCTCTGGGTATCTCTCATTTTTTCCAGCACCTTCTCCTCATGTTTCATAACTCCCCTTGACCTGTTATTTAAATCTGCTGACCACTCCCTCGGTCTGAGCTGGCTGCTGAAGGTAAACGAGATGTTGGGAGGCAAATAGTGGCTCTCTCTTTCCCAGCCCAAATGCCACGGTCATTTTTTCAACCTTAAAAAAAAAAAAAAAGGATGAAAAATGAAAGGGTGCCTTGTGTTTGCAAATAGTTTGTATGATCGAAAGTAGCTCCAAGGAGCTATTTGCTTTTTTATTGTAAACCTGTGCTCCAAGTTAAAGAGAAAATCAAACTGCACAGAGGTTATACAATTGCACGTGAGCCTCTGTCTTTCTAGGACCCTCTGTCTTTCTAGGACCCTCTGTCCCCTGTATGGAGGCAGCCATTCTCCTGGGTGCTTGTATAACCTACCAGTAACTTGCTAGCCTTCTGTGAGCCTATATAGAGTTTTATAGACTATTGCTATATAGAAATGGAAGCATACACACACACACACACACACACACACACACACTAATATAGCTTGCTTTTCAAAGTTAATGTATCTTAGATTTTCATGTTAACACATGTTTATCTATCTCTGTTTTTTAGTAGTTGTGGAAGCCATGATCTGTTTAACCAGTCTTCTGTAAGTGACTTTTTACGGTTTCTTCCGTAAGTAATGTTTTAGGTTGTTTATTGTACTTTTGTGAAGCAGATGGATTTCCAAGGCAACTTAAGCAAAATACAGAAAGCTTTTATTATCAGAGTTTGACAAACAGTTGCTATTTTAGGTACCTTTTATTTTCCAAATTTATATAAAAATACTTTCAAACCTTCATTTGGCTAAAGTGAAATTAAAAACAATTTTTTAATGTTTATTTTTGAGAGAGAGAGAGAATGGGCAGGGGAGGGGTTAGAGAGGAAGACACAGGATCTGAAACAGGCTCCAGGCTATGAGCCATGCAGGTTCCCCTAAAGTGAAATTTTTAGAGATTCAGCGCACTTAGAGGTGATCTGGCTTACCTTCCTTATACCAGGAAGTCAGAGACGTGCATTATCTTGCTCAAGGGCACAGAGTAGTGGAAATGCAACAAAAACCTGGGACCTCTGTTTAGAATGCTTGGCTTACAAGTGTTCCTGGCTGTGAATTTTGTGGTAATTCTGTTAGATCTGGTGAATAGCAGTAATGGGGAAAAAATAGTTTTGTGGTAGGTGGGAAGCATTTTAAAATTATGTAAGGAATAGAATTCTCCATACCCCCAGTGAGAATCTTTTGTGAGCTGATCCCATGTTACATAATGTTAAGGTCCAAGAGATCTTTCGGTGAAATGGGTATTGAAGTCCCGACATTTATTCTTACCCATAAGGGCTGTAAGCAGTACCTTGTGTTTATATTCTTAATGAACTAAGTGGTGTTGGTGTTGTTTGCCAAAATGGCACCGGTACTAATCTGGGTTCCAAGAGCCTGGGGGTGTAGCCATGGTTCTTCTGGTAACCAAAGGAATGACCTTGATCACTTACTCGTACAAGAGCTACAAAATAAAGGAATTAGAGGAGAAGATTTCTGAGGTCCCTTTAACCTCAAATGCCATCTACAAATTTTCTGGATATAGATTTAAAAAACCTATGTATTTGTTCCACCTGAAAATTCACCTTATCGAAACTAAATCACTCCTTATCGCCCAAACTCAGTTAATACTCGTGATTTATTTATTCCTCTTCATGACACGTTTTTCCTTTATCTTGTCATGTAACATCTGTCATCTTTGAATCAGTGTTCTTCCTCATGTATCCACAACTAATTGGTTGTAAGAATCTAAGGCCTTGCCCTCTGAAATCTCTATTTTTATTCTCTGCTACTACTCTAATTGCCTTTCTTCTATGTGGAAACATTTGAAATTGCTTTTCTTAGAAGTTAAAAATGACCAGATATGGACAGTTTCATGTGGTTGGTCTATTCAAAGGATTTCATCGTTGGTCTTTGCCATCGCCTTCCCTCTGTTTCCATACAGAATCAGTTTTGTTTTAAGATTAGCTCTACATGTGACTCTTGCTCTTGGGGTCATGAGTTTGAACCCCACAATGGATGGAGACATTACTTAAAATAAATAAAAGACTTTAAAAAATGGTTTAAAGTAAGCTCTACACCCATAGTGGGGCTTGAACTCAGTGCCCTGAGGTCAGGAGTCACATGCTGACTGAGCCAACCAGGAGCCCCCTTTCTTCTCTTTCCAAACCTTTGTGGTATTCGTTCATTCACTTCATAAGTGAGTACTTATTAGACATATACTGT
Organism: Proteles cristata cristata; assembly: GCA_017311185.1. Classification (NCBI taxonomy): domain Eukaryota; kingdom Metazoa; phylum Chordata; class Mammalia; order Carnivora; family Hyaenidae; genus Proteles; species Proteles cristata. Next base: position 347,765 of record JAESUZ010003255.1, read on the forward strand.
GTGGCAAGTTCCATACTAGATGCTGAAAATACAGCCAGGATGAAGGCACGCATGTTCCTGCCTTCACACAGCCCATAATTAAACAGAATATCATGTAACCCTGGTAGGGCTTGGACTAGATGTCCAGGCAGCTCTTAGGGGGTAAAGCCAACTTGATCTAGGGCTTCCAGAAGAAGTACCAATTAAGCTGTGATCTCAGGGTATCTGGAGTTAGCCTAGATATAGAAAGTGTTCCAGGCAGAGCAAGCAGCATGTGAGAACCTGGAGCTGAGGGAGAGGATGGTTCCTTCAAGGAAACAAAAGAATTTTAATGTGTCTGAGCACAGAATGTGGATAGAGAGGTGCTAACAAGGTGGGCCTTGGCCACCAGGACCCAGGAACACCAGACCCTTTCACTGGGTCTTTACAAAGGGGCACCGTGCGCTCTGGTATGTTGTGATTGTGCGCATCCATTGAGGGGAGCGTGTTATCAGATTCAGGATGTCATGTTCTCTGTGGAGAGGGGCAAGAAAGGGAAGGGTGTGTTTGTCGGCGTTCTAAGTGATGTTGCAGGATGTCTAGCGTGGATGAAGTTCTCAGCGTCAGGGAAAGGCTCTTCCTCTAAGTCTGGAAGTGATTTCACTGACTTGCCAAAATGCTGGCAGTAGTCTCTCTTGTTGAAATAGCTGTGTCTCAGAATTTTTCACATTAGTTCTCTGCATATTAGTTCCAATTCTAGGATGAGTCAGTAGAGGGAAAAGAAGTGTCTTAGTAGAAATATTCCTCTCCACTAGTTTTATCAGAATTTGTTTTTTCTTTGAAGCTGGAGATAGTTGTATTAATTATTATGAAAAGTGCCCTTTTGAACCTCAAAGGTTAATACTTTTGATTGAAGTGAAAGCAACTCACTGCACTTATAATTCTTTTTGCTGAGCCACTGATACCAAAAGCAATTATTATAGCAAAAAGGAGTTATGTACTACATATATATATATTGAGGAGTGGCAGAAGTATTATTAATAGGACAAAATATTCCATTTCCTTAAAACCACAGTAAGGAGAACCATTTTGATTAGATATTCGGTAAGAGAGAGGCAGAATATGAAAACATTTAATTAGAACAAAAGTCATCAAATTATATTTGATATTTATTTTTGAGACTGTTGAGAAGAACTGCTTTTAGCTGGGGTTGAAGACAGCTTGACTATGAAGTAACTTCTTTGTCTCACCTAAAAAGCAGTTCAGACGTTCAGTGGCTCAGCCACGTCAGGATCAACACCTCTGCTCTTTTCTTAGCTTCCTCCTCATGACTGTTGCCTCTTGATCTCATGATCACTGCTCCAAGAAGGAAAAATAAAATAATGAAGGGGTGGTGCCAGATCACTAAGGCTTGCATCTCATTGGCTATGTCTCATTCATGTGACTAGCTACTTGCAAGGGAGGCGGGTGAATTGAACTTCTCCAGTCTCTAGAGCATGCAGGTTTAAGAGGGGTTGCAGCCTTTTTATAGTGTCTGATCCAGAGGGAGTCAAGCTGTTAATTCTCAAAAGCTGATACTGGCTGCTTATAAATAAGGGCAGTGGATCTTTTTTAAATTTTGTTTAATGTTTGTTCATTTTTGAGAGACAGAGCATGAGAGAAGCAGGAGCAGAGAGAGGGTAACAAAATCCAAAGTAGGCTCCAGTCTCTGAGCTGTTAGCACAGAGCCCAATGCGGGGCTGGAACCCACAAACCATAAGATGAGCTGAGCTGAAGTTGACTACTTAACCCCTTGAGCCACCCAGGTGCCCAAGTGGAGTGGATTATTTAATGAGTCTAATCTCACCACAGATCTTGTTATTTTTTTCTCTTTTATGATATGGATAGGTTTGGGAAATGATTACCTATTTTGTAATGATTTCAGTTAAACACTTTGAAGTCACTTTGGACACAGATTAATATTTGATTTTGATCTTAAATGAAGTAATTTTCAGTTATAAAAGAATATGTGGAGGAAGAATGTCTCAACTTACATATGCTTTTATATGTCAAGGCTTTCATATATTTAAAATGCGTTTTCTCTCTCTCTCAAAAAAGAAGATAAACATTTAACAAATTTTTTTAAAAAGAGGGCGGGGCTTCTGGGTGGCTCAATGTGTTAAGTGTCTGACTTTGGCTCAGGTCATGATCTCGCAGTTTACGGGTTACAGCCTCATTGAGCTCTGTGCTGACAGCTGAGAGCCTGAAGCTTGCTCCTGATTCTGTGTCTCCCTCTCTCTCTGCCCCTTCCCTGCTCGCTATCTCTCGCTGTCTCTCACTATCTCTCGCTATCTTTCTCTCAAAAAAATAGATAAACATTAAAACAAAATTTTTAATGTGTTAACAAAAGGTTAATATTTTTATCAGTACATTTGTGGTAGGTATTTATAAGCTGATACTAAATAAACTTGAATTTCTCTCATGGTTCTCTTTTACTACCTAATACAGAAGTCAATGGAGGCATTTTAGAAAGCTTCAATAAAAAAAACAAGTGCATTAGAACTTATGTGTAAAAAGTTAAAAGATTCAGTCATTTGTAGAATACAGAAGACCTCACAGGGACCAAGTTCAAGAATAACAGATGAAAGATGTAACCTTTACCATCCCTTTGTTACTGGGGGAATCCATCTTCTTTTTGGTTTCCTTGAAAGGAGTCTTGAAGATTTTGCTAGCTTCTTGCCACACTGATAAGCATTTCCTGAGAACTGATCTTGTGAATGGCATTTGCTAAAAGCATTTTGTCATAGATCGATACTAAGTTGCTGTAGCTATGGCAGTCTTAGAGCTACAGCTTTGCTAGACGCATTGGTAGGGACTTTGTAGATATATATTCTATCCCTTGTGCTCTGTGAAAAGGCCTATCCCATTGCTCATATACAGTGTGAACAAAAGTACAGCCAAAGATACTTGTTTCCTATTCAAGTTGAAATAAATATTCACACTTCCTCTATTAAAATTTGTGTTTTTGATGAAACTGTTATGTTAGATGATTACAATTAAAATATTTACATTCAGGGGTGCCTGGGTGGCTTAGTCGGTTGAGCGTCCGACTTTCGCTTAGGTCATGATCTCGCGGTTCGTGGGTTTGAGCCCCGCATCGGGCTCTGTGCTGACTGCCAGCTCAGATGTTTTGCTGTGTTCATGTGTATAATATGTTCTTTTAGTCTTGTAGTTCATAAACTTAACATTTTAAGGTAAACTCTAGATCATTTAGAGAACCAACAAATTGAGGGAGGTAATATCTTCTTAAGAGTACTCCTAAAAAGGTGCACATGGGTGGCTTAGTCGATTAAGCGTCTGACTCTTGATCTGGGCTCAGGGAATGGTCTCACAGTTCCCTGGTCTCACATCGGTCAAGGCAAGTGCGCTGCTGGGCTCTGCACCGACAGTGTGGCACCTGCTTGGGACTGTCTCCTCCTGTCTTTCTCTCCTGGCCCCTCCACCCCTCCCCCAGCTCATGTTCTCTTTTTCTCTCTCTCAAAGATAAACTTAAAAAAAAAAAGTATTTCTGAATGTAATGAATTTATTTTCTTTGTGGTTAGTAGTCCATTTTAAGAACATGAGAAATCTGCTTATATCCTGCCATCTACATGGGAAATAGTTAAGGTCAAGTTTGGGTTGGTTCCCTCCCGGCCCCGCCCTCCCCCCCGAAAAATTGTGTAACCGTAATTAATCTGAAATAGGAGTTTTTAGTATGAATACACCTTCCGTTCTGTAACCTTCCTTTTAAGTTTAAATAAAGTAACACCCTTTTATTTGTAATACAAGCCTTTGTGACAAATTCTGAGGATATAGTAATGTAAATTTTTAAATGCTTCAGTATCTTAAAGTCTTACTCTGCACCTCAGAGAGAGTTAGCTTGGGGTAATTTTAAAGGTCTAAACACTGCTTTGTTGAGCTTGGAATGTTCCATTTAAATAAATGCCTTGCCTACCTAGAATATAAAAAATTGTATGTGATTTCATTTGTGAAAACTCTTCATTCTTTTAGTATTAAACAAATAACGGAAGGAACACAAAAAAGGTTTAAATAAATGTATGGTAATCAGTGATGACATGAATGACAATTTATTAAAAAAACAAAACAAAACAAAAACAAAAACCTTGGGACGCCTGGGTGGCTCAGTCGGTTAAACGTCCTGCTTCAGCTCAGGTCATGATCTCATGGTTCGTGGGTTCGAGCCCCACGTTGGGCTCTGTGCTGACAGCTCAGAGCCTGGAGCCTGCTTTGGATTCTGTGTCTCCCTCTCTCTCTGCCCCTCCCCTGCTCACTCACTCTCGCTTGCTTGCTCGCTCGCTCTCAGAAAGAAATAAAAAACACAAAAAAATTAAAAAAAAAACCTCTTGGTAAGATTATACAGATTACCATGATTTTACTGTTCACTTGATGCAACTAGGAAGGGTGTGTTAATACACTCCTGTCAAGGGTACCATTCAGGACAGGAGCAGATACAGAGCTGAGTGCTCCCCAGGAAGATGGCACGGTGGACGATTACATTTGGAAAGTATTACAGAGTTTAGAATAGACTCTGGAGAATGGAGAGCAGAGTGTCAGAGAATGTCTTCCTGCCTTCCCTGTGTCCCACACCAGGCTCCTCCCCTCTCTCTGCCCTTACTCTCCTTCCCAGGCACTAATTGACTTCTTTCCTGGAATTTACTAGCTGCAAACTAGTGTTTCCCCCTGGGCTCCCCTTGATGCACCTGGTGACTAAGTCCCCCACCCCCACCCCCGATTCTGCATTATAAACACACGCATCCTTTTCTGCCTGTTCCGCACTGGCGGGTTCATCCTGGGGCTTCCTCCTGACCTCCCTGCGTACCTCTCCTGTCTTCCCAGTGCCCGCAGCCCCCGGCTCAGTGCCGTCCTCAGCCCCCTGTATGACCAAACCTTGTGTGCCGGCTGCCCCCCTGTTGATGCTTCAGCCACCTCATTGTACTTGAACCTCAGGAATATCCGGGCCCACGCAACCCCTGTGCCACCTCTGGCCTTTTCTTCCGTCTGTCTGCCAGATGTGTAACTCTGCCTTCTGACTGTGTCTTGACCGCCCCAGATCTAGGTGTTTCTCCTCCTGGCCTCTCCCCACACTCTCCACATGATTCTGTTACCTAATTATCAGCTCCCACTGCCCTTGTGGGGGCACCTCTCCCTCAGATTAACAAAAGTTCCTTATGGCACCTTTGCAGAACCAGTTTGTTAGAAGCAATTGGCACTTATGGAACCAACAGCAGTCATCGGGGTGATCATTTATAACTGGATACTCCCTCTTATTAAAACACGTATTTCCCGATAGTTCCCGCTTAATGCTTTGTTTTCATGAGATCTCCCAGGGTAAGCACCCATCATCCGAGGCCACGGAAATACAGGCCTCCATGCAGAGATAAGTGCCGCTAAGGGCTTAGGCGTGATGAGTCAGATTAAGGCAGAAAGAAGGGAATCGGTTGTCTGTCCAGGCTGCTGGTGGAGGTTGAGGGGGCCCTCACCAGCACCTTAGTCATTACCTATGTTTTATTACCCCACAGGCATTAGTTGTCAATGCAGATAGGTGGATTCTATAAGAGCTGAACAGGAAGAGATGATTACTAGAGGGACATGATACAGCCTAGATGCCGGTGTCTCCCTGCATCCGTGTACAACACCACCTTCCTCTGTGTGAGTGCCTCTCGTCTCCCCGGCAGCACACCAGGACACATCCTCCTGCCACCCAGCAAAGTCACCGTGGTAGATTTTGATAAATATTTGGTGAGCAAATGACTAGGTCAATAGGTGCAGAAAAAATTAGGCAACGTTAGTTACTAAATGCAGAGTATAGTTTTGCATTTGTTGAGGCAAACCGTTCCAGTAGGTCCTGTCTTACTGAATTTTAATATTGGGAGAGCCAGCACATTGAGTAAATGGCTTGTTTGGCCTTAAGATGGATGTGTCTTCAGCAGGTAGTAGGTTTGTCCATATCTTAATGGTTAAGTTTTTCTCAAAAACCTTGTTTTGTCTTGATGTGGGGGTCTATATGCCTGAATGACTGGAACCTAAAAAGGGGCCCTATTCCTCTTTACCCAACTGCTTTCTTCAAGAAGATATAGATATAGATACAGATCTATATGTATCTTCATCTTGTAGATTTCTTCAAGAAGATATATAATGAAATAAGTTCCTTGAGCTAGTTTGAAATTTTATTAAGTGAAGGTTTTGAAGAAGAAGGAACAAATATAGCAAACAGTGTTATCCAATTGCTTTTCAAGTGAGCACATGTCTTTGATTCACGACTTCTCTTTTCCCGATGGAGGTTTCAGTTTCCTTAGGGAGTCCCAAGAAGGTTGAATCAGATATGATATTGGTAATTATCTTGTTGACAGACTTCTGAATCCATGTAGAAGTTCACATGTAATTTTAAGGTTTCTGGTTGATTCTTTGAAATCACATGTCTTGTTAATAGGTCTAATGAATTATGTGTAAATATAGCTGCATTATCAAAATGGTAACATGTTAATAAAGGGGATACAGAGGCAAGTTTGGTTCATATTTTAATTTCCTATAAATCCTGATTCCTGTAATATTTAAAAGAAACTCTTTGAGTATATTGAAGGACCCTATTTATGAGCATTAGGGCTTTGAGCATCACTTTTTTTTTGCATCATCTCTGATCTTCAACTGGGCCAGGAGTGAGGAGGGGGAATAAGATGCTCAAATCAGGTCATCAGCTACCATGTGGCACAATTTTGCCCTTAGGGAGCACAGTATGTGGAGCGGAAGATTGAGGTCACAACTTGATTTTCCAGCTCTAGGTGGAGGGCATTCTATTTGCTTATTTGCTCTTACGTTAAATTCTGAAGACATGGACTCTTAGAAGAATTAACATGACAATGTTTTCTTTCTTCCTTCTATTTTGTGTCGTCACATGCAATAAAACCTGTCTTATTAAATTCCTGTCTATATTCCCCGAGGAAGAAACATGGATTAATTATGTTTTTTGATTGCTGAGTGTTAATAATTTAAATGCTCAGAATTCATTTTAATCATGTTTAGGAAATAATTACTTTTTAATTTTGAATAGGTGATATGTTTTTATCCCATGGTTCAAAAGCATAAAAATATATTAGAGTACCTTGTATCTGTCTGGTTCTTATCCCCTTGACTGGAAAGGTAAACATCGTGAGTACTTTTGTATGTATTATGCAATAATGCTGTTACGAATTTATCAACAAAATAGAAAACATGCTCTTATATTTTCATCATCTTTACACAACAGGTCATGTAACTTACATTGCTCTTTACTCTGAATTTTGCATTTACTAGAGCGCTTCCTAGGTCTTTCTTTAGTATATGTGCTGCCGAAGCGAGCACTTCCTAGGTCTTTCTTACAGTTGTGATACTTCACTGTAGAAATGTGTCATATGTTTGCTTAACTGGTCCTCTACTTATGGACATGTGGGTTGTCTTTGATCTTGTTTTTGCAAGCAAGTTTGCAGTGGAAATCCTTTACTTAATGTCATTGTACCCCTGTGTGGGGTTTGGTATTGAATAAAGTCTTACTTACCAGCTGTGAATTCAACAGTTGAAGCTCGGATGTGATCAAGAAGACTTGTCACAAAGCTTTGATGTTCTTAAACATCAGTTGAGGGCATGAAATTGTGCAATCGAACATTCCCAGAACTGTTTAAACATTTGAATGAGATTCTTGCTGGGTAGCCCTGAAAGCTGCATCGCGACGTACACGGCTGACAGTTTGAGTCTCTCCCTGAGGCAGAACAGCGTTGTGCCCTAGGTGTGGTGCTGAAGGTCTTTGTGGCTGGTCACTTAAGAGCTAATGCTGCTATGTGGGGCACCCTGTCTCTAGAAACTCCAGTTCTCCAGCCACTAAGAAAGCCTGAGAGAGGGGCGCCTGGGTGACTCACTTGGTTGGGCATCTGACTCGGCTCAGGTCATGCATGATCTTGTGCTCTGTGAGTTTGAGCCCTAGGTCCTGCTCTGTGCTGCCAGCTCAGAGCCTGGACTCTGTTTAGGATTCTGTGTCTACCTCTCTCTCTGCTTCTCCCCTGCTTGTGCTCTGTCTCCCTCTCAAAAATAAATATTTAAAAATTTTAAAAAGAAAACAACAACAACAAAGCCTGAGAGAAAAAGCACCTGTCATGTGGACAGCTGGGTTTTACTGTACCACAGTGCTGTCCCTCCCCTACTTCTCTTGTTAGAGTTAACACCTTAACACTGCAGCCACAGGTGAGCCAGTAACCAGGCAAAGCATCAATGAAAAGCAACTGAGCACCAAGTGATGTGCCTGACTGGAGTGTAGTCAGACTGGGACAGTGGATGTTTTATCCCAGGATATAGCTTAACAAAAACCACTTAAGTTCATGCTAGAGTAATCTTAGCAGCATTCTTAATGTAGTATTGGGTTCTAGAGAATTTTCTAAACTTCCAAAGAGTATATATGCCCTGACACAGTTAACAGTTCTGAAATGTGGAGGATAGGACTTTTATAAGCACAAGTGCCATATTGTTAACAAAAACTAAAGCAACCAAAATGTAATAAAGGAAATGTAGAGGCACCAACCTCACTTGTGGACTTAAGCCATCGGACTCTCAGCAACAAATTAGGAAATAGCTTACATAGTTGGACTGACATAGCTGAAAAAAATAAAAGTTTGTCTTGAGAGGTGGGCAGGTGGGAGTGTGAAATGGGTGAAAGGAATCAAAAGGTACAAACTTTGAGTTCTAAAATAAAAAGATCATGGGGATATAATGTACAGTATGGGAATAGAGTAGATCCACTGTATTGCATATTTGAAACTGGTTAAGAGAGGTCTTTAAAGTTCTCATTACAAGAAACTAAAATTTTAGCTATGTATGGGAACAGATGTCAGCTAGACTATTCCGGTGAGCATTTACCAGTATATACAAATAGTGAATCATCATGTACATCTGAAACTAATATTATGTTAAATGTCTTTTATGCTTCAAAAACAATGAGGAACTACATTTCAGATGGTAAAAAAAATGTATTTTATTAAAAAGATACTATGTCTATCTCCCTCTTAATTTTTTTAGTTTTTAAAAGTTTATTTATTTTGACAGAAAGTACAGCAGGGGAGGGGCAGAGACAGAATCCAAAGCTGACAGTGCAGAGCCCAGAGAGGGGCTCAAACTCATGAACCATGAGATCATGACCTGAGCTGAAACCAAGAGTCCAGTGCTTAACCGACTGAGCCACCCAGAAGCTCCTCTCTCTCTTTTTAAAATAATGTTAGAAATGGAATTAAAACCATTTAATAAAAAAAGATAAATGATATCAAGTAATCTATCCAAACAATATTAATAGCAAATATTTTAACTAGAGTAAAATTTAAAAATGTAGATAACACTGTAAAAAATGTTTACAAAGAAGCCAAACATATTACTAGCTATTGCTTGAGTTTGATATGAGATAATTTGAAGGAAAATACAAAATTGGGTGCTACAAAAGAAGTACCTGTATTCTGAACCTGAAGGTAGAAAAACAATGATTAATAAATTAATATAAATTTATGAAATAACCTAGTAGAACCTGACCAGTAAAATTCATCAAAAAATGTTTAATAGACAAGGATTTTAAAGAATATTTTCTTCAAAGATGTTAATATAAAATATTACATCTCAATACATTACATTATATTAACATCTTTGAAGAAAATATTCTTGTAAATAATTATAACTTAATACTTGAAAACTCTGATATTGTGTTAAATAATAAAATTGATCAGCATAGAAATTCTGGAAAGAGAATCACCCATTGATAAGGAATTTAGAAAATGATAAATTCAATGCAGTGTATCAATAAATAAATGAATTACATAATTATTGGTAGGATATATAGCAGGGTATAGGATATATAGCAATATATATATATATTGCTGTTCTGTTTGTATAAAATTAGAGGAAACTATATAAAACGCTGATGCTTATCTATATGTAGGCTTACTGAAATGAAGAATTAGCAAATAACAGGCTTGATATACTGAGGTAACATTTTGTTATGATTATTGCATAAATTATTTTTAATTAGATAATACATCTCCTCCCCATCTCTACTTGGGTGGGATGGGTGGGAACAGTAGACACTGGGTGTCGGAGGCCTAGCTTCTTACTTTGCATCTGTCCTATGGAAGCCGGATGAGCCTGGACAAGCCCCTTCCCACCCTGGAACCTCACCTTCCCTACGAAGGGTTACTAAGTGGATGAAAGAACGTGAGAACACTCACTGAGCAGTAACACACTGTGTACTTATTATGTGAAGAAGAGAACTCCTAAGAACATTTTGGAAATGATGTAAAATGAACACTAATTTCAGACGCTTTGACAAACTGTAAAATATTTAGGTTATTTTTTCATTAAAATGTGACTCTCTCAAATGCTGTCCCTATAGGACTTGAATTTCTGACTATGAACTTGGTTGCTTTCTTCATCTGATTTGGAAGTGGCAATTAGTGCTAAACAGCTATTAATGATTACTAAAAAAGACTATGGACAAATACTTGACCCTTTAAGTATTTTTAAAACACAAAAGATATTTTAGTCATTTTAGAACAGTGAATTATCAAGTATTAATACTCAAATATGAGTCATGGAGCCACAGAAAGCAACAAAAAAAAATAAACTTTTTTTGCCCTTTTTCTTAACTTAAGGAATATATTGAGTGTATTTTGTTATTGGTTCTTGGAGCATGAAGCGGCAAGTTTATTTTTTTCCTGAGAAATTATCACAGTTTTCCTCCCCCCGAAAAATTAGAGAAAATAATTCCCATCTAGAAAAGTTCGTTAGTTTTGTTCCCACAGAATGTGAATGCCATTGGGAATACGTCTGAGAGCAGGAAACCATTTGTTTTTGTTTCTTGTATCTTTTTTTTTTTTTTTTCAGATTTAGTTTTGCTTTGATTCCTTGGCCTATTATTTCAAGAAGCTAAGCAGCTTGTTTCGTGTTCTTCCAATTTGTTGGATATTTAAAGTAACATTTGGTCATTTGGAATGGTTCCAAAACTGAGCAGTTTTTCATTTAAAATAGAGTAATTCTCAGGACACCCGTGGCACAGAAAGTGAATAATCACTTAGCACAGCATCTTAGTTGGATTTGGAGTATTAGCATGAGCTTTTAAACAAAAATACGTAGACCATTATTACTACTTGGAGAGGGGGAAAACAATAAAGCTTGCGTTGAAAAGAAAATGGAAAGTATAGTCAAGAGTATAGTACTTTCAGCAACGAACCTAAGGGACAAAGTGGATGTTCAGTATGTGTAACGATTTATTAGAGATTAGGAAATGACTCATCTGCAGTATAAATCTTTGTAATGACCAAGCCATCAGCAGGAAAGGATGGGAAATTTATAGAAAAAGGGTAGGAGGAGGGAGAGGTATTGAAAGTCCAGTCGCTTGTATTTTTCATAGAACACATGTAATCAGAATATAGACTCAGGGACCTCGTCACGGGGTACTTTGCCAATTCACCTAAAAAAATGAGAAACTGTGCTATCAACATTATTTTGCACACAACTTTCCTGTGTCTGGATTGCTAAATCTGTTTCTTTCACATACATGATTTTTGCCCCATGTAAATCTTTGAAAGTCAGAGCTAGAGACAGGGTCTGTGCTCATACATTCCAAACAACTATGTGATTAATTTCTGGTCCATACACGTTCGTTATGCAAATGTACCTTAAGTGCATTTCTGTGGCTTATTTAGTTGTTTTTGAACCCAGATGGTAGTGATTATAAACATTAAAATCACATATCTTCCTATGTATGCTCATTCCCTTTACAGTTGAAAAGGGCAGACAAAAGAATCCCAGAAGTTTGTGTACCCAGACCCAGACGTCTCCAGATGTGCTGTCCTCTGAAAAAACACTTGAGTTGGCTCAGTATAAAACAAAATGTGAAAACCAAAGTGGATTTATCCTGCGGCTCAAGCAGCTTCTTTCCTGTGGTAATACCAGGTTTGAAGCATTAACCGTTGTGATTCAGCACCTACTCTCAGAGGTAAGGATGTGTACCTTCTAAACAGTCTTTGTCCCTGAGGTGAGGGGTGGGGGATGGGCAGTGTTCATGCTTTTGTCCTGTGAATACTTTTCAGTTAATGAATGGTGAGACCGGATATAATTCATCCAGTTATGCTTTTGTCAACTTACTTGATACTTGAGCCCCTCTCTCTCTCTCTCTCTCTCTCTCAAAATTTGGTATGGAGACATTTCTACTACTTTCTTTTCTCTTCCAGAATCACTTAGACCAACAATGGCAAAAGATAACTTGTTGTACTTACACACATCTCCAACCAATATTAGCATTAACACTTTTTCAATTAATTTTTTGTCTAACTATATGCAGCTTTTCATATCACCTTTAGTTTAATGCTTTGAAAAATAAGATGGATTATGGGCTAAAGAACACTTCTGAGATAACTCCCATATGGGTCTGGGGACTCCTCAGAATTTCCACCCACTCCTAACATGGTTTGTGTACAGCAGATGCGAAACAGATTTTCTTTGCTTACTTATTCTTCCCTGACATTCTACAAGGATGTTAGTTCAGGCACTAGTTAAAATGCATCGAGAAACCAAGTTTCCATGAACATATGCTACTGGTCTAGCAACAAAAACTGCCATTATCTCTGGGGAAACACTGGGGTGAGATTGTACTTGAGCTCTTGAGATAATTTTTTACTCGCAGTCTTAAAAGATGCGTATCCATAGTATCTCAGGAAGAAAACTATTCAGTTTTCCTGTTCTGTAATTCAGTTTGTCCAACAAACCTATGTTCACTTCCTACAGAGGCTACTGTGACATGGTTGCCTGTCTGGGGCAGGAGAGACAGAGGTGACTGAGACTTGGTTTGTGCCCTTGCACGTAACCAAGCTAATAAACAGTTGGGATCAATATTTGATAAACATTTTTACAGCTTTGTCCAAATACAGCTTTTTGAGAGCAAGATAGAGACATACATCTAGTTTTAAAATTAGAGTGGTATATATAGTATTTACGTTTCTCTTTAATATGTAAGGAAGGAATTAGAAAGCTGGCTTATATAATCATGTAGGTTCAGTTGGATACCACATAATATCAAATGCAGGAAACAATTAGTTGGTCTATTTTGTAATAAATCGATAAATTTGTTTTACTATAGCTAGCCTAACTGGCCCCATGTTCAATTCCTTCCTCTCCTTTCTCTCTCACGTAGAATGAGTCATTAAGTCCTGTGAGCCCTCACCCTACGGTGTTGATGTGGCTGTCCCCCACCCCCACCCCTCGCCAATCATCTTTTTCACTCCTATTGATGCCAACCTTGTTCAGACTTTGGATAACTGCCCATTAAATTATGATAACTTCTTAACTAGATTTTAGACCTGCATGCCCTTCACTATAATTTATCCCAAGCACTGCTAACAGATTGGTCTTTGCAAAGCATTCCACTCTACTGATTAAAACCTTCAGTGTTCCCCATTGTCTACAGCTGACCTGTCCTCTGTGGTAGCTACTGTCTTTATGAAGCTTTTGGACACCTGGAAGGCAGTAAGGCAAATGTAAGATATGTGATTAAGCATTAAAATACACATGGATTTTGAAGACAGTATAAAAAAAGGATGTAAGACATCTTTTGAATACTCTTTCTGTTGACTATATGTTGACATGATAATATGTTGATATACCAAGTTAAATAAAATATATTAAAATTTAATCTTTTGAACTTTTAAAAAATGTGAGAGAGAGGGAGTCACAGACTGAAACAGGCTCCAGGAGCTGGCAGTTCGAAACGAACCGCGAGATCATGACCTAAGCGAAAGTCGGACGCTTAACCGACTAAGCCACCCAGGCGCCCCTAATCTTTTGAACTTTTAAATAATGTGACTACTAGGAAGTTAAAATCATATGTATGGCTCACATTATATGTCCTCTGGAAAACTCTGGGGTATGACATGGAATACAAGATTCTATAATTTGGCATGAGCTGCTCCTTTTTATCCACACCTCACTGCTTGTCTGCTCTAGCTGTATAATTAGTGACGAGAATCAAGAGGGATATAACATTTGTTGAATATTTACTAAGATCTAGACATTTGTACTTATTAAATCTTGTCCAAAGCCACAAGTTGGAATTTACTAGTAAGAAATTTGGAGCATGGAGCTACTAAGTATCTCCCCTGTCAGCAGACAGCTAATTAGAGGAAGACCAGGACTTGAACCTAGGTCTAAGACGTTAGGAACTTAAAATCATCTGTGAATGTCTCGACTTTCTTATTCTTTGTTCAGATGCTGTTACTGGGCCGCCGCCCTTCTTGCGAATATCTATGTGTTCAGACCTTTGGGTAGCATCATCCCACTACCTACATTTGATTTACATGGATTCACTATACAAACAACCAAGTAGAAAATGCAAATTAAGTGGATCAGGCAGACCTGTCTTTCATGACCCTCCATAAGGAAAGGCTCAGGAGTGGATGTGGCATGAAAGAGTCTGCTCTTCCTCTGGTTCCTAAATCCCTCCCATGGCATGAACCTCCCACGGTCCATGGGATCCTGCTGTTTCAAGATAATTTTTTTCCCCATAGAACCTTGCTCATAAACACAAACCAAACTCTTGATCAGATGCTCAGTTGGAGAAGGAGTAGATCGAACATTAGAAGAAAAACCTTACTCATTGGAACATACTGACAAACATTTGGTCAGTCTACAACAGGACAAACGCTTAACAAGTCTCAGGGATACTTTACTGTACGTGACTTTCATATTGCACCTAATTTAGGTTTTAATGCCCATGTAATTGTGACTCCACTGGATTTCTTATAATTCAGTTCAAAAACTCCATCTTTTATTTCCTGATCCTTCTGGCTCTCTGTTCTGTCTACCTTCTGGATTCTAGGGGCACTTCTATTTCTCTGCCATTCTCTACCTTGTATTACAGATAATCGCACTCATTTTGGCTTTTTAAGAACAGAGGCTCACTGGGTAGAATCTGTGTCTAGGTCCTTTTTAGGAAATAACCCCAGCATCTATGGCCAGGCTTTATAGAGTAGACACACATTGCATACCTGAACAAACAGATGGATGAATAGAGAGAATGGAATCCCCAATGTAAGATGAACATATAAAGTCTTTATGCAAATGTCCTTTGCTCTTTAAAATCAATCAGCAAATATTTACTGATGGCCTAATGTTTACAGGGTACTATTATAAAAGAGGTAGAAAGGACAGACCTAACAAGGGGGAAAGTTAAGTAATTCTTTGAAACAATTTTCCACTTAACCCTTTGGTTCTCTCATACCCATTATCAAAGTGATTGATCGATATGTGGATAGTTTGATGTAGGTTGTAGATGTAGAATGATCTATATATACATATATATCTCATTGCTGAGTTTTTCCTCAGTGACTTTAGAGCAGTAGAGTATGGATAAAAACGATTGATTATAGGAAATCCTAGACCTACCACTTATCTTTTTGTTGCAAGCCTGTTTAATACCTATAATTTTCCCACTTTCATGGCAGACATAATTCATTACATGGAAGTTCTAGTAAGTGCCTCACAAGTCTGGAAACTAATACCACACTTTGTGTTTCTCAGAGGACACATTGATGCTGGTTTTAGTTTGTTCCACTCCTAGGTCTGTCCTTGCATGGTTGAGCAGTGTCCTGTGCAGACAGCCAGAGGGAAATCCACCCTAAAGTGGCACCCAGACAAGGTGAATTCTGAGTGACACTAGCAGGCTACTAGAAGTAAAAATGTCTCAAGACACAAAAAAGTGGACATGCTTCATTGTGTGAGTGGTAGGGAGAACGTGAGAGAGCACACATCTGAGCCATGTGACCTGGCTTTTGTCCTCAAACCCCCTGTGCTGGTGGTGTTCCTCAGCAGCTAGCACTCCAGGCCCCGCTGATGGGACAGCAGCCAGAGACTAAGTGCCTCTGTCCCAGGGACCCCTAATTAAATTATGGTGAATCCACGGTTTTTCCTTGGAGCACTTCATATATTAATGCGTGCATAGAAAAGCAGATCTGTATCCAGATTCCCAGCTCCTGCTTTTTTTCACATGGTGGGGAATTCTGCATGTTAAAATACAAAGAGAATTAAATCAACTTGCTATCTAGACTATAAAGAGTTTATCAGTTAAGACAGAAGCACTGATAGAGGAGTCGCTGAATAAAAAGAAACAGGCAATCGGTATCTGAGTGACAAAATGCATTTTCATCATCTGCAAGCAAAGGATAGATCTCTTGAAGGGCAAGCTCCCAGAGAGAGTCAGGCAGAAACTGACACTTAGTATGAGGTGGGCCCTGGGGTTTGCATTTCATATAGGATCATATATAAAGCCCTTAGTTCTTCCTTTACATGGTACTCCCTCCCACCGGATGAGGTCATCTGCCTGGAGTGACGACTGAAGAGTTGGGCCTGGCCATTTTAGTTCCGTCCAGGCCCCACGCTTCTGGAAGGCAAGAACCATGTCTTAAATTTCTTTGATATTTTTCCCCAGCATCTGGAATGGTGCCTCATAATGGGCCCCGAGTAATAATTTGCCAATCAATTCAGAAAGGTAAATGTCCTCTCCAGACTTTGGGGGAAAGGAGATGGTAACTATGATTGGCATTGAGCATTCCTTTAAGGGTTGTATAATGGGTCAGGTAAAGAAGGCTGAGCATTCTCTACTGTGGAGGTAGGACATGGGTAGCAAGGATGACTTGCACAGAACAGGAACTGGGAGTCTAAACAGGAGCTGGATGGTTGAGATTCTTCGAGCTGGGGTGAAGTTTATTGTTCATAGACTCCACGAAATACTTTTTCAGGGTAAGGGCATCTATGGGTACCAAGAACGCGGACAGTACTCTAACAGCCCCTGCCAGGTCCTGTGGAGGACTGCTTGCTTTCACTAGTGTAGGAATGAATTTCTGGAGATCGGGACTGGGGTGAAGTTAGCACTAGTAGGAAAAGGGTGATAGAGGGGCGCCTGGATGGCATCCGACTTCCGCTCAGGTCATAATCTCATGGTTCGTGGGTTCGAGCCCTGCATCGGGCTCTGTGCTGACTGCCAGCTCAGAGCCTAGAGTCTTCTTCGGACTCTGTATCTCCCTCTCTCTCTGACCCTCCCCTGCTCATGCTGCCCCTCTCCCCCTCAGAAATAAATAAAACATTAAAAAAAATTTTTTTTAAAAAGAAAAAGGGTGATAGAGTCAAGGAAGAATGAACTGACTTTAGAACCACCCAGTTGGACAAAGGAGGGGCAAAGATGACCTCACGGCTTTCCTGTTACTGTTTACTCAGATTGACAGAGGTTGGAAGTTGTCAATGGCTTCTGGGACAGGAAGGTCAAGTGCAGGAGAGTTGGGAGAAGTGTTCACATGAAATGAAATTCCTTGTCCCCAAAACCTCTTTCATAATCCAAGGGATCATGCGGTAGGTACTTGTGCTAGGGTGTAAACATTTTCACAAAATTACTTCCGGAAATTACGTATCAACTTAATTTTTCAATCCTCACCTTTCACACTGATGGAAGTTTGAAAAGTGATTTTACCTTCTCGCCAGCTTTGCCTTCCACTAGACATTTCACTGCTATTGGAAAGTGAATTAGAAGGCAGTCCCTGAATGTGTTACAGGATTTGGTATCTAGTATAGGTGTCTTGTGTTCTTGACAATGGCGTGACGAAATTGCTGGTACTGAAATAGATTACTAAGCAAACAAAATTATGGCCTAAGTTTATGAGATTAAGAGAGGCATTATTACATCTATTTCCATATGCTTTTCTTTCAGTTTTATCCAGGTTTATTTTTCCTGAGACTTTAATTTCTACATTGGAAAATTCATTACTTGTTCATTTTTTAAAACCTGAACTCATGGATTTGGGTTTTTTGTTATTGGGGTTTTTTTTGTTTTTAAGATTTATTTATTGTTGAGAGATGAAGACAGAGCATGAGCAGGGGAGGGACAGAGAGAGAGGGAGACACAGAATCTGAGGCAGCAGGCTCCAGGTTCTGGGCTGTCAGCACAGAGCCCGATGTGGGGCTTGAACCCACGAACCGTGACATCATGACCTGAGCTGATGTCGGAGGCTTAAATGACTGAGCCACCCAGGTGCCCATGGATTCATGGGTTTGTAATTTCAGAATAACTTAATACTGCAGTTTAAAAAAGCAAGCATTTAGAATACCGTTAATGGCAAAGTGTAGTCAACGAGAGAGTGCTTCTTAAATTCCAGTCACTGTTAACTATCCCTGTGACAGTGTTAGCATGTTCAGTAATTTCTTTAGCTCTTGAGTGAGAGGCCACTACAAAATAAAAAGTACAAGTTGTAGAGGATGTCTGATCTCCCACTCTCCAATCAGCATTTCACACTTTATCTTTAAACACCATTAGACCGGGTTCTGAGCATTCAGATTAAATTTTGCAGCAAACACCATTCGTCTTACTATGTCATTTTTAATTGTAAGTCACAGAACACACACTTGGATTGTTCTTCGCCTTGTTCACAGGCTCCTTTAGTATACAGGTTTTGGAGAACAAGTTTCTCTTTTCTATTAATTAGTAAGTGTGATCATCTAACGACCTCAATTAGAGAGGGGACTAAAAAGGTTCACAAATCTAAAAATAACTCCATTATCCAGGCAGAGAAGGTCAGTTTTTCTTTGTACTGTACCAGCTGATATTTAAGTAAGTGGCCATCGATCAGTCTAATGTCTGGCTCTCGTTTTTCATAAATGAAGGGCTGTGGCTTTAAGTAATCTCAGGCTGTTTGTGCCAGAGGCAGAAGCTGCAGCATCAGCTTCTGAGAGGAGAGAGGCATACGGTAACCTGCAGGATGTGAAGTAAGGCTAACCGAGGACCAATCGTGCTCCTCCGGGTAGAGCTTTGAATGTAGGCAGACCCGACTGGTGGGTGGCGTGGCCACCTGTGCACTTCTTGGACGTTGCGGGGGGTGGAGTGGGGACAGGTGCAGACAGAAGCTGGAAAATGGGCTGCTCCAGCAGCAAAATGTGTCTCTACCCTCCCTGTGCAGCAACAAGGGTAATTAGTATTTGCTTCTAGTGTGTTTCTGGAAGAATGTCAGGGACCGAGGCAGAGCTTGTCTGGAATTAGGGGGAAATGCTTTGAATGACGAGCAACTCTTGCCTGCAAAAGACTGGGTCTCATGATCTCCGCAATACTGTGATCAAGATGCGGCAGGAGCTCCGTCTCGGGTGATCCTAGTGAGGGCATTTTCAGAGAGCTCTGAATTCTGCCTTTTCCGTAGTTATGCCCTGGCGGTAGAGAATCTACCTTTGAAGAAACTGTATCTATTGCTGTATTTGTGTGTGTGTGTGTGTGTGTGTGTGTGTGAGAGAGAGAGAGAGAGAGAGAGAGAGAGAGAGAGAGATTGTTTTGAGTTGCTGGTAACTTGGAAATTGTTGTTCTTTACAGAAATTTTAATAATAGCTTTTTCAATACTGGAACAGTCGCCTATTTTCTTTGATTCATTTCTCTTAATATCTCCTTACAGTAATAGCTGATACCAAATATAATAATCCTTAGAAAATAATGTGGAGCTGAGTAAAATTAATTTGATTTTGTCTTTTTTTAAGGATTCTTTTTCACTGTAGCTTTATAACAAGTTAGTATCTTCCTTTTAGGACTGACATTGTAACAAAACTTATTTGCAGATCTAGGACAAAGTGCGCATAAGTGCATATGTTTAGAACATTAAATATTTATCTTAACCTGATTAGTGCTTTATTGCCCTTGGAGGAGGAGAATACATTAAGTCTTAAGTATGCATTTGTGGAAAGGTTCTCTGGATCAGCAGTGAAGTATGGCTCAAAGTAAATATTTTTAAAGTACCATGCAGCGAGTGTCTCAAATGAAAGTTTCACGAGAACCTGAGCAAATAAAAAGAATCTTGAAACATGAATTTCCTTAACAACCAAGGGACATCTGTGTTTTTTCAACAACACACTGTTTAGCCTAAATGATTCATATCTTGGCTTCTCGATTCTGAGTCTCATTTTCCTGGTGATAACAAATGTGTGCCTTTACTGAAAGAGACCCTTCTGAAAATGTAACCTGATGTGTGTTTTCCGCAGCGAGAGGAAGCTCTGAAACAACACAAAACCCTATCTCAAGAACTTGTTAACCTTCGAGGAGAGCTAGGTAAGAGCTTTATTTGTGTGTGTGTGTGTGTGTGTGTGTGTGTGTGTGTGTGTGTGTGTGTGTGTGCGCGCGCGCGCGCACGCTCATTTTTTGCTTTGTTTTGTTCTGTTTTTTTTTTTTCCCTCAGTTTTACAGGATGAGGGGACAACTGGAAAATTCGCTTTTCCCATTTGCATTGTGGCTGGGGTTGCCTGCTGGCAGTTTTTAGCTGTCCCACTCCGGTATCTGTGCAAACACTTCATATCAACATTTCTTTTGAATCTTGGCAGCTTGACCTCAAGTTCACAGAATTCCTGGCACTGATCTGACTAAGCCTAGCAGAGCTTTTGATGACCAAAACATTTCTCTTCCTGAAGACAGGGACAGAGCGAGTTTTGTAATTGTATGGATTCCTATTAAATAATTCCATCATTTTTTGCCCCCAAACATCTTTCCATATTAAAAAGTGGTGAGAAAACTCCCTCTATGATAAAAGTAATTACATTACGCTTTCCTTGGAGTAGTTGGTGAGGAGGAAGTGTGTAAAAAGAAGGGTGCTGCACATCCCGGATAGCCCATCTGAAGAGAGTGCATTCTGTGCTAGTGTCACAGTGTGACCAGGGCTGATGGTGAGTAAGGACCCACTCCTACCAGGAGCCACGAGCCTCTGACATCTGTAACACCCACCACCCAGTGCCGCTGCTCCCAGGCTGATCTCAGTTGTCATTCCTGGCTCTCCTGGAGGGTCCTCAGGGTTCATGCAACCATCTTGCCTTCCCTACCTCGGCTTCTGTGTTGGGGTGAACCGGCAGCTCCTGGGAGGGCCCTGCGTGCCCTAGAGAAGCAGCTTCCTGCTTTAGCTCCAGCCAGGTCTGGAGTTACTCATTAAAAGGCTGAATTCCTTGCCCTTTGCCATTTTCTGTGTATGCTCACAACTTGAGCCAGTAGTTGTGAGTAGGTATGTGCATAAATAATGCAAAGGCAAGAGCCGGAGACAAAAATTGTGTTCATCCAGTTCTGGGAGAAACCTGTCTTTGGACAAGACCAGAATTTCAACACTGTCAATATAATTTGTTGGACTGAAAAATTTTCTCCGCCACCCCTCACCCCCGGGCAAAGATCAAATAGCAGTGAATGTGGGGCCAAGGTTGTCTCTGTGTTCCTCTTCTGTGTTCACCTCCCAACAGGAGGCAACTGCATACTCCTGGCTAACCCTCCAGACTCTGACTACCTAGCTGGGGCATCCTTTTCTCCTGACCTTATTTTGGGCTATGGAAATGAAGAACTCTGTATAGAAGAGTAATTTTAAAACAAATGGAACTTCAGGACCCCAAAGATTTGAAAATTCTAGGGAAACCATTCAAGGAAACCACAGCAGAGAAAGAGGCTTCTGGCTTTAGCATTTGAGACTTTCTGTCCTGTTACTTAACTAGACTGCTGCCCTTTTGATTACCCAAGTGACCAACTTAATTTGCTTTTGTGTGTGCCTTAAATAACGTAATGGATATAGAGTGAGCAGGTCAGGAAACAGGCCTTTGTGTGCGTGCCTTAGAGTTCATTATGACCCAGTGGAGGTGGAGATGAGCCTACCTGATGGTTCACGCTTCAGCCTCTGCAGGATGAGAGATGAATGTTCTCATTCATGCTGCATGAATAGGGGATCCTCTTTTTGCCTTTTAGTGGATAGTACAGTTAACTGATTTAAATTGGGACTCAGGTCCTCAGCACCTCCAGTCAGTACATAGCCTGACAGGAAATAGCAATCACAGTTTGTACTCATTCTCAGCTTCCCATCTGTGATAAGGAAAGTGTGTCTTCACTGCTGCTGTCCACGTGTCCAGATGCAGTGGTTGGCCTTTCCGTATCATCCAGTCACCTAGGTGGAGTTGGGTTAACTTGGGAGTAGGAGACTTGTCAGGGTAATGAGATGACATTAGGAACAGTAGTCAATGGAAGGGACAATTGGGAATGTATCAGTGCTCCCGCTGAATGAGGTAGAACTTCTCAAGTAACATGTAAAGCCTTTTGGGGATGTCTCAGTTCTGTGAGGAGAGAGAAGAGAAGGCATTACATTGTTCTTCTGAAGAAAACAGTCCAGGAAGAATATTCCAGAAGCTGCCAGTGGGATTGTTTGTAGCATGAACTAAGATGGAAGACAACAGGTGACACAGCAAAGTTTGAATTATAATTTTAAAATTTGAGACAGTAGTATAGAATACTCAGACTGTGCAGTCACACTAACCAGGTCCAATTCTTTGGTGGCTGGTTGACCTGGGGCAAGTCACATTATGGGTCTTGATTCCCAATTTCATTATCTGTCACATGCACTAATAATTATCTGCTTGAAGGTGGTCATGAGTACATGAAGTAACTCACTGTTAAGTGGCTCGCACCAAATGTTATAGGTGCTATTTACTACTAAATAGTTACTATTGAACTAACATGTCTTCAATTTATACCTGTGTAGTAATTAGTCACATTTGCTGCAGGAAGAAATTGTAATTAGACCATATTACTAAAAATGCTCAGGGTAGGTTGTTTTTTGTCTTGAGTCCCAGATGGCAATAAGACATGATTGATCCCCTCCTGACACACTTTGCTTGCAAAGTGGAGGCCATACTCTAGACCTTTGTCCATGGATTCCTAACTAGAAGTGGCCTAGCTTCTTGGAGTCCAGCTTCCTCACTGGAAACATAAGGTTAATATGTGTTTTGCTGGATTGTCGTGGAGCCTGAGTAAAATGGTAATATGTGTGGAGCAGCTGGTCATGGGGCCTGGCCCACCACAGGCACCTCAAGAAAGAGAACCCTACTGCTGTCCCCATCAGCCAAGAATCCACCATTTCTCTCCAAAATAATGCAGGGCTATTGGTGTCACTCTTCCCTTGATTTCTTTATCTTCTCTATGAAAATTAAGGTAAGGTTCCCAAACTAAGAACTGCAAAAAATAAAAAGACAGCTCATACTTGGGAGCATTGAAACCCAAGTAGTCTGTGATTGTGACCTTCAGAATCTAACTGCCTCCAAACCTCCCCTCCGTTGACTAACTTTCCTGTTGTCTCACTCATTACCCTGACAAGTGTCCTGTGTTGCCAGGTGAACCCGACTTCCCTCAGAACAAAGCCATGAGGTTCTCCTCCCTCCAGTGAGTCCTCAGTACTTTACAGTCACGTGCTTACCATAATCCTGTGTTTCCTTATTGTCTTCAGATAGTAAAATTTTTTTTTCCAGAGAGTAAATTTCTTTCAGAGATTCTTTCCTGATACCAATGGGGAAAAAATACATGCTTTCCATTTTCACAAGTAATTGATAAATACTTATGAGTATTTGAGGGTTTTACATTTTCTTTAAGAACAATGTGCAAAAATTAAAATTGTGAAGTGAGGGGAAAACAACCCATAGTTCCATTAGGAGCTTTTACTTTTGCGTATTCCCTGTGTCTTAGTTTATATGAATATAGACAATTCCATATATGACACTTTTTATTAAGGTATCTTTTGCCTACAATGGAATGCTTACACTCATATAACTTAAACCTTTGTCAAGGTATTGAAGATCGCTCTCCTCCCAGAAAATGCCTTCAATGCTCCTTTCTGGTAGATGATACTCCTCTTCTCCAGAAGCCAACAATGATCTGATTTTTATCACATAGGTTAGTTTTGTATATTCTAGAATTGTGTATAAACAGAAACATCATCATATTCTTTTTGTGTCTGGCTTTTTTTCACACAGTGACACGATTTTGAGATTCAT
This sequence comes from Proteles cristata cristata, assembly GCA_017311185.1. Classification (NCBI taxonomy): domain Eukaryota; kingdom Metazoa; phylum Chordata; class Mammalia; order Carnivora; family Hyaenidae; genus Proteles; species Proteles cristata. The sequence continues at coordinate 371,615 of JAESUZ010003255.1, forward strand.
CCATGTTATTTTATGTGTATTCTGATCTGTTTAGCTTGTGTCAAGCCCTTTTCTACATTGCCTCATACTCTTCATGATGGTCATGCAGAATGACTTAGGAAAGTTCTGTTGAGTGGAGGTAGCTTAATTTCACTTATGCCTTTAGTGCTGTAGTATAGTGAGGTTTCATTGTTTGCTGTTAGCCCACCCATTCCCATGGCTTCAGCTACAACCTGGAGGGTGATGATGCCCAGATTTAGATTTCGAGTTCTCTCTTTCCGAGGCTGCAGATGTATTTTGCCTAGTGAAGAGCTGCCTGTAGGAAAGCCCGTCTGGTGTAATCAGATCTTTCTGTTTCCCCAGCCCTTTGCTTCCTGAACGCTCTGCAGGGTCTCCTCATTCAAACCTATTCCTCAGAGTCTATTTATCATCTTCTGAAGTGGCATTATCCTTCGATTACCACCCAGGCCATCCACAGGTCTCACGTGTCTTGTCCTCCATCTCTCCTTCCTGTTCTAATTTAAGCCTCATAACTTCTCCCCCCAAATATATTCATCCAATTCATCCAACAGGCCACCCTGCTCCAGGCCCACTCCTCTCCTCTCCAGACTGTATTAAATCTCACGTCTGTCCTTTACTGGACATTTTTAACAAATATAAATGACTTCATTTGGGCTTTGGGAAAAAGTCCAAATATACTACATTCACCATGTATGATTTGACTGGAACCTTCCAGCCCCACTTCATGATGTCAGGATGTTCATTTGCCTCTCTTCACACCTTCTTTCCCCTCCCCATGCCTTAGCCATGGGTCCATTCACACCTCTTTGAATCTCTTTGTTACATGTTATCCCCTCGGGTTGAGATGTGCTCTCCCTTTTTCACTACTTTTCTGTTGTTTGCCTCTTAAACTCCTCACTAGCTAAAATACCTAGCTAAATCCTAGCTAAAATACCTTATCTTCAATTAAGTTGTAGCTAATCTTTCAAGAAAGTTAATTGTGTCTTCTGTACCCTTCAAGATACTCTGTTCTTATAGTTATTTGTTTCTAGACCTCTTCTCACATTCTAGAACCATGAGCCCTTCAAGAGCAGTTACCTCCTTCACCTTTGTAGCTCAGCCAGTTGATACCTTGTGCCTGGCACTTAGTCCTTGGGTGAATGAATGATTTTCATATTGAAGATGATAACCAGAGAAAGTTGGTTTTATATGTATAATATGCTAATATTTAATGTTTTTTGTATAGAAATGTTTTCCTACAAAACCATTTAAAAATAACATGTATGTTTTTAAGAATGAATAAGTAAGGTGAGCTATAATTCTCTTGGGAACATTTTGTAATTATGTCTGACAATCCCAGTTAGATCATTTTGAAAGTGTCAGCTCTTGAAATAGATTACAGTTCAATTTAATGGACAGTGTCCTCAGCAAACATTTGGCCTCTGAGATAGAGAATAAACATGTCACTCTGATTTTTTTTTTTTTTTAAAGAATCGTGTTGTATCAAAACTGGTATAATAAAGAACCGTAATTATGATCTTTAGGGGCTTCTATTGTTTTTTGTTAATGTTAATCATAATCACATTTTCATCTAAGTTAATGAAGAAAACGTATTTTTATTTCAAAACTTCTACCTGTCATAACTAATAGCTAGTGTACATCTTTTTTAAAGACCTTCCATTGATTTTTATTTAAGTTTGGTTTTTTTCTTAATCCTACTGAGACTTAAGTATTTGGTCAAATGAACTAGATGTCAAAAACTTGGTGCACCTGGGTGGCTCAGTCAGTTATGTGTCTGACTCTTGATTTCAGTTCAAGTCATGATCTCACATACCAGGAGTTTGAGCCCACCTTGAGCTCTGCGCTGACAGAGCAGATCCTGCTTGGGATTCTCTTTCTCCTTCTGTCTCTGCCCCTCCCCCCCCCACACACATACAAGCTTGCTCGCTCTCTCTCAAAACCAACATTAAAAAAAAAATTAAAACAAAAACTTGAAATGCCTTTATTCACACTCCTATAAACTTAATGTTGTTTGTACTAAGTTGTTCAGCTAATGCAGATCTTTTTTATAGATCTGTCCTGATTGTTTCTATTTAATGACACAAGTGGGATTTGAACCCTTAATTCATGAAGAGTTGCAGTAATACCCGTAATTATAAAATTAGTTGATTTTTTTTTCCTGTGTATTTAAAAATTAGGAGCTGGGTTTTGTGGTAACATTTTTTGAGTGCCCCCTCTTTCCTGACCATAGTATTCAGCTCGAAGTCTGCTGGTTCGTATTTATTAAAAAGGAAAGGGAAGGGAAAGAGGAAGGAAGGAAAAGAAACTGAGGCTTAAAAGTGAAGTTACCTTCCTGAGGCCAAGCAGCTAGAGAGCAAAGGGCCTAAGAACCTAGTAGGATATAGCTAGACAAGCAAACTCCATGTAAATAGGGAAAGCGTGCTGAAATATTTGAAAGGTTGGAAAATCATGTGACACAAATATTCCTTTGCAATGGTAATGACTTTTGAAATCTTTTTATTTGACTCAGGAGTTCAAGAAGTATTAGATTAAAATAGGACTTGGTATTATCAGTTAGGGAAAAGTGACTTGGCTTTGCCAAAAGCAAGCTATAAATTGTCTACTCAACACTGAACTGGTGTCTATGAGCTCATGGCCCCCACACACTTTGGGGAATGTGTTAATTCTTTCATTAGTTTTATCTACAGTTATTGTTTGACGGCTGTGCATTGAAAGTAATTTTAAAACTCTTTACAGTTAGGTCACTTTGGAGTTGCAGAATTCCAGAAGTGACTTCTGAAGTGGGATTTAATGAAAAAACTATTAATGTAATGAAAACTAACTGTATACCAAAAGAGAATTCTTTCTCTCACTGAGTTGATTGAAGATGGTTTTGATATCACCTCAGACTTAGACATTTATCCCTATCCATGCCCACCTATCCTAAATTCAGACTTTGTGGCTCTGTCTGTAAGTAAAAGGTCATGTACTGTCACATGTACAGATGCACAGTATAACCAGGGGCATCGGTTTGGAAGGCCTTGTCCTAGCTTGTCCTTGTCCAGTTTTGACTCATGTCATTTGTCCAAAATGGTGGCTCTTAGACTTCACTGTGTAATAAAATAGACTAGGCTAAAATGCTGATTCACAGTTCTGACTCAAGTGGCTTGGGGGACAGAGCCCAGCAATCCACTTTCTTTTTCTTAAGTTTATTTATTTTGAGAGAGAGAGAGAGAGAGAGAGAAAACGAGCTTGCATGTGTGCATGTGAGGGAAGGGCAAAGAGACAGAGAGAGAATCAGTCTCAAGCAGGCAGAGCCCAACACAGGGCCGATCTCACCAACAGAGAGATCAGGACCTGAGTGGAAATCAAGTCATATGCTTAACTGACTGAACCACCCAGGCACCCTCCAGCAATCCAGTTTCAGTGACCACTCAGGTGATTAACATGTAGGTGCTCCCTGGACTACACTTGGACACTATGCTAGTTGTCCAGAATGTCGTCTCTTTTATGTAAAGTCTGTAGGAATCAGGTGAGCACAATGAACAAGTAAACAATAATGCCAAATAGTGCCACCTGAATTGAGTCCGTTCTTGTGCATAGGCTTCTGAATGTTAGGAGCATCATCAACCCGCCCTTTTAAGCCTCGTATTCTAAAAATGAAGCATGAGAAACATTTAACATTAAATTTATTACTTTGGTTTCAGTGTGATTTCTTTAACGTCCTAACTGATTTTTCTCAGGCCTGAAGCTTAGAGCCTTATGTCAATTACTCGGCCGTGCTTGCATCTCCGATCCACTTTCATGCCTGAATGTTTTCGTTGGTCCATGGAATGTTGCTGTTGTGATTATGAAAACATCTGTTTTGCAGCATGTTGTTGGCCAGTGAATAAGATGAAAAACAGCAGAGCCTTTTCAGACTTGTGTGGGCAGGGGGAACAGGCCACATGGGGACCCAGCTGGCACTGGTGTTCTCAGCTTGGCTGGTGCGGCCAGATCACCGCCCCCCACTTGCGTAAGGTTTTGTCAGAACTCATCAGTGTAGAGGAAAAAAGATATTTTTTTCTTTTCTTTTAACCTGCCTTGAAGTCTCTGTAGCTTCCACAAGAGAAAGCCCTAATACTGTCAGGCATCCATTGTACGTATGAATTAAATTCTCTCTTCTGCATCTCAGGCTGAGGAAATGGCCATGCAGATCAGGTTCTGGGCTCTGTGGTGCAGAACCTGCTTTGAAAAGGTCGAGCAGGGAGCGCCTGGGTGGCTTAGTCGGTTAAGCATCCGACTTTCCGACTTTCACTTAGGTCATGATCTCACAGTTTGTGGGTTCGAGCCCCGCGTCGGGCTCTGTGCTGACTGCCAGCTCAGAGCCTGGAGCCTGTTTCAGTCTGTGACTCCCTCTCTCTCTGACCCTCCCCTGCTCACGCTGTCTCTCTCTCCTAGAAATAAATAAAACATTTAAAAAAAAAAAAAAGAAAAGGTCGAGCAGATTGACCCAACTCTGCTACTTCAGTTCCCTTTCCAGTAAAATGAGATTTAAGATAATACCTATTTTATTAACTCAAAACGCTATCCTATTACATGAGAGAATAAACACTAGAGCACTTGGTAAAAGTGAGAAACAGTTTTTTAAAAGTAAGGTGGTGATATTCATGGGAGAACCAAGGATGCAGGCATTTTTTTGTAAAAGTAGATTCCTAACATGAAAAAGTAGTACATTTTGGAAAGCAAAACCCAGAGCTCTTAGGAGGAGTTGATCATTCGTCAGACAGCTTGAGAAGATTTGCTCTACAAAGTCATCACCAAATGCTAAGTTTAGCAGAGCAGGTGGTATTCATTCCTGCCTTGCACACCAGGAAATGAGATGTGGAAAGTTATAATTTCCCATTGTTGGATAGTCTTGGTACCTACCCTTCTGTTGTTTGTAGGATGCTGCCTTCCCGCAAGTAGAAAGTTACTTTTTAAAGATAGCTTTTTGAGGGGCGCCTGGGTGGCTTAGTCGGTTAAGCGTCCGACTTTCGCTTAGGTCATGATCTCACGGTTCGTGGGTTCGAGCCCGCGTCGGGCTCTGTGCTGACTGCCAGCTCAGAGCCTGGAGCCTGTTTCAGTCTGTGACTCCCTCTCTCTCTGGCCCTCCCCTGCTCGCGCTGTCTCTCTCTCTCCTAGAAATAAATAAAAAATATTTAAAAAATAAAATAAAGATAGCTTTTTGATTACTTTATTCATTTATATTACACGCTCCAATTTTAAACAGACCCTGGTTTCTGAAGTAACCTACCTAGTCAGTCAGTCAACCTGGCAGTGTGTCCTGAGTGTTCCCCTTCATGGCTCGGGGGCTGGGGTACAGGAGTAGTAAGATAAGCTGTAGATTGGGTCCCCCCCCCTTTCTCTGATACACAGATGGGAGCATATTTTACATGCATTTCTGCACCTTGCTTTTCCACTTAGCATTCTTAAAGATCAATACATAAAGAACTTGATCAGTCTTTTTTAATACCTGTTAAATGATCTTACCCCCTCACATAGTTATGCCACAAATAATTTAACCAGTTCCTTCCTGGTGGACGTGTGGTTTCTGATGTTCTGCTGTTACGGAAAGGCTCCAGCGGATAACCTCAAATGTCCTTTGTTTTATATGTGTGGGAACATACCTGTAAGATAAAATCTTACTAGTGGAATTGCTGGGTCAATGGACTATGCAGAGAAAACATGACCAGCCAAACCTGAGGGTCATTCTAAAATTACCTGATTCTTAAAAACTGTCAATATTACAGGGGGAGAAAAAGAAAGACCCATTCACAGACCAGAGAAAACTAAGGAAACATGACAACTAAATGCAATATGGTATCTTGGACAGGAACAGAAGGAAGGGACAAAGTTTGGAGTTTAGTTCATCATTCTCTGCTAATGTTGGGTTTCTAGTTTCGTCAGTGTCCCTGGGTGATGGGCCATGTTAATGTTAGGGGAAAAGGGATGAGAGGCTTCTAGAAACTATTCTCTCTCTGCAGCTTCTCTGAAGATCCAAAATTTTTATAGGGGCATCTGTCAGGTCATGATCTCGCAGTTTGAGAGTTGAAGCCCCGCTTCGGGCTCTGTGCTAACATGTTGGAGCCTGGACATTTAAAAAGTTTTAAAATTATTTTATTACAAATTTTTTTCTTAAACATTAATGGAAAAAAGGTGAAATCCAAAAGAAGTCTATCATATATTTACTAGTATTTTTCCAGTGTCAAAACTTTAATTGTGACAGATGTCCCATGGTTATGTAATATGCTAACGTTTGGGGCAGCTAGGTGGAAAGGGTACAGGAACTCTGTGTACTATCTTTGTACCTTTTCTCGAAAATTAGTCCATGATTAAAAGTTTTTTTTAGAAGCAAGTATATTTTCCTTTAGAAGTGTGTGCTGGTAAAAAAGGAGTGAAGGTGCCCAGCACTAAAAAGCAGGTGTCTGACTTCCCAGGTGGCCACAGAGAGACGGGCCAGGGGCTAAAGCAGGTTGTCCCCACAGCACAGAAGCATCTAGAGAAAGTGTGTGTGTACAGTTGGGGAATGAAGTCGTCTTATTTGCCTGTTCATCTTTTCTTTCTGTCACAATCTCTTACGTGGCATCATGAAAATGTGTGTGACTTCCATGTCACCTTACCTCCTCCCCTTTATTTTTCCCTTCTCTATACTTTATGTCCAATTTAGATAAAAATCATCTAAAAGTGGAGGAAGCTCTATTACATCCAATACCAAGAACAGTCGCACTACGGCCCTAACGTGTGTGCATGTGTGTGTAGCTTTGAATGCTAGGCAACAAGGCTGCTTTTTAACTGTCACATTGTGTCATGGAACCCCAAGTGTGCCTCTCGGGATTGAAGATTCTTCACACGCATTTGAACAGGTGGTCTTTTGTAAGGCGGGTAAGAATAATAGGAACATTTATTGCATCCTGACTCTGATTAGCCACTGGGTCAGGGCCTTCACGGGTGTAACTTTATTTAATCCTGTGGAGAAGCTCCTAATATTATCTCCATTTTTTAAAAAGATTGCTCAAATCAAGTGGCAGATAAAGGGCATGACAGAGAGTAGAATCTAATTACGTCAGCTCTGTTCTGTGAAGACATTTGTTTGTGTTCCTGAGAGTTGAAATATTTGGGATTGGTGATGAAGCATGCTACCCAGATCTAAGAATGAAAGAATGTCTGTATCATTTTAGAAGATCATGACCAAAGTAGGGCCATGGTTGTGTGATGCTTTTCTCTGTAAACTGCATTTATCAATCACTGGAGGGAAATTGGTTTCTTTGAAATGGAGAGAGTACAAGTCGAGCCTCCCCCATTAGAAAAGGCCCCCGGGACTAATTAGGTAATAGCTGCGCACCTGCTCCTCGGGGATAATGGGTAAAGGACCCAGGATGAATCCCACTCTACTTTTCAGAGGTTATAATTGACTAGCATGGAGCCTTTTCCAGCAGTCAAACAGTTATATGAAATGGAGAAAATTCAAGCATCTCTCCATTTTTCTGAAATGTTTTTTCCTTGCTTAGTTCTATATGCTTAAACTATGTTGTGGTCCTAGAAGTTGGTGCGGGTGTGGTTTGTCCCAGGGTGAAAAGGTTGGCCTGTCACATGGCCTGCGGCTTTGGGGCTGATCTTGTAAATGAGTTGGTTCCTTTCTTTCCTAATTCTGAAGTCTGTTTTCCATTCTAAGGTGGACGCTGGAGGTAACTTTTGCAGCGCACTGGCGTGTGTACAAAAGTTACAAGTTGCCGGCTCTTCCACGGCAGTGGCCTGTGTCACCCTTTGTCACTGACCTGCTCTGACCAGTCACCTAATTGAAGGATTTAGACACTAGGACAGAAAGATTCCTTGTACTGTTTGGATTTTGTATTTGTGTGACAACTTCTGGAAAACAGTATCACCTGACACTGAAAACCCATTGCTCACTTGCTGGAAATTCTGGAAGATCCTCTGTTTTATTCTGGCTTTGCTGGGAGCCTGACTCATTGTCTGGAAGGGAGTAGGATTCTGGAGCGTAAGCGGGGACGAGACCAGGCTGAGACAAGTAGGAGGAGCGAGCACAGGTGGCGTTAAAGAGCTCTCCTCACCTGTCATGAGCACAAGGAAAGGGTCCAGGTGACATCCCACTCTCCCTCCACTGGGTGCGTGTTGGTGGAAAGGAGCACTCCGCACCCTTGATGCGATGGTTACACGGGTGTCCTTAAAAAGTATTTCAAGAATCTTTGTGCCAAATAAATGTTGCTTTAGGAGCCCAGGCCAGTTAATTCCCAGTAAAGCTGTTTGTGTGAGGGGTGATTTCGGCCCAGCTGTTGTCCACACAGCACCCCAGGCCAGTAGCGGAGCAAAGGTCGGTGCACAGCTGCGGGCTGACGTCACCACCTGGGGCTGAGCCCACACTCGGGACGGCTGTACCCACAGCGGTGAATCCTTCTCTCCCTGTTCTGGCCTGTTTTCCCTTCTCCTCGTCCCTCTGCCTTCCCTCCGCCGTGCTCACAGTGGCCAACAAAATCAAACACTTTGAAGCGTTTTTTTCTCCTCTGTTTTTTCTTTACTTTTTTCTTTTTTCTTTTTTTTAAATAGGAAACACCCTATCCAGTGGCTAATGTGAGAGGATTTCCATATATCCTGTTTGATTTTAAAGTCAGATATACTGTAGATATACATGCATATTGATCGTTGTTTCATTACAAACATGTATTAAAATTTGGTGGGTGTTAGCAAACTATTAACTTCACATAGATCTTCTAGTTTCTGGTTCACTTAGACGTTTCTGTCTCTGATATGAGCATTCAAATGGGCTGGGATCATACTATTTTTTTTTTTTTTGGCTGATCTCTGAAATTCCAAGAGAATTAAGTGTAAAGGCTGCATGAAACCATAAGAAAGCTATTTGACATCCTCATTGACTGCTTGCAAAATATTTTTCAGTTGTCTGCTTTCATAGAGCATTCTCATGTGGATTCCCACAGGGAAGCCTGTGGGGCCATCATTGCATTTGTATACTTGGGAAGGTTAGTGGAAGCTAATGTTGTGTGTACCTGTCTGACTAATATTTGCCTCCTTGAATCATTTCTCCACCCTCCTCCTTTGGTAAATAATTAGTACAATAAAAAGGAAAAGTCAGAAGAGTATGGTGTAACCATCAACATAACCATTATCTTTTACTAAACTCTTTTAAAAAAATAACTTCCAAAATGTAGTTTCAAGGGACTGAATTGTCAGTGTTTGTTTGATGACCTTCATAATCTGGCCTCCATCTACCTCTTTGGGTCTTATCTCCAGCTGTTCTGCCTTGTGAAAGTTCTAGTCCCCAAGGCACGCTGTGCAGTCTCCCACCTTTGTTCATGGTAGAATAGTTTTCACCCTCAGTGTCAGAATGGGATTTATGTCACATGGCTCAGTTAAAAAAAAAAAACTATCCTGATCAGAACCACAGTGAGCTGTCATTTCACACCCATTAGGATGGCTTAAAAAAAATAAGAAAGAAAAGGAAACTAGTTTAGGTGAAAGTGTGGAGGAATTGGAACCATTGTGCACTCCTGGTGGGAATGTAAAAATGATGTAGATGTCTGGGAAAACAGGATGGTATTTCCTCAGATAATAACAGAATTACCACATGATCCAGCAAGTCACCTCCCAGGTACACTCTCAAAAGAAGTGAAGACAGGGACGTGAACAGGTGTTTGTGTGCCCGTGTTTATAACAGTAGCATTCACAACAGCCCACAGGGGGAAGTAACCCAGGTGTCTGTTGACAGATGATTGCATAAACAAAAGGTGGTCTGTATGCACAATGGAATATTATCCAGGTTTAAAAAGGGTGGGAATTCTGACATGGACCACAACATACAGAGGAACTTTGAAGACGTACTGCTGAGTGAAATAATCCAGGCACAAAAGGACAGACTGTGTATGATTCTACTTATCTGAGGTACTGATGTTACATACATGTTATCACAACTTAAAAAAAAAAATTTAAGACCCAAATTTACATACCATTGTATCTGAATATAAACTACTTTGAGTGCTTATTTATTGGATCCTTAGGTACTGCCCTGTATTCCTGTTTCTCAGAAGTGTATGTCTTCTCAATTAGACAGTGAGCCTCCCAAAGAGAGGCTCCATGTTGTTTCTCACCACTCCATGTGGGGTGGGCGAAGCACAGACGGGCTTCGGATATAGACCATCAGAATCCAAACTGCTTACCCCAGTCCGTTCTCCTCCCACTGACTTAGCTGTGTGCTTATAGGCAAATTATGTACTCTATCTGTTGGTTTCCTTATTCGTTAAGTAATACCATTCTCATAGGACTTCTGGGAGGAGTAGATGAGATAACATGTATGGGGAACCCCATTCACTGAGTAGTGGTTTTATTTTTTTTTCCCTATGTTCCTTTCCCCTTCAGTAAGTATTTATGGATATATTTGAATTTTAATGGTTCTCTTTAGCAGAAGCTGTTCTTGTCATTATTCAATATGGTCCATTTTGCCTCTGAAGGAATACTAATAGGGGATAAGTGACTAATACTTCTACTGCCATGTGGCATATTCCCAAGAAACCATGAAGGCACATCTACCTCCTTGCTGGAAATATGTCCCAGAAACCAGCGAGTTCCACATTACTTAGCTAGAATGATCAGTAAACTAAACTGTCCTTTTCTCTTCCCTACAACAATTTTATTTTTCCATGACTCCAGAAATGTATATTCCTTGCCAAAAGGGAGGTAAGGGTTAACAACAGACTTACCAGTACTCTGTATTAGTCCGTGGGTGCTTTCGGATATTGAGAACATGCATTCTCCTGAGAGAGTAGCACTATTTTCACCTGTATTGAATGTCACTGAAAGAAGGTTAAAAAGGTCCAGAGTCAAGCTTCTGAGAAATGATAGAGATCTTCCAGGATTTATGATAGTATGCTTGGTGTTATATGCATTTATGTGCAAATCTGAAATGTATTGCTAATAATTATGTGTTTTCAGTAGTGGTGGTGAAGTAAGATGCTCTGATTTTAAATTCTGTTTTTCAGATAATTTTGCCTTTTAAAAATATCAACCTATGTATATCAACAATATAAATGATATATATACATGATAACATTTAAAATGTGTTTTTCCTGAAGTTTTTATGCTCTGGTGATTTGTGTTCAACATATTCTGATACTTAGTTTTTATTACTATACTTTTGAAAACAGCTCAAATTAAGTGGAAGCTTATTATCCGTTTATTTCTTCTCTTTGGTCTTCCCTGTTCCCTCTGTGTCTTAGCGTCTCCCTACTGGCTGGCCATCCTTAGAAACGCCTCAGCCAATCAGAGCCTCCTCTCCTTATGGCCCCCGCACTGATTGGTCAACACACAAAAGGGTGATCCTCCCTTGGAAACCTGGTTCTTCTCAAGTACTTCTGTTACTTCTTGCTAGATGATTGTGTGGGGTTTGTTTTTGGTTTTGTTTGGTTTTGGGGGGTGGAGGGTTGCCAGTGACCATTTCCTCTTGTTCTTATTTATTGTTCACTTTTATACTATTACATTTGAAAGTCTGGTCAAGAGAGAACTGATTACTCAGAGTACTGTGTTAATGTTTCCAGAGTCCTCACACCTATCCCTGAAATGCTATGATTTTAGGACACTTAGCAGGTTAAATATCTTTAACCTTTTTCATCTCTTTTCAGTCACTGCTTCATCTACCTGTGAGAAATTAGAAAAAGCCAGGAATGAGTTGCAAATAGCTTACGAAGGGTTTGTCCAGAAGCTAAACCAGCAGCACCAGACTGACCTGACAGAGCTGGAGAATCGGCTTAAAGAATTTTATACAGGGGAGTGTGAAAAGCTCCAGAACATTTACATTGAAGAAGCAGAGAAGTACAAAAACCAATTGCAAGAGCAGGTCTGTGCTTTTGGAGCTTGAACATGTTCTTGGCCATGGCCGTTTATTTAAATTCTAATTGTTGTTTGATGATGAATTTCCTTTTAACTTCCCTTTGTTTAAATAAGTGAAAAGGGGTTTTTCCAGTGATTTTTTTCACTTATGATCAAAGCAATATTGAGCCAAAGAAAGGAAGAAAAAAGAAAGCAAAGTAAAAAAAATACAAAAACATCCTTTATCCTACTACCTGAACATCATCCCTTTGTGAACATTTTGATGTTATATTGCAAAAAGATGGTTTTGCATTTCTTCTTTTTTAAAACGGCATTGAATAACCCATATTTTTCACATAATAGTATATCATAAACTCGTCTTTAATTTTCTTGCTCCCTTTAAAACCAGCTTTTCATTTAGCCAATATTTACTGAATGCCTACGCTGGGCGTGTGCTAGGGACTGAGGCTATAAAGGCCAGTATGACAGGCGTGGATCTTACATGGTCCTATCACCATGAAATATATCCTCATTCCTTAGGATGGACTTGGCTATTTCCCTCGGTGAACCCTGGAGAACTTGTGTGTTTGGGCTCCCCAGGGGGGACAGACTGGAGAATTGCAAGTGGCAGACCCCAGCTGGGTGGGTGTTTCCCTGTGTTGGGCAGCCCTTGAATGCATGCTCATAAATCAAGTCTCCTAATGTTGCTGCTTACTGTTCAAGTTAAGACTTTTAACTTTACTGGTGAACTGTTGTTTGGGTTCTGTTTTTTGTTTTTTTTTTTCACTTCTAGTTTGACAACTTAAATGCTGCCCATGAAACTTCAAAGCTGGAAATTGAAGCTAGCCACTCAGAGAAAATTGAATTGCTGAAGAAAGCCTATGAAAACTCCCTTTCAGGCAAGAATGCTTTAAAAAAAAAAATAGAATCAGATCTAATGGAACAGCATGATATGTTTTAAAACGGAAATGATTCATAACCTTCCTTTCCAGAGAATACCCCGTGGTATTCAGTTTGGAGTGTTTTTGCTTTCTTTTTGCATTGTTCATTGTTACCACATGCCTTTTCCCCTTAGGATGCAAATAATAGTTTGTCACAAATGCCAGCCTGTTAAGAAACAGATGAATTTTGAAGAAAGTAAAGACCTTTGTGGTAGTATTGTTCTTTATCACTTGAGGTCCTGGGAGGTTAAAAGTGTTCGTTTACATCCTGGCCACAGTAAAGGATCCATGCTAAGCACACTTGCTCACCAACTCTCTTGCACACCAATGATGCTGTGAAATGTAGATGGCACTTTTTGAATCAAGAAAGAATTTTTTAAAATTGTTTTCTCATGAACAGTTGAAAGTAGGAGAAGAAGAAGGGGCCGTTGCTTTCAGAACGCAAGAGTATAGCTACAGCAGAAGTCGTTACACCGAGCTCCATGCTTCCCCCAGAGCAGCATGTGGACATGGGTTTAGGAACTGGCTGGGTGACCTTTGGCAAAGGCCTTTCTCATCAGAAGAATAGAGTTGTGTGAAGTTAGAGAGAGAACATGTAAAAGTGACTGGCCCAGGATACATTTAGTAAACTGTTCTTCCTTCCTGCTAGAAACAGGCTTGATTTAAATTTTTTTGATGTTTATTTTATTTTTGAGAGAGAGACAGTGAGGGAGAGAGGGGCAAAGAGAGAGGGAGATGCAGTATCCAAAGCAGGCTTCAGGCTCTGAGCTGTCAGCACAGAGCCTGATGTGGGGCTTGAACTCAGAATCCACGAGATCATGACCTGAACTGAAGTCCGATGCTTAACCAGCTGAGCCACCCAGGCACCTCTGAAATGGGGAGTGTTTTAGACTTCTGTTTGGGTCGTGAAGAGCAAATGGCAAAGTGCAGAGGAATTCCAGAGCAGGAGGGTGAAGGCCAGTGTTTGGGGCCCTCCCCTGAGAAGGTGCTCTGTGTTTCCTGAGGCCTCTGGGCCTCTGTGGGCCTCCATGCTCTCCATCATAAAATGGAAAAATATCTGCCCTACTCCCCTTGTAGGGCTAATTTGAGAACAGATAAATTCATATAAAAACATCTATAGGTATAAAGAAAGATAGCCATACTGCTTCTTAATGAACTCTTACCATGTGCGTGCTTTAACTGTAGAATATAGTGATCTTATATGATGTCATTGCCTCAAAAAATTACTTCTTTCCAGAAATCAAGAAAAACCATGAAATAGAAAAGAAATCACTTGAGGATATGCTTTATGAGAAGCAGGAATCACTAGAGGTGAGTAAATATCAGACACCACCCCCCCCCAAGTGTCCTCATTTTTGAGGTTCGTGTGTTTTGGATACTGTTTCTGTGTACATTTGCTATGTTTCTGGTGTCTGCTTGTTAACTTGTATTCCACATTTCATTGTTTGTTTTAGAAACAAATCAATGATCTGAAGAGTGAAAATGATGCTTTAAATGAAAAGTTGAAATCAGAAGAACAAAAAAGAATATCAAGAGAGAAAGCAAATTTAGTAAGTTGTGTGTGCTTCTCCATCACTCCTGAGTTTTCTTCTGCTCAGCTGCCTTTTTGGGTCCACTAAGTGTTCAGCAAGAGGAATAATAGGGGTTTGGATTCCTTCTCCTGTGTTGCAGAGTGATTTTTAAAGTGGCTTCTTTGTTTCTTGGTGTCTTTTTAGAAATCCTAAGCACCACACACAGGTGAAGCCCAGTAGATTGCAAGGGGTCTTGGCTAATGACTGCAGGAAGACAGGAAAACTGTCCGTGAGGGTCAGGGTTTCATGTGAGGATTACACTTTTGTTTGTTTGTTTTTAAACTAACTGGTATGCTGAGATGTAACTGACATACCATGACATTCACCCTTTTTTCACCTTTTTTTCATTCAAATGATTTTGGGGGGAGTGGGGTGGGCAGAGTGAGAGGGAGACAGAATCTGAAGCAGGCTCCGGGCTCTGAGCTGTCAGCACAGAGCCCAACGTGGGTCCTGAATTCAATAACTGTGAGATCATGACCAGAACCAAAGTCCGAGCTCAACTGACTAAGCCACCCAGGCGCCCCTCCTTTTACATGTACAGTTCAGTGGTACACAAGTTGCACATTGGTCACCATTATCTAATTACAGACCATTTTGTCACCCCCAGAAAGAAACCCTGTGCCCATTAGCAGTCACTTCCCATTCCTCTCCCCACCCCCGACACCCCCAGCCCTAGGGAAGAACCAGTCTACTTTCTGCCACCATGGATCTGCCTACTCTGGACAGTTCATAGAAACAGAATCATGTTCTGCGTGGCCTTTTGTGTCTGGCTTCTCTCGCTCTGCTTACGTTGTCGAGGTTAATGCATCTTGTAATAGCATAGGCGCTTCATTCCTTTCCCTTTTTGTGTCTCAGCAGTGGGTCAGAGGGGTGATCCTTTTGAAAAGTACAGAGTTATCTTGGGAGCTCAATTTTCTCTTGGAACTGTAACCCTACTCCCCTGCCCCCACCCTACTTTTGAGAATTTAAAAAACATTTTCTCGTTTGTCTTCAGTGTCACCGCTGTCATACATGTGCACGTAGGGCTGCAGAAAGTTATGCTGTCACTTAGAGTCTGCCAGCCCGAAGCACGTGTGTGGGTGACTTGGTGAGCTCTTGTGCTCATGTCTCTGGACCCCCCTCTTAGACATTGGAATGCAATTAGATGAGGTCATGTTCAGTGAAACTTCAAAGCTGTTTGTTCTGGAACATTCTTAGACAAAGCAGTGATTTAAAAAAGGAAAATCTAGACTGAAAGGCAGGCTGTAAACCTTACAAATGGCTCCAGGAACAGATTGTTAAAGAGCTTCCTGGGACTACAGCAGCTCTTGAAAACTAAAGGAAGCAGATTGAGGAAAGCGGGGTTATTTACTGCCTCCCACTGTGTGAAGGCACCTGCTGCTGTGGGAGAGCACATTTGAGAAAGGGACAGGCGGGCTGAGACGCAGGGAACAGGGCTGTGGATGCTCTAAGTTTTAATAATCGACAGAGTAGGGGCGCCTGGGCAGCTCAGTGGGTTAAGTGTCCGACTCTTGATTTCAGCTCATGATCTCCTGGTTAGTGAATTCAAGCCCCACATCAGGCTCTGCACTGACAGCACAGAGCCTGCTTGGGATATTCTCTCCCTCCCTCCCTCCTTCCCTCCCTCCCTCTCTCTCTCTCTCTCTCAAAATAAAGAGACTTTAAAAAAAACTCGACAAAACAAAAGTGAGATAGTATTTTCTCTCTTTAGGGGGAAAAACCCCACCCATATGTGAAAAGGATGACAGTATACAAGACTCGGGAAGTTTGAGAAGCAGTGCTGGTGATGCAGACCTGGGTGTGACCCCCACCTGGGCACTTTTTGGCTCTGGCACGTTCCCGGAGTGGGTCACCTGGGTTGTGGAACTCAGGGTCTCCTGTGCAGTGAGGGTCTGAATAGGTCATCCCTGAAGATCCATTCCCTGGTCTTCCCTGAGGATTGGTCCAGAGCATTAAATACGGCCCACGAGGGTGGTTTGAATGATCGACACCACAGACCCTTGTCTAAGAAAGCCTCTCATTCAACATGTGATGAGTAGATCTTTCGCTGTTCATTTGTATCCAACAGTTTGGATGGTTCACTGGGATGTCCGGAAATAAAGCAAGGAGTCAGGATGCCACCCTGGTGGTGTGCTCTAAGAGGCTGTCTCCCCTCTTTACCTTGGACAGCATTTTATTTTTTAATTTATTTTTTAAGGTTTGTTTGTTTTGAGAGAGGGAGAGAGAGAATCCCAAGCAGGCTCTGCACTGTCAGCACACAGCCCAGTGCAGGGCTCGAACTCATGAACCATGTGCCCATGACTGATCTGAACTCAGACCCTCAACCAACTGAGCCATCCAGACACCCCTACCTTGGACAGCCTTTTAATGGTGCATATTAAACTAGAGAAAAAGAATGAAAGAGAAGCAGGGCCAGGCCGGTATTGTCCCATGATAAGAAAAATCCAAAAGACTCCGGACATTATGGTCATCTTGTTGTTTTCCAGAGAGCACTATAGATGTACTGCTTTCCATTCCTGATCAGTTGACTGACTTTGTTGAGAGAGAACAGTTGTCGCCTTTTTTCCCTCCAAACACCAGCAAAGGGCTTGTAATGGTCTCATCCCTACTGAGAGTTGTTTTGTAAGCAAAGGTGGTTTTTTTCTTTCAGTAAACTATTTTTCCATCTTAAGGTCTTGATAAATGACTGAAATGTTTATTTTCGAAGGTGAAATGTTTCATTAGGTTCTTAGAACCAAAGACTTTGGGCTTTTAGTTCTCTTAACCCTTCTTTTTACCTTTCTGTGAAGCTGCCGTGAGAAGGTCGAAATCTCTTGGTACTTATTTGCTCAAGTTTCTAAATCTAATCAAAGACTTGGTTGAGCATTTGAACGCTGTGTGTTACATGATGAGTCTGAGCTCTGCTCTGCTCTGTCTGTTCCAGAAGACCCCTCAGATCATGTACCTGGAGCAAGAACTAGAAAGCCTGAAAGCCGTGCTGGAGATCAAGAATGAAAAACTACATCAGCAGGATGTCAAGTTAATGAAAATGGAGAAGCTGGTATGTTTCTTTGAGAGTTTGGCCCCATAGCACAGCATGTGTGGAGTAGGAACTGGGATCTGCACTACAGCTGCCCAGTTGTTTTTCCTGCTACTTAATGATATTTGGAAATGTGCAGAAGGTAAAAGAAGGTACATTTTATCCTGTGTGTTTGCTCCAGGCTTCTGTAGTGCTGCCTTCTGACCCATTGTTTCCAAGGAACTCGTAAAACAGCATTCCGGTCCTTGGAAAAAGCACAGCAAATAAATTAGGCTTCTGTTTCAAGAGTTCTGTGAATCTGATCTTAACAGAGAAGAATTTGAAAATATTGTAAAATCAGCACTTTAGTTATCACCAACTCTGGGCTGGTGTCTTATGTCCGAAACAGATGACTGTGTAAGTTAATCACATGAGGGCAATTCAGTTTGCTATCTCAAGTAAAACTAATCTGGTTGGACAAATGCAGGTATTATGAAAAATAGGAACGAAGCTTAGTTGGTGGCCTCGAGGGCAGAGCCCTTGGGTTGGCCAGGGACGAGTCCACCCCCGAGTCTCTGTGTGAGCGGAGTGCCCGCCCTGGGGCTCAGCAGCCAGTGGCCAGGAATCTCCCCAGGAGGGCAGGGCTTGGCAAGGCAGCTTCTCTGGTCCCAGCCATTGCGTACTTTGCTCTTGACTGTCCCAGCTCTGCTTGTCCCTTGTCCCCTAGTTGTGAGTGACTCATTGTTGAGTGAGTGAGTGCCCAAACCAGCTCTGGACAACAGGGAGCTGGTCACTCTTGGTTTGGTTCACTTTTCATCTCTGTGAAGGGAGGTAAGGGCTAAATCCCCATCTGGATATACAGGCACTTGGAATTGCTACGAAATTTTGATTTTCTTTTTAAAGAAAGGAAAGAAGATCTCTTATGGGTTATTAACAGGGTTAACATGGTGTCTATACCAGTTCCTGCCAAAGGTCATCCTGTTCCATCAAGCCTGATAAAGCTAATCTGGCCGTCAGCAGTGATGCAGACAGCCCACTTCATAAGCTGTTGTCCCATATGCTACCACGCATCAGAACTTTTCAAAATACCGTATACATGACAAACAACTTCTGCTGTAAACTTGCCAACACATCTTCATTTTTGTTGATCTATAAAAATTTTTGTTGGTTGCCATGCAGCAGAAGGATCATGGTATTAGTTAGCATTGCCTACACATCTGCAGAAGGAGTTGTTACAACAGGTAATCCCTGGGTTACTTTATTTACAAGCATACCTAAAAGATACAGCGGGTTCAGTTTCCCACCCCCACAATGCCACTATTGCAGTAAAGTGACTCAGTTGAACTTTTTGGTTTCCCAGTGCCTAGAAAAGTCTACTTGGTATGCAGTAGCATTGTAGCTTTAAAAAAAAAAAAAAAGAATCAGTGCACATACCTTAATTTAAAAAATGCTAACCATCTAAGCTCCCAGTGAGTTGTTAATGACCGGTCACCATAGCAAATGTGATCATATTGAAAAAGTTGGAAATATTTCCAGAATTACCAAAATGTGATACGGAGACATTGAAATGAGCAAACGCTGTTGGACAAATGGCACCAGTGGACTTGCTTGACTTACACATCTTCAATTTGTAAAAAACAAAAACCCGGCCATGTCTGCAAAGCACAAGAAAGTGAAATACAATAAAAGGAATATGCTTGTATTTGTAAGCACCAAGTCTTTGTAGAAAAGAAGACTCTTAGAAAGCAAGGAGGCTTTCCCAGCTGGAAAGCTTTGATATGAGAACAAGTTCTGCCAGTAGTTAGCTGTGAACACCCCCAGGGCTGGTTTCCTCTCCTTTAAACTGAGGAATTGGGGGTGCCTGGGTGGCTCAGGTCATGATCTCACAGTTCATGGGTCCAGACCTTGCGTCAGGCTCTGTGTTGACAGCTCACAGCCTGGGGCTGGCTTCGGATTCTGTGTCTTCCCCTCTCTCTGCCCCTCCCCTGCTTGTGCTCTGACTCACTTTCAAAAATAAACACCAAAAAAAAATTTTTTTAATAAATAAAATGAGGAATTGGATAAAATCATATCATCAGGCCAATCACAGCCCAGTCTCTAATTCCAGATTTCCCACCTCATGTTTTGTTTTGAATTCCTTTGTAATTAATTACTGGAAATTCCAAGGTTTTCTTTTTCTTACAAGGTTTTCTTTTCTTTCTTTTTTTTTTGGAAATTCCACCTGACTGGCTTATCCTCAGTGTTGATCTGGAGAATAGGAAACATTAAGGACAATAGGACTCCCAACCAAGAAGTCATAATCCGAGTAGATTAGTCCTCCACAACAAAGACAGGGATTAGAGAGAATTTGACAGAGCTGTGACTGTCACCTCCTAAGCAAGTAATCGCATCGTACCTTTAGACAGTCAGTGGGATGTAATCAGCTCTTCATCACGTTAAGTGATTAAATGGCTTCTGGGATTTTATCCTTTAATATCTCCACTGATCAGTTGGTTTTCCATAAAAGTTGAGCCTGGCGCAGGCCAGCAGGAGAACAGAGTGTCTTCAACTGACCTGTCCAGGAGGGAGGCTTTGTCTAGCATGCCTGTGTCCCTTCTCCCAACTGATGCTCCGCAGAGCCTCGTGAATTGCTGCTTTGTGAGGCCACCCAGCGGTAAATGCCAAAGAGACTGGAAACCACATTTGAGGCCTTGTAAACAGTGCCAAGAACTGTGAGCTGTTGGCTTTCTAGGAGTTTTCATCGGACGTGGGGATTTTTGTCTTCTCCAGCAATGGTGTGGGAGACCATAGTGCCCTTACAGATGCGGGTTCCCCACCAGGAAGCTGAAAGAGGCGCAGCCTCCACTGTTGCCCAGGGCAGGGCACCAATTCTCAGGGGCGGCTATGAAACAGTATGACCTAGAACAAACCAGTCACCCCCTGGGTGTGCCAGTTTTCAAGTGGCCTGGCAGCCATGTTTTCAAAAAAATATATCCAGATGCTCTGTGTTGCTGCCTTAGAATCTTCGTGCAGCATGTCAGTGTACAGATATGTCGGTAGATCTTTACACTTTGCTTCATTAAATCTCTCCAAGTGTGCTGGTGTCTGGAACATGCCCAAGGGAACAAGGGACATTTTTAACGTATTAATGTCGGCATTCTTGTTTGCGCCAAGGTGGACAGCAACACAGCGCTGGTTGACAAACTGAAGCGATTCCAGCAGGAGAATGAGGAACTAAAAGCTCGAATGGACAAGCACATGGCAATTTCAAGGTAAAAATGGCCCTACTGTTCTGAGCTCCTCCTTTCCAGTGTTACATTCTTCCCACACTCTGCCCACGTACCTCTGGAAATGGGGTTGAAGTGTGTGGTTAAACAGGTGCTGATTTCCATGTGGAAAACAGGATTGGAGCCCTCCATGCTTTTACCGCAGTGACGTGGAGCAAACAGCTTGTCCCCTAAACAGGCAAGCCATCCCCGAGGCCCTTGGCTTACTGACTCTTAGAGTGGTTTCAGAGAGGGAGCACCCAGGAGCAGCTTGCAGACAGTCCTACGACGGGGAGAAATTTGTGGCAGGGGCAGCCAGCCCACTATGAACTCACCCCCAAAGGTGCTGTTCCTGTGGCTCATGTACCCAGCGTGTCTCCACCAGCCAAGCTCCCACGTCTTGTAGCTCCATGCAGGACTCCCTTTTGTTTCCAAGAGATTGTTTTGGGGGCTCCAGTGGTAAGAATTTTTGGGGGGCACCTGGGTGGCTCAGTCAGTTGAATGTCTGACTTTGGCTCAGGTCACAATCTCACAGTTTTTGAGTTCAAACCCTGCATCAGGCTCTGCGCTGACAGTACAGAGTCTGCTTGGGATTCTCTCTCTCCCTCTCTCTGCCTCTTGCTCACTTGTGTTCTCTCTCTCAAAAATAAACATTTTTATATAAATTTTTTAAATATTTTTGAGAGAGAGCAAGAGTGTGAGTGGGGGAGGGGCAAAGAGAGGGTGACACAGAGTAGTAAGCAGGCTCCAGACTCTGAGCTGTCAGCAAAGAGCCCGACGTGGGGCTCGAACCCATGATATGGGAGATGATGACCTGAACTGAAGTCGGATGCTCAACCGACTGAGCCCCACAGGCGCCCCAATATACTTTTTTTTTAAATGGTAAGAATTTTTTCAAGTTACTTTTAACCCAGATCCACACGGTCGGTGGCTCTTTTTTGTCTTCAAGGCAACTGTCCACCGAGCAGGCTGTACTGCAGGAGTCCCTGGAGAAGGAGTCCAAGGTCAACAAGAGACTGTCCATGGAGAACGAGGAGCTGCTGTGGAAGCTGCACAATGGGGACCTGTGCAGCCCTAAGAGGTCCCCCACGTCCACCACCGCCCCGTTTCAGCCCCCGCGGAGCCCTGGCTCCTGCCCCACCCCCGGCGTCTCACCCAGATGACCCCTCCTGGCAGCGGGGAGACTGTCGGAAGCATCTGTGACAGGCCTGCGGGACTGACCCCAACCACACTTGCGGGAGCACGCGCCACAGCGGCGGACGTGTAGGGACCACGCTGGAACTGGGCGGGCGCCGCCCCTGAGGCTCCTTCTGAGACTGGAACACCCTGGAGGGAGACTTGGACCCCGTCCAAGAGCCCCCTCCCCAAAGACCTCAGAACGGATCCTCAAGGACGGACAGACGGACGCTGTTGCACAAAGCACTTAAGGAACAAGAGGGGCTTGTTCATTGCCCTTTCCACCTAAGCATGGGGGGGGGAAAGAAAACTCAGGGGCCCATTAAGATAAAGATTTATACCCTTTATAATGTTCTTCACCGCCGACACCTTCTTGGGATTTTTGTTTTGGTCTGAGTGGGAATGCGTGAATGGAGTGGATGCGACAGACTGTCCTGTGTCTCCTGCTGCCTCCGGCGTCGTGTCCTGAGAGGCCAGCGCTGCACCCGGCTGGGTAGGTACCCCTCACCGAAGAGTGTGTGCGCTTCCGCAAAAGCCATAGGAGGAGCAGCAGCAATTGCTTGAATTAAGACTCTCTACCGCCAACTCGGCTCTGCCCTTGCCAGTGGGGAGCGGTCGGTAATGACCAGCGAGCTTGGACCGGCTCATGTCCCTGCAGCTCTGGGTCCTTCTGTGATACCTTGCCGGCAGTCTCTCGGTGTTCAACCGCATCAGTTCACACTAGCTCGGTTTTTTCCTAGGTTTTTAACCTCCCTACGTGAACCTAACATTATACTACAATCTATTTTCTCAGGCTATCAGCAAATATAAGAACCCTAATTTTTCTAAAAATCTGTATAAAGGAAAGGGCAGTACTGATGGGTTTGCTTCTGCCTTATTTTTACCTTGACCTGAGCTATCCCCACAGATTTAAACTGTTTGCTCTCCCATTACCTTCACTTTCCCCCCTTCCTCCTCTCCACGCCCCACTCCTCGCCAGAGCCACAAATGCAAACCTTCTATCTCCTACCTACTCTTTGGGACAAGGAATAGCTTTTCTAGAGCCAGCTCATCATCAAGGTGCCAAAACCACTTTCCAAACAAACTACGGCCTGGATCTGATGGTACAAATGTCAGGAAACCCTAGAGAGAGTGAAGAACAAGGCATTAGCGAGCTGAATGGATTAGAGGAGGAGTCAGTGCTCACAGATGAGTAGAGCATTGATGCAGTATTTAATAAAACATTCTGGGAAGATAACGGTAAGCTTCCCTGTACTCGTGGAGGAATCCTCCGATCCTTGAGGAGGTAGTGGAATGGCCAGTCAGTGGGTGGGAGATGTGATGGGTACCACTCCCTCTAAGTTGCAGTTCAATTTCTCTTCAGAACTTATTACCTCCCCCAATTCTAATACATTTAGAGGGAGGTAGAAGGAAGCGCTGTGGCTTGATCTCCCTCTCCCTGCATGTCAGTATTTACGAACCCGCGTCACTGTCCAGTGGCTGTACAAACAACCCCTATAGTGTAAGAACAGTTTCAGGATACTAGAGGTGGATATTTGAGTCCTCATTTACATGGACACTACATGGCAAGCTGAGATCCATGATGCATGGTGGTTTTTATTAGTGATTGTGTCTGAAGCCCTTAATCTCCAACAGTGTATTATGTCTGTTACCTTCCATGTTTGCTTCCGATAAATGTGAATTTAGGTTCACTGCCACCTTCTGGAATAGCTCTCTGCTTGCCCTTCTGAGTTGTTTTCAATGCCATTAGCCAAAGTTGGGTTTGCCATCCATCTCTTCGGCATGGTGACCCTTGTGCGATTCCCTGCTGTCCTCCATACTGTTTAGGTGTCCGGGGAAATCAACCTTACATAATTAATACAAAACGTCTCCAGAGAATGGGAGACGTTAGGAGAGAAGATAGGAAACAAAACAGAACTTTTAAGATTTTTTTCTTTCCAAACCAAATGTTCACGTAGGATGCAAAATGTTGGCACGTCATAAAAATAAGGATGTGTAAACTGTAGTTGTGCTCAGTTTGTAGTGTTGGAAAATGTATTTTACTTTGATCAAATAAATAATGCTGGAATATTCAACCTAAGGATTGCAACGTCTGACCTATGCCACCCTCCGAAGCGTCACCCGGTTTTTAGCCTTTCGCAAGGTACCTGTGACCATTTGTCTCCTCTTTAGCTGTTTCCCCAGGAGCTGCTAATGCAACCACACAGCTGCTCGTGGGCTGAAATCTGGTTCACAGAGCTGGACTCACAGGTAAGCTGCTCTCAGTTCCCAGCTCTGTGTATGGGAGAAACTTCAACTGATTTTAACAATTTCTGCTGCGTAAGGTAAGAAAATGAGAACAGCCAAAGTTTAAATATTTTTGAAGGTCGTAAAAAAAAAAAAAAGCCCAAATGAAGCTAAATCTTTCTTGAATCAGAAATCTACTTTATATTGAAAGTTAAAGTTTTAAAAAACACATGTTGTAGTTCTTACTGAATGACTCATCTAAAACTAGTACTTTTGGGTGTAGCAGCTTAGAAAAGGGTGGGAGTTTTTGATCCCTTCACATCGTTTTGCGTATATAATTGAACCGTATTTTACTCCATTTATATCTCTCTCATATTGTGGAATAGAATCTTGGGTATTGACCCGAACATTGCCCCCAACAAGTCCTTTTGGATGTACTTCAACCTAAAAAACAAACTTAGCCCATTTTGTATTTTTTACAAAAATTTGCCCATTTAATAGAAATGAGTATACAAAGTTGTTAACATCTATGCTTTTTTAATAAAAAGTAGAAATGCATATACGTAGGTAAGCAATCAAAATACATGCTTTCTGTCAGAGGAGTTAACACTTCTATTATTAGACCAGAAGACTTCCTTTTAGTTTGGATGTCTGGGTCTGACTCACAGGGCTGGGGGTGGGGTTTGGCACTGGACACCAGCCTCCGGCAAAGCATTAGGCAAGAGAACCCTGAAGCCGGTCATGTACACAGGTGAACTTCCCATCCATTCATTCGACTTCATTTTCCAAGTCAGGAAAACTCAACAGTGGTCGCTACTGTCGTCTCCCCTTGGAGATTCTGAGCAGTGCAAATGTAGTACCCTACATCAGTGGTCTCAAAGTCTTCGATGGTCATGATGCTCTGGGAGATTCTCGTGGTGTGCCCCAGTCCTCTGTGGATCAGCCGCCACGTATCTTGAATTGTCACGGGCCTTTCATCCTGTTGAATGACACCCCCACACACTGCTATAAACAGGTCCCATTCACCCAACACCGCAGGGTCATCTTACCAGTGCCAAACCCACGAGGACTGTGGTATGCATAGCACAGGGGAGCTTTTACAGTATACCCAAGCCTTAGACTGTTGGGAGAGCTCTTTTTGCTCTTCAGTAAGTTTCTACTTAATATGAAATTCTTCTGGAACCCCAGCAGCATAGAACGAGTATTAGGCAAGAACCCTAGATAAAAATTTCAACTGCTTCCCTCCTCACAGTGCCCACTCAATAGTTCTGTGATTCCAAAATTTACAGCCAGTAAAGCCTGAAGCCCTCACTAGGTAAGTGAACCAGAGCTCCCCAAGGTTCAGATTTGGGGAAGGGAGTGGTAGAATTCATCAGCTAGGCCAAAGGACTCCAGTGGGAGCTAAGTTGTACCAAGCATGGATAACACCATGCCCTGGATGACATAATTCCCTATTTCTAGAAAGTGAGATGGTCACTTTGGAGATGCTATGACCAGCTTTGGTGACAGGAATCTAGTGTCTTCTGGATTCTTTTTGAACAGGGTTGTAATAGTACCAGTATTACTACACTTTCTGCTCATAAAACAGAAAACAAAACACTTCTGTTGAAAGTCATAGATGTCTTTGAAGTGTGATCACATATTTTAACAACAAGGACCTACTTACGAGGAAAATACTTTTCTCCAGGGAAAGTTGTTTTCCACCAATCACAGCCACTAAGCCAGAAGTGCATTGGCTACTGAGCATGTCTGAGGAGCCAAATCTTCTCTGGCAATGAAGGGATTATTCCGTGCTGGTGGCAAAGCTGTTTATTTTAGTGAGCAAAACAGACACGGAGGCTAAAAGTGCGGGTGTTGCTCTTCTGGAAAGTCTATTTTAAAATGATCTCTGGCCTCACAGCACCTCTTTGCCAGGACCCAGGTTTATATGCCCATTTGGTGGATGTCCTCGCCACAGAGCATAGCTCGTAGGGAGAGCTCACTCCAAGGGAGACCAGTCGGCCTCCAAATGACCCAGAAATGAGGGTGGAGAAAGAGAGAGCCCCCCTCCTTTCCCTTTCAGGCTCCATCCATGCTTAAGGGTTATGAAGAAAAATAACACATAAGGGAGGGACACTGAACTGCCTGATGGACCCCACTTTTTTTTCCCCCTGCCCTTTAAAAAAGCCACTTGTAAATATACTGCAACATCTTAGAAAACAAGTAAACCCTGGCCTCTGATACAGTTTCACACATTTCTCACACTTCCTAAGTTATGATCTCTTCACTTGAGGGTGTGGCTGGGGGACAAAACTTAACTTACTGAGCTGGCTGAGGCAGGGGCACGGCCCTTACCTTCTGCCCTGGAAAGATCCACCGGAATTCCACCTCGACATCAGGCTCCCCCAGTACAGTGCAGAGGATGCTGATGTCATCCCCGCGCCTCACTTTGTTTGAAGACGCCAAGATGGTTGTTGACGGAGGGCCTCTAGGAACTGGAAGGAGACAGGGAACGTGAGACAGAATCCATGAGTATGATGTTGAAGACAAACCTCAAGGCACATTCTGTGCTTCGAACTGGAGCTGTAACATTTCTGCCTTCTTTCCAGCTTCCCAGCCAGTTTCAGGCCTACACCATCCCATCACTTCCGGTTTCCTGTGCAGCCTCCTCTCCACACTGGCAGTCCAGAATGGGGGGGGGTCCCCCAGATCCCCCAGACCCAGCCATTACGTTTATATAAAGTGAAGAGGACAAACGTTGTGGGAATAAGAAAGGGAAAGGGGCGCCTGGGTGGCTTAGTCGGTTAAGCGTCCGACTTTCGCTTGGGTCATGATCTCGCGGTTCGTGGGTTCGAGCCCCGCGTCGGGCTCTGTGCTGACTGCCAGCTCAGAGCCTGGAGCCTGTTTCAGTCTGTAACTCCCTCTCTCTCTGACCCTCCCCTGCTCACGCTGTCTCTCTCTCTCTCTCCTAGAAATAAATAAAACATTTAAAAAAAAAAAAAGAAAGGAAATAAAACAGTTGAGGGAGAAGAAGGTGCTTGTGGGGAGAGAATGAGAAAACGTAGAGAAGGCAGGCTGGAAGGAGCGAAGAGGACCAGACAGGTGTGTGCTGTGCATCCTCAGAAGGAAAGGGGTCAAGTCTGAATCTAATGGAAAAGGATGTTCGCAGGAAAGGTACAACTACTCCATCTGTTTGCTTTACTTCAGAGCATTTTAGAAATATTTCATTGGTGTCAGTCCGCTGAAGTAATTTGGATGGCAGATTTGAGCAAGCCAATGGGCTAGGAGCGGGGGCTACAGCAGCAAACAGCACAGACATGGTCTCTGAGCCCTGGGGGGCCTCTCTTCATGCTCTGGAGGAGGCAGACACTAAACAAATGACTGTACAGTTAATGTTAAACTTGAGTTGCACTACGAAGAAGACCAGTAGGCTTTTCATGTTCAGAATAGGCCGAAAAGCAAGACTGGCTTCCTTGAGGGACCAATGTTTGAACTAAAAACCTGAAGGGTGAGCTTCCCAGGCATGGAGGGAGAAGCCGGAAGGGACCCGCAGCCCGGGGATCACAGTGTGTGAGCCTCCACGGTGAGGTGGATGAAGGCCAAGGGGCTGCAGAGTGGGGAGGAGGGCAGAGGGCACCTCAGCCCACATGGAAGATTCTGACTAGAGTTCTAAGAAAAGTGGAGCCCAGGGGCACCTGGGTGGCTCAGTCTGTTAAGCATCTGACTTCAGCCCAGGGCAGGATCTCATGGTTCATGAGTTTGAGCCCCCCCACCAGGCTCTGTGCTGACAGCTCAGAGTCTGAAGCCTGCTTCGGATTCTCTCTCTCTTTCCCCCTCTCTGCCCCTCCCTGCCCCATACTCGGTTTCTCGAAAATAAACATTAAAATGATCACATTTTAAAAAATTCAATTTTGGCGCGCCTGGGTGGCTCAGTCTGTGTCCGACTTTGGCTCAGGTCATGCTCTCACAGTTCGTGGGTTCGAGCCCCGTGTTGGACTCTGTGCTGACAGCTAGCTCAGAGCCTGGAGCCTGTTTCAGATTCTGTATCACCCTCTCTCTCTCTCTGACCTGCCCCTGCTCAAGCTCTCTCTCAGAAATAAAACATTTTTTAAAAAGTTCAATGTTTAAGGGAGAGATTTGAGCATACTTCAATTGCTTCAAGAAGTGAGGAATTAGACCAATTGGAAGAGACTGAATTTACACAGCCATGGGATTTTTCCAGTAGCTCTCGTCATGGAGAAGGGGTACAAGCGTGTTCTCTAGAGCGGAATTTCCCTGGACAGTGGGAGGAGAACAGGCAGGCAAGGCATTGAGGGCGCGGGCAGAGAGCATGGCAGTGGCAAGCCCTGGAACCCAAGCTGGGTGGGCAGGGAGGGCAGGAGGCCAGTGGGGAGCGCAGGGGCAGATGGTGAAGATGAGGACAGACACAGAGGGGTCAGTGAACACTGAGCAACAATCTGGGCAAGGATGAGGTGGTTCATCACGACAATGTCTGACTCAGTGAGTGATTCGCATGTGGGAGCAGATGTGGCTGCGGGCAGGCTGATGGTGCAGCTGAGGGAGGGGTCCTTGAGGCGGAGGGTCAAGACGGTCAGTGGACTAGGCTGATAGCTCCAAGCGGATGTTGACATCACCCAGTGATGAGGAGGACCAGGAGCTAAGAAGGGGAGTGAATGGAAAGGAGAAGAGAAAGCTGATGGGGCCACAAGACTCGGAGGAGCAGAGGTTCCTGACAGAAAATGAGAGCACAGGGTGAGGAAGGGGGCATAGACATAAGAAGAACTTGACCTTAGTTGGGGAGGGATGGTGCCCTTAGGAGACCACAGATTTTGATTACAACAAAGAGGATGCTCTCATCAGAGACAGTGTTCTAAGAGGCTGGATGAACTGGAGAAGCGCTGATCCGTCACACAGAGATAGTACTGGAGCGAACAATGGGTGAAAGGAGTCCAGGGGTATTAGCTCAGGGTCACAGGCAATTCTAGAAATGGCAGTGCAACAGAGGAGCCTTTAAGAACAGCATTCTGTGCCCCCCAATTTCCATCCACAGTTGGGAAGAGCAGTGTCTGATACCGGCTAGCTGGAAGGGACTACTCCTGACACTCGTAGGCGCAGGCTTACCTTCCACGTAGAGTAGTTGGTACTTGACTGAGATCTGGGACTTGCCCCCAGCCTCCGCTTTGCAGTAGACCACCCCCTGCTGGTCAGAATGAGGTTGCAGATACACAAAGCCCCTCTTCATGTCGTAAACAATGTCTGTTCCATTGGCTGGGATTTCCTTGGCAGGGAACTCCCTGTGCAGGGTGACTTTGGCTGACAGGACAGTCACTCGACAAGGAACCACAGCCTGCCTGTCCCGGTTCAGGTAGACAACATCAAAGTAACTGGGGGAAGGGACAAAGAGTTCTCCTTTCTCTGCAAAGGGAAAGAGATTTATTTATTCTGGAGAAACAAGGTAAGAGTGCTTTAAGGATTTTTACATTCTTTGGGCACAGAGAGGAGACTGGCAATATACTCAGATACTGAGTCTTTACGCATAGAAAAAGCTGCTCTTCAATGCTTCTCCTTTTTTGTTAAAAAAAAAAAAAAGATTTTACTTCCCATCTCCTTAAAGGTAACAAAAAGCTATTGGTGGAAGACCAAGTCAGGCCCACGAATTCCCCTCCTAAGAAAGCTGAGGAGTCAGGTTTCCTTATGTTAAGAGCAGTTTTATAACCTGTGAACAGGGGCTGTTGGATGACTCAGTCAGCTGAGCCTCCGACTGCAGCTCAGGTCAGGGATCCCACGGTTCCTGAGTTCAAGCCCCACATCATCAGGCCTCAGTGCGGTCGGCACAGAGCCTGCTTCAGATCCTCTGTCTCTCTCTCTCTTTCTCTCTGCCCCTCCCCCACTGTGCTCTCAAAAACAAACACACACTTAAAAAAACCAAAAACAATCCTGGGAACAGCGTGCTATAACTCTGGAGACGTTAGCCCAAAGCCTGTGCTCAGTCACTGAGAGAGGCTCCCCAGCACAGCGAAGCCTCTGAGAGGCCTGGCTAAGGGAGGGCCCTGTACCCTTGCCTGACCTTACAGCCTAGAGGACCATGTTCCTGCCAGTTAATGGAGAGAGAATCAAGGAAGGACAGATGAGGAACCCACTAGCCTCAGCTTGTCTAACTGTGGTCTCAGAAGTTCTTATAGCCTGAAATTCTCCCTATATTTTTAAGTTTTAGATGATGGCATTGGCTCTTACAGAAATGAGAGAAACAAGAACTCGCCTGCTTGTACAAACATTCCTCAGAAGGGTCAAAGGGCTGTGGGTTCGAGTTCTGATTTTGGTTTTTTGTTTTCTGGCATGGCACATTAAATCCTCTGTTTTCTAGATGCTAGCGTCACGGAATACTACGGGAATTGCTAAGAGAAATCTTTGAACTTAAACATACTCCAACGTTTGTTCATTGTTTCCCACAATGTTCCTGTGGAATAATTATATAATGATTATTATAACAAATAATTATTCTTGGCTTTCTCCTTCACTAGCCCTCTTTGTGCCACACTCATGTGATGTTTGAGGTTGGGGACAGTATTCCTAGACACAACATCAAATGTCTTTGTGGGCCAAAGAGCTCTTTGGCTGTGAGTGCCAAGTTCACTGTCATGGAGGTCCTTCCCTGGCTCCGAGATCAAAAAGGAGTAGGTCATGGATCAATGAGTCTCCATCTTTTGCAAGGCTTCCTACCAGCCTGGGTGACGTGTGCCACCTTAAGGATAAACTGACTTTCAGGCTTAGTTACGGGGCACCGTGGTCAATGCCATTTCCAACACCTATGTGTTCACACAAAGTCTACGTGGCCTTGGTTGGATCAATTTCATCTCTGGGCTTCCACATCCCCATTTGGAGAGGAAAGACTCTAGGAGTAAAGATAGCTTTTGCTCAAAAGCACTTCAGGAATTTCTCATTGTAAGATTTTGAAGTAACTTTCTTTTAAGTTTTTATAGAGGAAACTGAGCCAATAAACAAAACTAGCAGCATAAGTGAAAAATCCAAATTCTAGAACACAAAAATGTGGTCTTACTTCTTGTTACTATAAAACAGTTTGAAAGAAGTGACCTCACCAGTTGCTTTAACAAACAGAAAAAAAAAAAAACTGTAGTAGATTCTATCCACCAACAAAAAACTTTGCTGAAGTTCATTTAAACATTTTAGATTACATATGCCCCCTTGCAAACATATTTGTATCTTTTCAAGTAGATGACGAGCATTACTTTAAGAAAACTAAACACATGGAAATTTGGATTTCCAAAAAAAAAAAAAAAAACCCACAGGCTATAAATTAAAATCCAAATTTCAACAAACTCTGTATTTAGTAAAGTGCTCATTAATGTGGTTTTACTACATTTGATCACTGGAGCCCAAGCCTTTTGGTATGAGAAAGCCCTACCACTGGTAATGTTCTCCTCCTTGAACTGGGCAGTTGTTATGTGTGTGTTCATTTGAGGATAATTTATTGAGCTATATACTTGTGTAGTTTTCTTTGTATATATTATACTTCAATAAAAAGGAAAAAAACCTGAAACCCTCTCAGATAAAGATTAAATATAATATGGGACAGTGGCTTAATCAAAAATTGCACAAATGAACAACAGTTGAAAAGAGGCTTCACAGTGTTTGCAATCAAACTCTGGGAGACATACAAACATAATGAATGCCAGACGTTTCTCTATGTGGGTCATGGGGAAGCATATGTTCTGAAAGAATTGGAGCCCAGCAGCGGGAGGCTCAGCTTCCGCAACAGCTCATCTTGGTTTTGCAAACCCACCCATGCCTGGAGAGACAAATGGTAAACCCTGTACTGAAAATCCAGTTGGCCTCTTGGCTTGGGGTTGAGAAGAGAGAAAATGATACAACCTATTAGTCTGTGTCCCTTTTTGACTCAAGTTCCTTTACAATTGAAGTAAATCGTTTAATAAATATTTTAGCCTTCCTTTGATTCACTAAAGAGCTTCCCACAAATTAAGAACAAGGACCTGGTCCCAAAACTCAAAGACAGCCCTTAACCCTAATGGGACATTCGGCTCAAGGGAAGGAAGTCTTTGGTTCAAAATTTCAAGCCAAAACCCAATCTTTTAGAAAGACGTGACAGTGCTAACCATGGCAAAGAATCTTCATTCTGTGATGTGAAATGTGGTATCAGTCCTTGTCCAGAATAAAAGGCTGTAAGGGCACATGAGCAAGTCTGTGCAGCACGTTCCAGAATGAGGATCAGAAGGGATTACCTGTGAACAACTGTTAGCAATTCTCCCGGCAACACCAGTGATGCTACCCGGTGTCTTTCTGCCTGTCTATCAATCTACCCACCACCTTGTCCTAGAAATGGATTAAGGCAGTAAGAACATTAGATCCTAGGTCAGAAAAACAGGGGCTGACTCTTGACTCCCCATTACCAGTCATGGAACACTGAACAAGTCACCTTGCCTTTTAAAGTCCCAGTGTCTGCATCATTATTTCTAAAATAGAGATGGTCGAGTAGCTTCTACTTATTTCCTAGGGGTGTGGCAAACACAAAAGGAGATCCACATGACTTCAACATTATAGAGCGCTCGCTGCTAATGCATCTTCTGGCGAGCTGTGTGCATGGGAGGGAAATACAGGACATTTGCTAGCATTCGTTAGTGGCCAGGGTAGAACATAGTTTGGGTCCCAGGCCTCAGTCACAGTAGATCTGAAGGGTGGAGGGATTCAGGACATAGACAAGGCTCCTGAAGGCCCCTGCCTGGACACTAAGGACGCAGTCTGGCTTTACCAGAGTTGCCAGGACAAGAGTAGCTCCTGGCGGCTGCATCTGTAAGATTGCTGAAAGCTATTCCTCACCTCTGAGGCTGTTGGAGAACATCATACCCCAAACCTCAGAGTTCAGCCGGCTCTGCAGAGTGAGCTATTCCTCAAGTGTCTGCTTCTCCAGGAGCAAGTTTCACCTGGCAGACACATACCTGACACTGCAGCCAAGACCAGGTCTCCACTCCGACCTGTGCGTGTCTGTGCCCTTCATGCAGCACAGGGATGGGGGCGGGAGCCACATGGCCCACAGGCTTTGGGAATGGTGCCCCCAAAATTTCAGCTCACAGCATGCTGAGAGCAAATATGAGGAGGCCTTTAGCTATGCACTGTATGACCGTGGAGGCTCTAGAAAGGAGATAATGGGTCCTGAGAGCACAGTGACTGAACGTCCACAGCAATGCTGCCCAGGAGAGCTTTCTGTAATGAGAGAAGTGTTTCCTGTCTGCAATGTCCAGGAGAGCCATGGGCCACATGTGGCAATGGAGCACTCGAAACAGGGCAAGTGCCCCTCAGAAATTGAGTTTTAAATGGTTTAATTTTGAAAGATTTCTACTTAAATGCAAATAGTCGCACATGTCTAGTGGCTGCCATATTGGCCAATGTAGGTACAGGCTCTGGAATCAGACAGCCTGTAAATCCTGGTAATGCCACTTACCTGTACGACCCAAAGGATGTATTTCATCTCTCTAGACCTCTGCTTCGCCATGTAAACAACGGAAATGACATAAGGACTTCCCCTGGAGGGTCACTGGGAGACTTCCATGAAATAATGGACATACGCTGAGAGAGCCTGCCGCACAGGGAGTGCTCGGATTATCACTGTTAGGTACTCGGCACACGGTGGGAACCTAGAACTCTGGGCCGAGTCCAGAATTCTGAAGAATCCCACCGACACGCCAAATGGTTTACCTGTAAAAAGGATGTAGGTGGAGCCGGTTTTGGTCTCGTCCTTCCTGCAGATGTAGCCCTGACAGAGCTGTCCCCAGCAGCTAAACTCGCCCGTGTCCGCGGCCGTGGAGTTGACCAGAGTCAGCTGCCCATAGCGCTCATGCTGCCTCACGCTGTCAATGGAAGCAAAGCCCGCTCACACCGGGGCTGGGGGCCCGCAGGCGGCCCCCCGGCTCCGCTGTCCCCGCATGCAAGTCCCCCATGCTCTGGGCAGCATGGCCTCTCTCAAGTGCCACCAACTAGGAACAGCATGTTTGGGGGGAAAGTGTGTGGAAGGGTAGGGGGTAGTCAGAGAGAGAAGCTTCTAAAACGAAGCAAAAAATGACAATTATGTTTTATAACAAGAGATTCTCTTCCACTTCAGAACTGGTTTCCTGAAGTAAAATCACTGGTGCGTTAGCAAGGCAGCCACACAAAGTCAGCCAAAAACCCCTGGCCAGGTGTTTTGCTTTCACGTTTGCTCCTAATGAGCCCATTTAAAGAGCAGTCAACGTGAAAGAAAGCACACAGCATTTTGGCCAGTGTGCAAAATCTCTTGGATCAATAAGGGTAAGTCTCTGAATATAAGCCTGGGATCTTTGAGATGCCACATTTTGTAATAAAAATGAAAACTCTGAGGGCTCCTAGGTGGCTCAGTCACACAAGCATTTGACTTAGGCTCAGGTCATAATTTCACGGTTCATGGGTTCGAGCCCCACATCAGGCTCTGTGCTGACAGCTCAGAGCCTCAGGCCTGCTTCAGATTCTGTGTCTCCCTCTCTCTCTGCCCCTCCCTAGCTCATGATCTGTCTGGCTTTCTCTCTCTCAAAAATAAGTAAACATTAAAAAGTAAATAAAAACTTTCCTTTGGGGAAAAATGCTCAGTTGCTAAGATGCTGAGCCCCAATTATGCAGCCCACCTCTGGTACAGTGCTTAGAACTTTTGAGCATTTAACTTTTCCTCTGACCTCACACTATTATTACTTCTACTTTTCTCATTTTGTATCTCTTGTATTTGTAGTTTGTTGTATGTGAATATATTTGCAAACTGCTTCAGTTCTTTCTGGAATGAGGAGGAACATAAATATTAATACTAAACTCTATTATTAGCTGAGGGTAATGGTGATTAAGTATATTGTGTTGTGACAGGAATCCAGATGTATCATCAATGGGACACATATTCCCCTGCGGTTTATGAGCCTCTGAGTGTGGGCACACCAAAATAAATGGTTTTAATCCGAGGATGCATCTCAAATAGCCAAATGGCTCAACCCTGTGAGATCCACATACTTCTGTGATGTAGTGGAGACTGTCCGGTTGTATTGTGCAACAACATCAGCGTGGTAGCCACGCTAAATTTAGCAAAGAACCAAATGTCTGGTTGGTTAGTCCTAAACACAGCCCCGCTCTGGTTCACCGCTGAAGAGCTGCCTTGCCCACCAGTGCCTTCGCACTCCCACACCATCAACTACCTCCTTTCAATGGAACGGAAATCTCTCCTCCTTCAGGAAGCTTTTAATTAGAATCAACTCTTGCTTTCTCCTAGTGATGTAATTACCTCCCTTGTTCTGTATTCCTCAGACACCCATGGCTTCCTGTTATTACAATGGATGGTAAAAACTCTGAGGGCAGGGTCTGGGCCATATTTGTTTTATATTCCCTAAGCAACAAATCTGTGCAGAGTACACAGTAAAGATTTTCTAGAAATGATTGGACTGAAATTGAACTGAACCACAGGATTGGAACTGGGAAGAAGCTTAAAGAGAAGGCACCCATCCAGTGATGACTGGGAAAGAAGAAACAAAGAAAAAAGAAAAAGGCATCCAGCTCCCAGCATTGCAGATGAAGAAACGGAGTCTCAGAAAGAAGTGACTTCCCTGAGACCTACAGCTGGTGGATACTGAGTCAATTACATATGTCAATTAAGTATGTACTAAATAGTCACTCGTTAGACAAGCAAACACAAAGAAAGTTCTGCATGCTATACCAGATTCATTGCATTATTCTAATTATAGCTTAATTACACATAATTGCAGACGAGTAGTAATTATTGTGAAAACCACTACAACAATGACACATAATACACTCCCCACATTGGAGATAACACAGCAAATAAAAAACAGTGGACCTCAAGGATATTACAGCCCAGGTAGGTGGTTAAAACTAATACACATGAAAGGATCAGAGAATAAGGGGTATTCAAAACAAGGACAATAGGAATTCAGACAAGGGATTCATCCCTGTGGGTTGGAGAGGCTGAAGGCAGCTTTGAGGGGGAGAGATCAGACATGCTGGACTTTAAAGGTGGGGGTGGGGAGGCAGGGGCAGTGAGCTCCCTTGCTCAGGAAACTACAGTCCGCAGAGGGCGGGGACGGACCTGGTCTGCTCTTTTTACTGCACGGCCACAGCCTGAGTGCATGGTGGATGGAAGGCACTCAATACTGATTTAAGGATTTAACGTATTCGGGGGGCCTGGGTGGCTTAGTCGGTTAAGCGTCCGACTTTCGCTTGGGTCATGATCTCACGGTTCGTGGGTTCGAGCCCCGTGTCGGGCTCTGTGCTGACTGCCAGCTGAGAGCCTGGAGCCTGTTTCAGTCTGTGACTCCCTCTCTCTCTGACCCTCCCCTGCTCACGCTGTCTCTCAATCTCTCTCTCCTAGAAATAAATTTAAAAAAAAATAAATTAAAAAAAAAGGATTTAACGCATTCACCACAGAGGATACAGAGGGAGGGGGTTGGGAGGCCCGGGGCATTTGGCTGAGAACAGGCATCAGGGACCAGGTTTGGAGGTGGGAAGTGATGACCACTTTAGCCAGGGCACGAGGTGGATGTGGGACAGGCAGGAGGAAGGGGGGAGACTGAGAGCCCGGTTCTGTGATGAACAGCACAGCAAGTGCTGGGCTGGGCACCCGCAGAGGAACAGAAGCAAATTCAAGGCATACTTTTGACAGACTGGGTATAAGAAAAGGAAGAAAGAGCTTTATCAGTAATGACCACTCGATTTGTATTTCTGTGTTAGAAAGATTGGGGCTTTAACCAATTGAGACAGAATCGCTGAGAAGAGAAAGGAGATTGGGGTAGGCAAAATCAAAAATCCACCATTGGAGATTTTGAATTTGTGATGAAATGTGGGTCACTGAAGTGTGGATGTCAGTTGATGTGGCACTTGGAAACACAGGCTGGGGCACGGAGGAGACAAAACGGCACCAGATTTGTAATTGGTGGAGTCATCTACAGAGGAGTAAGAGAAGCTAAAACAAAGAATGAACTCAACAAGAGAAAGCATCGAAAACAAAGAGAAGGTTGAAGACAAAATCTAGATTCAAACTAGGAGTCCAACAGGGCAAGAAAAGGTAGAGAGAAAACAGAAGAATCAGGAAAGGGTATCATCAAAAAGGAAGATTCAAGAAATGGATGCTTGAAAGCATCAGATGCCTTTAATAGAGATTCATGCCCCTCCCTCATCCCCCACCCCTACTTCATTTGGCAGAATGAAAATTTTTGGCAATGACCAAAAATGTAATTTCAATTGTGAGGATAGAGTTGACTTTCAGCAGATAAGAAATGGAAAGGTGGAAAGAAAACAGAGGTGGATATCTTCCTAGGTAGACCAAAATATCTGTCCACATTCCCTGTAGAGCTCAGAACTGGGGTACAAAATCAGTATGTGATTAATCAACATATCGAGCACCTCCTGTGGACCCAATATTTGCTAGCACTGTAGTAATAGAAAGTACTAGATGCGACTCCTACCAAGAAAGGAATTGGGCACAAAGAAATTTAGCACTTAGGAATAACCCTACCACCATGAAATCTGCACACTGTATCTTTAGCAGGATTGGGGGTGGAAGGAAGGAAATGCACTGGAAAACATTTCTGAATTTTTCCACCCCCTCTTGTATGCAAACAATATAAAACAGGAAACAAACTGTTTAGCAGGATTACAGTTTAAATGCCTGGATTTGAAATGTCCGTTTCTTCTAATGGCCTCACACAGCTCCGGCAGCAGTTTTTCTAAAGAGATGGACTATGACCTATGTTTCTCTGGAGGCAGAGTCTGCACGAAGAAATGGAGACAAGGATTCAATGCGCCCTGCAAATCACTGGGAGACCCTCACACAAGTACTCTCCCCTTCTCTTTTATAACACTTAACAAATCCCCAGGAATGGAATGGTGGATGGTGTAAAGTTTAAGTGGAGGAAAAAAGGTGCTACATCAAAGTGCCCCAAAAAGTGTATTTAAGATGAGTAGAATTTACACTGATTGGAGGTAGCTCTGAACATCCTAGAACACCTCAGCTTAGGTCTTTCTCTTCCAAACGTGCCCTTCCAGACCTGGCTCACAGTAAGCTCAATGAAGGACAAGTCAAAGTTTCAAGAGTATTCAAAATTTACAACCATGTATGTGCGTGCATGCATGTGTGAATGTCTTCCATTGGGGTCCTGTGGCCTTTACAGTCCACTCCCATCAATGGAGGCTTGAAGCTTCCAGCATGTTGCCCATCCTACTCTTCTCTGGAGGCGGTAGATAGGGAGGTTCTATCTTGGGATGGCATAGAGGAGGAGGTTGACAGCTCTCAAAGTTAGGGACCACTGTTGACCTCACCTGGGGCAGTGACCAGGTAACGGTGGTAGGGTCCATACTCCTATCCTTCC
Source organism: Proteles cristata cristata (assembly GCA_017311185.1). Taxonomy (NCBI): domain Eukaryota; kingdom Metazoa; phylum Chordata; class Mammalia; order Carnivora; family Hyaenidae; genus Proteles; species Proteles cristata. The sequence continues at coordinate 409,985 of JAESUZ010003255.1, forward strand.
TCCAGACTCTACAAGCCAAAGGCAGAAGGTAAGCCCTTAATTACAAAGTAACTAGTCATCAGTCCCATAAATACTTAATGATCATAAGCTAAATGGGAGGTTCTGAAGTGCAGAGTAAGAGACACAATGATATTTAAGTAGTTTACTGCTCTCAAGTTACCCCCATACAAAATGCCATGGGAAGCCCAATGAGGGTAACCAGGCAAAGCTTCAGGGCTGAGAGCATCTTGGGGGAAGAGAAGGACTCTTCACAGGCACAAAGTAGAGGGCATGCACTCCACAGGAAAGAGATCCCCTGAAAAGAGACAAAAGGCAGTTTGGTTCATGTCAAAGAGATCTTTGACTGGAACACAGGTGGGAAGAGGCCGATGCTGACGGTCATGGGAGGCATAAGATCCTGCACTTTGGAGACACAGTGACGGGATTCAAACCCCAACACGACTTGAGATTCCTTAGCCAAGAGACGTGGAGCTCATGCCTGCCACATTCTGGCTACACTTAGGAGTGCAGGCATTGCGCTAAGCGTTTTGCATACGTTCAAGACCTAGAACAGTGCCTGGCACAGAGTAAGTGCTTAATACATTTTGGATACTGCTATTATGATGGTCCTCTAGTTTTCATGACCACATTAGGATGGAGGTACAATTTTTCCTTTTACTGATGAGGACACTGAAACTTAGAGAAGTACCTTGTCCAAAGTCTTCCAACTGGGAACAGTAGAGCTTCTAATCCTAGCGTCACAGACTCAGCTTACAAATGTTCATAAATAAAAAGGGCATGGATTTCCATCCTACTGAAATGAAATCCAGGAATTGTGACTAAGAGATGGTGCCTCTAACTGGCTTGCAAATCCCCTTAAATAATGACACACGCATACACACACCACAATAAAAAACATGGTAGATATGGTTTTAGCTGAGTAATATTTGTGATAGTCTGTTTTCTATTTAAACAGCCAATTAACAGTTCACTAAGTGGAGCATCTGGGTGGCTCAGTCGGTTAAGCATCTGAATGCTTAATTTTGGCTCAGGTCATGATTTTACAGTTCATGAGCCCCACACTCAAAGAAATAAACATTTAAAAAACCAATTCAGTGAGTAATTGAAGAGAACAGGGCAGGAAAACAACTAGTTATTAAACATCTACGCTATAATGGACAGAACTTGAGGTGCACATTACTTTCTCTCAATCCCATGAGATGGAGATGGTCAAACTAATAATAATGGCTAAAACGTAACTAGTGCTTCATATGTGTTAAGTACTGTTTTAATCCCATTAAAGATTCTGACTGATTTCGGGGCGCCTGGGTGGCTTAGTCGGTTAGGCATCCGACTTTCGCTTAGGTCATGATCTCGCGGTTCGTGGGTTCCAGCCCCGCGTCGGGCTCTGTGCTGACTGCCAGCTCAGAGCCTGGAGCTTGTTTCAGTCTGTGACTCCCTCTCTCTCTGACCCTCCCCTGCTCACGCTGTCTCTCTCTCTCTATCTCCCCTAGAAATAAATAAAAAACATCTAAAAAAAAAAAAAGATTCTGACTGATTTCATCCTCATAAAACATTATGAAACAGGTGCTATTGAGGAGCCTGAAATTAAGTCCTCCATTAGAAACAACCTCAGGCTGCATGGAGTCCCAGTTCCAGGAAAAGCCTCAGCTGAAGCCCCCCTCGGACCGCCCTCGGATCTGCCAATCAAAAGAAATGTGTCACATTCCTGTAGTCTTGGAGAAGAGTCAGGGCTGGGAACTGCAGGTACTTTGTACAAACTTGCCAATCAATCACCGCTTGCAGAAGCCCCGCGTAGATTCTCTGAGCCCACCTCATAATTGGTCATTTTAAAAGCCTCTCAAAGGTCATGATTGGGTCCCGCCAAATGTAACGGACCCCTTGCAGATACTGAATGGTCAGAACGGTTACTATGCTGTTACTATGGGTGCTGTACAATTATGACTGGCGCTTATGTAATGATGCAAAACGTACAACGTGTGCACAGTAACGCCCCCCGCCCTTCCCCCATAAAACCCCTGCTCGCCACTGTTCGGGGCTTCACTTTGCTGCCGTGGCGCCGGGAGGCGGGTGAGCCCCTGCTCGAGCTTGTAATAAAGACCCTTTTGTTCTTGCATCGGTGCCGGCTCCTTGGAGGTCTCTGGGGACTCGTGATTCGGGCACAACACTATTATCCTCCCCAAGTTATAGTTGAGCAAACTAAGGCTGGAGAGGCTCGGTGACTTTCCCATGTAAGTACTGGAACCACAGGAGAAGGATTCGAAGGCTTCAATAATGTTCCCAGGGCCACTCAACTATATGAACCCAGATACTGTGTACTGGAAACCCTGTTGCCTCTATTGACATAAAAGAGAAGCATAGGGAGCAAGAGAAAAAGACGCAATCCCAAATCTGCCTTATTCAGCATGCACTTCAAAAACTAATTTGGTTTCTACCGTATACAAGGTGCTGTGCCAAGCATCAAAGGAGATAAAGATTCGTGTGTATTTGCTTGTTCACATTTCGAGTGTTTGTACACGGCCTTGTGTTTAAGCTTCTTTTTGAGAATGTGTCAGAAAATAATTGCTCTATGATATGCTGGGAATGGAGCCATATTGACAAAGTACAAACCTTGGGAAACAGACAGCTGGTAAAACATATCAAAGTTTCACAGTTTATGATTTAAAAGAGAAGGATGATGAAAGGAAATATGTCTGAGAAGCTAGTAGGGAACCAAATATGCAAAATGAGGAACAAAGTGAATACAGTTTCAATATCAGAAACTAAGCTGAAAAGTCCCTCCCTCTCTCTTGCTTTCTTCCTTCCCTCCCTGCCACTCTCTCACCCTCCCTCCCTCCACACTCCCCCCATCCTGTATGTTTGAGGACTGTCCAAGGACCTACTCAAAATCTTTGCAATACCACTACAGTACTTCTGTCCCAATAACAGTTTAGGTTAATGTTGGTGAATGTGACTCGAGACTTTTCTACGATGACGACTTATGCCAGATGCTTCGGTATTTTTAAAAAAGAAGTCATAGGAGGGGGCCAAGTTTACAGAGAAGGAAAACCCTGAGCTCACCTCTTCTCACAGACACAACAAACAACTACATAATAACAACTCTCTCCGGGAACAACCTAGAGACCAGCAGAGCAGCTCTGAAATAACTATAGATATAAAGAAGAAGCCACATTAAGAAGAGGGGAAGGGTCAAAGACATGGTGCAGTCAGGACCCATATCCCTGGCACAGAGAGGAGGCACTCCCTAAGGAGTAAGGGGCTCAAGCTCCACATCAGGTGCCTCAGCCGTAGGGACGTGAAACAGGAAGACAAGGCCCAATCATGTCTTGCTTTGAAAAACAGTAAGGTTTAATTAACTTCAAGAAAGCCAGAAACCATAGGAAGCCAAAACTCTACTTTTCAAGGGCTTGAACACAAATGACTCATACCAAGACCTATCACAGAGGCAGCAGTTTGGAAAGTGCCTGGGCCATATGTGAAAGAGATTTATTGACTAATTTTAAGGCATGGACAATAGAAGCAGGGATGTGTAGGAACGTTCTTTAGGAAGGGAAGGCTGGTAGGTATCATTTTATTTTACTCTCCCTCTATCTAGCTGGGCCAGCACTGGTGGGTGCCGTCTCTGACACATTCCGTTTACCTTGCTAGCACCACTCACTCCACCTCCACATTCCCCTGTGGACCCAACTGACCAGTAACTGCCCCAGCCACATGGCTGCCACTCTGCCACACCCAGGAGGTGGCCTCAGTTAGGACGGGTAGTCCCCACTGTGACTCCACTATGCCCTGCCACACTTGGTGAATAGCCTTGGCCTGGACTGCTACCCCTCAACGTGAATCACACACTGGGTGGCTCAGTCAGTAAAACATCTGACTTCAGCCCAGGTCTTGATCTCACTGTTTATGGATTCAAGCCCGCATACAGCTCTGGGCTGATGGCCCGGAGCCTGGAACCTGCTTCAGGCTCTGTGTCTCCCTCTCTCTCTGCCCTTCTCCCACTTGCACTCTGTCTCTCCAATATAAATAAACATTTTAAAAAAAGGTTTTTTTAAGTGACTTACACCAGGAGGAAGGGGAACCTGCCACAGACTCCAGTACAACCACAAAAGCCACAAAAGGTCCTTACAACCCTGGTCACCACCAACCCTGCAGCAGCTAGAGCCCAGCCACAAGAAGGTGCCTACAGATCACACAGGGTCTACCCTGAGCTCTGGAGAGCCTGGTTCTGGTGATCCTAGGAGGATTGCTCTTCTGGACCCCAGAGGACACCTACTATTTAAGACCATTTCTTCAGGACTGAGAGACATAGTCGATCTATCTAATATATAGAAACAAACAGAGAGTCAGACAAAATGAGGAGACAGAGGAATATGAAAGAAACCTCAGGTAAAGAACTAAATGAAGTAGAGATAAGCAATCTACCTAATAAAGGGTTCAAAGTAATGGTCAGAAAGGTGCTAACCAGGCTCAGAAAAATAATTGATGAACACAGTGAGAACTTCAACAAAGAAAAATAAAATATTAAAAAGAACTAATCAGAGCTGAAGGCTATAATAACTGAAATTTTAGAAATACACTAGAGATGGGGCACCTGGGTGTCTTAGTCATTGATGTCCAACTTCAGCTCAGGTCATGATCGCAGTTCATGAGTTTGAGCCCTATGTTGGGGTCTGTGCTGACAGCTCAGAGACTGGACTTTGCTTCTGATTTTGTGTCTCCCTCTCTCTCTGCCCCTCCCCTATTTGCACTTTGTGTCTCTCTCAAAAATAAACATTTTAAAAATTTTATTTTATCATACTATAGAGAATCAACATCAGATTAGAGGATGCAGAAGAACAAATCAGTTATCTGGAAGACAGGGCAGTGGAAATCATCCAAGTGCAAGAGAAAAAAATGTTTAATATAGTTTAAAAGACCTCTAGACAACATTAAGCAACATTATAGGGATCCCAGGAAGTGAAATAGAGAGAAAGGGATAGAACAATTTTGTGAAGAAATAATAGTTGAAAACTTCCCTAACCTGGGAAAGGAAACAGACATCCAGGTCCACGAAGCACAAAGAGTCTCAAACAAGACAAACTCAATGAGTTTCACACCAAGACACATTATAAATTAAACTATAAAAAACTATATAAAAAGAGAATCTTAAAAGCAGCAACAAAAAAGCAACTACTGGCATACAAGTTACATACATCAGCTGATTTTTTAGCAAAAACTTTGCAGGCTAGAAGAAAATGGCATATATTCAGAGTGCTGAAGAAAAAGTCCACAATCAAGAACAATCTTCCCACCAAGATCTCCTCAGAATTGGAGGAGAGTAAAGAGTCCCCCAGACCAATAAAAGTTAAAGGAGTTCATTAGCACTAAATGGGTCTTTAAAGAAATGTTAACAGGATTTCTTTAAGGAGAACAAAAAATGTCATAACTAGAAGTAAGAAAATTATAACAGAAAAAAAACAATGGTAAAAGTACATGTGTAGTAAAAGTAGTGGATTAACCACTTATAAAGCTAGTATGAAGGTTAAAAGGCAAAAGTAGTAAAATTAACTATACCTAGAATCATTGGTAAAGGAGTACACAAAATAAAAATATATAAAATATGATGTCAAAAACATAAAATGTGGCAAGGGAGAATAAAATGTAATGCTTTTAGAATGTGTCCAAATTTAAGTGACTGTCAACTTAAAGTAGACTACCGTATACATGGGTTGTCATATACAAATCTCATGATAACCACAAACCAAAACCTATAACAAATTTAAAGAGAGAAAGGAAATCAAACATAACACTAATTAAAATCATCAAAACACAAGGGAAGGGACCAAGAAAAAAAAAAGAAATGAAGAACTACAAAAACAACCAGAAAATAAAATGGCAATAAGCACATACCTATCAATAAGTACTTTCAGTCTTACTGTACTAAATGCTCCAATCAAAAGACATAGGGTGAGTGAAGGGATAGAAAAACAAGATCCTCTATATGCTGCCTGTAAGAGACTCACTTCAAACCTAAAAGCACATACTGACTGAAAATGAAGAGATGAAGAAAAAGACATTCCATGAAAACGGAAATGAAAAGAAGGCTGGAATAGCAATACTTATATCAGACTTCAAAACAAAGACTATAGCAAAATACATAGAAGGGCATTACCTAAATGGATCACTCCAACAAGAAGATATGGCTGTATTTATCTATGTCCCAAACATAGGAGCATCTGAACATATAAAGCAAATATTAGCAGACGTAAAGGGAGAAATTGACAGTACTACAATAACATTAAGTGACTTTAGCATTCCATTTACATCAATGGATAGATTATCCAAAGAGAACATCAGTAAGGAAACAGTGTCCTTAAATGAAACAGACTGCATAAGCTTAATAGAAATATACATACCATTTCATTTTAAAGAACCAGCAAAATACGTATATTTTTTCAAATGCACAGGGAACAGTCGACAGATTAGATGACATTTTTGCAGCAAAACAAGTCTAAATAAATTTAAGAGGATTGAAATCGTATCAAGCATCTTTTCACACATCAATATGAAACTAGAAATTTTTACAAGAAAAAACTGGAAAAAACGCAAATGAGGCTCAACAACACACTCCTAAATAACCTGGGTCAATGAAAAAATTCAAATTGTCTTAATACCTTAAGACAAAAGAAAATGGAAACACAATGTTCCACAATCAATGGGACACAGCAAAAGCAGTTATAAAAGGGCAGGGATACAGACGATCTCAAGGAACAAGAAAGATCTGAAATACACAACTTAACTAAACATTCAAAGTAACTAGAAAAAGCATAACAAACAAAACCCAGAGGAGTAGAAGGAAGGAAATACTAAAAAGGAAAATAAAAATAAATTTACAAATACACACACAAATAAAAAAGATCAATGAAACTAAGAGCTGTTAGAAAAAAGAAGCAAAAATAATAAACCTTTAGCCAGACTCATGAAGACGAAAAGAGAAAGGGCCCAAATACATAAAATCAGAAATGAAAGAGGAGAAATTACAGCTACATCAACAAACAGATTATAACAAACAACATACACCAAGAACTTAAACGATCTAGAAGAAATGAATAAATTGTTAGAAACATAGAGTCTTCCAGACTGAATCGGGAGAAATAAAATATCTGAACAAAATAATCACTAGTAATAATATTAAATCCATAATAAAAAACCTCCCAACAAACAAAGACCAAGACCAGACAGCTTCACAGGTAAATTCTACCAAACACTTAAAGCAGAATTCAGAGTGGGGCGCCTGGGTGGCTCAGTCGGTTTAGTTTCTGACTTTGGCTCAAGTCATGATCTCACAGTTCATGAGTTAGAACCTCATGTCAGACTCTGTGCTGGCAGCTCAGAGCCTGGAGACTGCTTCAGGTTCTGTGTCTCCCGCTCTTTCTGCCCTTCCCCTGTTCACACTCTGTCTGTTTCTCTCTCTCAAAAATATATAAACATTAAAAAAATTTAAAAACTAAAGCAGAATTCATCGTATACTTCTCAAACTATCCCAAAAAATGGAAGAGGAAGGAATGCTTCCAAATTCATTCTACAAGGCCAGCATTACCTCAAAACAAAATCAGATAAAGACACTCTAAAAAAAGAAAATTACATGCCAATATCTCTTATGAACACAGCTCCAGAAGTCCTCAACAAAGCATTAGCAAGCCAAATTCAAAAATACTTTAAAAGAATAACACACCAATCAACAACTCCACCTGTAGGAATAAATTATGACAACCTATATGTTTACTGCAGCAATGACTCAGATGGAAAGGCGACAAATAACCTAGAATTTGAACAATAGAGATTTAGTTAAACATACAATGGTATTATAGTCATGACAGAAAAATATTCATGTTATGTTAGGAAAAAATCATAAAGCAGTTGCAGTTTATACATTTTGATACAATTATTTTACAAATAAAAATAAAACTGGAACTTACACTTAAAGGGGTTCAAAAAAGAACCAAAGTACAAAGCCAGTAGAAGGAAATAAACAAAAGCTTACAGAAGAAATAAATCAAATAGAAACCAAAAACCAATAGAATGGATCAATGAAACTAGAAGCTGGTTCTCTGAAAAGATCAGCAAAATTGATAAACTTTTAGCCAGACTCATCAAGGAAAAAAAGAGAGGATTCAAATAAAATCAGAAGTGAAAAAGGAGAAATAACAACAAAGACACCAAAAATACAAAGGATTTTAAGAGAATATTATGAAAAATTATACACCAACAAATTGGACAACCTAGAAAAAAATGGATAAATTCCTAGAAACATATAACTTTTCAGAACTAATGCATAAACCAATAGAAAATTTTAACAGAACAATCACCAGCAATGGAACTGAATCAGTAATCAAAAAACTTCTAACAAATCAAAGTCCAGGACCAGAAGCCTTCACAGCTGAATTCAACCTAACATTTAAAGAAGAGATAATACCTGGTCTTCTCAAATTATTTCAAAAAATACAAGATGAAAGAAAACTTCCAAGTTCATTCTGTGAGGTTAGCATTACCCTGATACCAAAACCAGGCAAAAATACTACAGAAAAAGAAAAACAAAAACCAATACCTCTGATGAACACCAATGCAAAAATCCTCAACAAAATGTTAGCAAACGAAATCCAACAACAAATTAAAAGAATCATTTACATGAACAAGTGGGATTTATTCCTAAGATGCAAGCGGGGTTCAACATATCCAAATCAATCAACCTTATACATCACATCAACACAAGAAGAGATAAAAAAACTTGATCGTCTTAATGCAGAAAAAGCATCTGACAAAGTACAACACCCATTCATGATAAAAACTCTCAGCAAAGTAGGTTTAGAGGAAACATATCTCAGCATCATAAATGCCATATATGACAAACTAACAGCTAAGATCATACTGAACAGAGAAAACTGAGAACGTTTCCTTAAGATGGGGAACAAGACCAGGATATCCACTCTCACCACTTGTATTCAATATAATATTGGAATTCCTAGCCACAGCAAACACATGAAAGAAAGAGATAAAAGGCATCCAAAATGAGAAAGGAGATTTAAAACTTTTACTATTTGCAGATAACATGATCTTACATAGGGAGGGATATATATATATATATCTCCTTAAATATATATACATATCCTTAAATATATATACATATATATATATCCTTAAATATATATATATCCTTATATATATATATCCTTAAATATATATATCCTTATATATATATCCTTAAATATATATATATCCTTATATATATATATCCTTATATATCCTTAAATATATATATATATATATATATATATCCCTAAAGACTGCACACACGCGTGCACACACACCCACACCCACACACACACACACAAATAGAACTGACAAATTCAGTAAAGTCTCAATATAGAAAATACACAGAAATACGTTGTACATATTTCTACACTAATAATGCAGCTGAAGAAAGGGGAATTAGGAAGACAATCCCATTTACAACTGCACCAAAACAAATAAAATACCTAGGAATAAACTGAACCAAGGAAGTGAGAGAACTGTACTTCCAAAATCATAGAACACTGATGAAGGAAATTGAAGATGGTGCAAACAAATGGAAAGATATTCCATCCTCATGAATTGAAGGAACCAACACTGAAAAAATGTCCATATCACTCAAAGCAATCTACAGATTTAATGCAATCTCTATCAGAATAGCAACAGCATTTTTTGAAAAAATATTTTTATTTATTTCTAGGAGAGAGAGAGAGAGAGAGAGCGTGAGCATGGGAGGGTCAGAGAGAGAGGGAGTCACAGACTCTGAAATAGGCTCCAGGCTCTGAGCTAGCAGTCAGCACAGAGCCCGATGCGGGGCTCAAACCCACGAACTGCGAGATCATGACCTAAGCGAAAGTCGGACGCTTAACTGACTAAGCCAACCCGGCGCCCCAGCAACAGCATTTTATACAGAACTAGAACAAATTCCTAAAACTGTACAGAACCCTAGAAGACCCCAAATAACCAAAACAATCTTGAGAAAGAACAAAGCTGGAGGTATCACAATCCAAATTTCCAGATAGACTACACAGCTATAATAACCAAACCAATGTGGTAGTGGCACAAAAATAGACACATAAGTCTTTGGAACAGGAGAGCCCAGGAATAAACCCACACCAGTATGGTCAGTTAATCCATGACAAAAGAGGAAAGAACATAAAATGGCTAATAGACAGTCTCTTTAATAAGGGGTACTGGAAAACTGGTCAGCGACATGAAAAAAAATGAAACTCGACCACTTTCTTACACTATACACAAAACTTAACTCAAAAGGATTAAAGACTTAAATGTGAATCCTGAAACCATAAAACTCCTGGAAGAAAAGAGACAGTCATTTCATCTATGTCATCAGCTATAAAAACATTTCTCTAGATAGGACTCCTCATAAAACAAAAAACAAAAATAAACTATTGGACTAACCAAAATAACCACCAACAAAACAAGGCAACGGCAACTTACTGAATAAAATAAAATATTGGCAAATGATGTATTGGATAAGAAATTAACATCCAAAATATATAAAAACCTTAGACAACTCAACACCAAATAATAATAATAATAATAATAATAATAATAATCTGACTAAAAAATGGGCAGATGACCCAAACAGACATTTTTCCAAGGAAGACATACAGATGGTCCATCGACACATGAAGAGAGGCTCATCTTTTGGATATTTACACAAAGGAAACTCAAACACTAATTCAAAAAGACATATGTATCGCTATGTTTACTGCAGCATATTTACAATAGCCAAGAAATGAAAACAACTCAAGTGTTTTATCAAGAGATAAATGAATAAAGAAGATGTGGCATATATATATGCATGTTATATGCATATATATATATACACACATATATACACACACACACACATATATATATACATAAACACACACACATATATATGCTGAATATTATATATATTTTTTTAAAAAACAGAATGATACTTTGGGGCACCTGGGTGGCTCACTTGGTTGAGCATTCAACTTTAGCTCAGGTTATGATCTCACAGTTTTTGGGTTTGAGCCCCACGTCAGGCTCTGTGCTGACAGCTCAGAGCCTGTAGCCTGCTTCAGATTGTGTATCTCCCTCTCTCTCTGCCCCTCCCTTGCTTATGTTGTCTCTCTCTCTCTCAAAAAAAAAAAAAAAAAATAGTACCTTGCCATTTGTAACATCAATGGACCCAGATGGTATAATGCTAAGTGAAATAAGTCAGACATAGAAAGACAAATACCACATGATTTCACTCATATGTGGAATTTAAGAAAACAAATGCGCAAAGGGGAAAAAGAGAGAGAAACAAATCAAGAAACACTAACTATAGAGAACAAACAGATGGTTACCAGAGGGGAGGTAGATGGGGAGACAGGTGAAATAGTGAAGGGGATTAAGAGTACACTTAACATGAGCACTGAGTAACACATAAAATTGGTGACTAATTATATTGTTCATCTGAAACTAATATAACACTGTATGTTAATTATGCTTTAACAAAAATAAAGCTACAACTGGAAGATTCTATACTATAGTGTGAAGAGTGTAACTTGGATTTTTAGTGACCTCTTCTTTTTAATTTTCTTTGGTGTCTAACTTTCTAAATTGTATAAGTATTCTGTAATAAAGAAATGAAAACTATAATAAAAGCAAATCAAGTTAAATCACTTACAAAACTTTAGAACAGATACTCTATAAATGTGTGATCGTGAATGGCTTGTTTGTAGCTTAAAAATCTGGAGGTGAGGTTTTTGTTTTGTTTTGTTTATCATCTTTGCCTTCTTAGTATGTGGATTCCAAAAGACAGGAGCAGAATTCATTTGGAGGCCCCCAAAAGTCTAGTATATTATTTTGCCCTGATTAAGAAAAACACTGACCACTGGAAGATAAAAATAACTAAGTACAGTGTGACTTTGTTCTCAGATCCGCCCTCCTCCTCTTGTGCATGTAATCTGTGCGGACTACACCACTTCCCTGGAGCTCAGTCCCGTCCTTCTAGGCTCCTGGATCTCATTCGGCCTCACCTCTCACCTGGTTCCCACTCTTGGTTGTGCTTTTTTTTTTTTTTTAATGCAGCCACAACTCCATCACCCAGGTTGAATCTTGGTATCTGCATCAGCTTTTCATCTTCTTTCTACTCCTTACACTTTATCAACCAACAAATTGACCCTTCTAGAAACATGTCTCCTCTATCCCCTTCAGATGCTCTACAAAACTGTCAGATATATGTTACTAAAAAACATTTATTATTACCTCTCAGTGCAATTCCCAGGGCTCACGGAGCTGACTGTGGTCATCTCTGCTTGGTACAGAAGTCGCCTGTGCTCTCCCAACACCGCCATCATTTACCCTCCCCTCAACACAACCAAATTCCTCACCAACCCCAAACACACTGGTGCTTTTCCATCCCAATCTTCCAACAATCTCTTTCCCTCTGAAAGCCTCTCTTATTTTCCATCTGGCCTAAACCCGGTTGTTCTTCAGAGTTGTATTATTAGAAAGACCACTTATGTGCAGTGTCATTTGCAAAATTGTTGTGTTAATAAAAAACAGGCCTCAAATAGAGTCACTTAGGTGAAGTCCCACCAAGACTTAATACCTAACCTAATAGCAATTTCAGCCTCTTCTAGGAGTGGAATTTTTAATTCTAGGAGTCTGAAATTTCCTGATCAGCACTAGTGAGGGCATCTGTGTAGGACCTCCAGCCACTCCACCTGAGAAAAGGTGACCATGACCTAAAAAATCTTTTCTCTTCTTTTGCTAATAACTTTCTTGTCCTGTCCCACTTCTACTTAAAAAATCCTTCCATTTTGCATAACTCCTGGGAGCCTCTTCTATTTGTTGCATGAGAAGCTGCCTGATTCATGAACTTTGGAAGAAAGTCAATTAGATCTTTACACTTACTTGGCTGAAGCTTTGTTCTTTGGCAGATTTGGTGGTGGCAGCAGATTTCTAATGGCTTTGGGGACAAGAAACACAGGCATGGTGGCTGCGAATCCTTCAAGTTCTCCTTCTCATCCTTTCTGAGGGTTGTGGGTAAGATTCTCTTGGTTCTGAGCGCCACTCACTTTGTGTCCAGCTCTTGATCTAATTGGCTTTCCAGAGCTTCCTCTTTGATTAGAAACCCTAGCCCTCGGTTCTGCCCCTGGATTCCATACTGAGAAGTGCTGGTGCCAGCTGGAGTTCTCCCGTTTGTTTATAATCAGTCCACACTTTCCACTTTTAGATTCTGCTGGTTCAATCCGATTCCCAATCCCCATATTCCACATAGGGAACACCTAGCTGTTATCAACTACAGGTAGACTAGACCCAACCTAAAAACGACTGGGTCTAGGATCAGACTAGGTCCAACTTAAAAACCAAATTGGAGGGTACCTGGGTGGTTCAGTTAGTTAAATGTCTGCCTTTTGATTTCAGGTCAGGTCATGATCCCAGAATTGTGAGATTGAGCCCTGTATCAGGCTCTGATTTTCTTAAGATTTTCTCTCTCCCTCTGCCCCTCCTCACCTCAGAAACATTTTTTAATTTTAAATTTTAAAATTGAAAAAAATAAAAAGGACACTGGGCCCAGAATTGGACAGCATTTGGGCAGAACTGGGTCGTGTGGGAGGACTTAGGTAAATATTTAGGTGCTAGCTGCTAAATGGAAATCTCAGAAGTCAACAAAGCTATAAACATTGGTGGGCATGGGTCTTGCATTTAGGTTGTTAGAGCACATGTACCTCGAGAAGATTCCCATGACGGAATTTTTAGGTGTTAGTTGCCTCTGGAAACTCAAAGGCCTAGCTAAAAAAAAAAAAAAAACATGGAATCCTTCATGTCCAAAGAGATCTGGGTGCACCACCTTCTGGCATACCTACTATTTTATGTTTAAAAACTGCAGTCCTGGGTGTGTCTGGGTGCCTCAGTGGATTAAGCCTCAGACTCTTGATTTCGGCTCAGGTCATGATCTCACAGTTTGTGAGACTGAGCTCCACACTGGCCTCTGCTCTGCCAGCTGGGAGCCTGCTTGGGATTCTCTCTGCCCCTCCCCACTCGCCACCTTCTCAATACAAATAAAAAAACATTTTAAAAGAAAAAAACAAAACACAAGAACTATAGTCCTGGAAGCTGCAGTTATCTAGCGAAATGGCAAATTTTTACTAAAAATAATCTAGAATTGCAATGGCCTTTATGGGAAACATGCACTCGAGAGCAAGGGATGCCAAGCTGAACAAACAGAATGGGGTGCCTACTTTAATTGGTATGCTTCCAAAAGTCTTCAAAATATCTTCATTAGAAGACCCATTACAAAGGCTAATGAAAAATTAAAGACTCAATAGGTACCTAAAACAAAAGATGATGGGAGAGACGTTACTCCTAGTTACTCTCCCCTACCTTTTTTACCTGAGTACTCATGTTTTACTAAATCTTGACTGAACCGCCTTTTCACTCTGAAGAGACTATTAGATAATTACTTTTTAAAATAAAACTACTTGAGGTTGCAAACAAACCTCTTTAGATGTCCTTTGTTCCTGGGTCAAAGACTGAACTAAGTTACAGAATTTCCTAAGCCTAGGGAGGAATCCCAAAAATTTTTTGAAGAAGTTAGAGTCATTATTGCGGCCTATGTCCCCAGGGTGTCGGATGTTTATCGGCTTGTACATGTGTAGCGAGGCCCCGATAATGCCCAATGCGGATTCAGGAAGCAAGCCGGCAAAACCCCAGAGGACAGTATCTGGGATCGTCAATCTTCACTATCTCAGGGACCAGAAAAATCTCATAAAATAGCAAAGGATGTTTACAAGCCATTCCTAGAGCCTTCATTGCCTGCACAGATTGGTCTAATATATCGACTTACAAACAAAAAGAGAGAAACCTGTGGCATACTTTAAAGCCCATTTAGAAGTCCTTTTTCTATGCCATCAGGCTTCCATATGATAAAGAAATTCACCCAGCCTGCTCCAAAATGGCAGGAAATAGGACAGGAGCCACCCACCTGACTGAGCTTGTGTCTAAGCTAAGCATTTTGAAAGGACCCTAGAGCAAGATTACAAGCAACAAAGCCCCTAGGCCATTAGATTTACAGCCACATGAACTCCAAGGTCAGGTAACCAAGACAATACCTGGGTCTCTCACACTGAACCCAGTTAGGAGTCCATCAAAACACTGGTCCAAAGATTGATGCCTCCACCGTGGTCAACCGGAACACTGAAAAAGAGACTCCTTAAAAGTCATATGCAAGGGGCGCCTGGGTGGCTTAGTCGGTTAAGCGTCCGACTTTCGCTTGGGTCATGATCTCGCGGTTCGTGGGTTTGAGCCCCGCGTCGGGCTCTGTGCTGACTGCCAGCTCAAAGCCTGGAGCCTCTTTCAGAGTCTGTGTCTCCCTCTCTCTCTGACCCTCCCCTGCTCGCTCGCTCTCTCTCTCTCTCCTAGAAATAAATTTTAAAAATATATTAAAAAAAGGTCATATGCAAATTCTTCTCTACTGCCCTTGTACCTACTTCTAAAGGCGGGTTCCCGTATAAAACCTTCCACAGTTGATGGGACTTTGAGGAATTTGCCAGCAAACTATTATTAATAATTCCCTTAAACAGCCATGGGGAAACTAAAATTAAAACTAATGGGAAAACTTGCCAAATGTCAGTTGATACTGGAGCTACGCTGTCTACTTTAATCCCCACACTCATAGGACAACAAATCCCTCAAAGGACAACAGAAAGGGAGTGTCATAGTGGAGGTAGCTCATAAAGGTCTGAGAGAATTTTTATCTCAACCGGTTCAGATGACTCTGAGACCTTTGACTGAAAAATATTCCTTTTTTATCTATGTGATACAATTCCAACCAGTCTGTTAGGTAGAGATCTTCTTTCCAAATTAAAATAGCTAATACGGTTTATGTCCAATGAAGACCTCACCTTAGAATTTCCTGACCACCCTGATCTTTCGTGTTTTCCACATTCTGCCCTTGACATACAAGAGGAAGAATTCGAACAAAAATCTTTTAATGTCTTTGAGGTGCTCAGAAATCTGTCGGCTATTTCTAATTTGGACAATGGAGGAAAAAAAGTGCAGCATCTATAAAGATTCAGATGGATATAACTAAACCTCTCCCTAAAGTACCTCGATACCCATTCAAGCCTGAGGCCATGTGGGGCATCTGGGTGGCTCAGTGGGTTGAGTGTCCAACTTCAGTTCAGGTCATGGTCTTATGGTTTGTTGAGTTTGAGCCCTCAGAGCCTGGAGCCTGCTCTGGATTCTGTGTCTTCCTCTCTCTGCCCCTCCCCGACTCGTGCTCAGTCTCTCTCTCTCTCAAAAATAAGTAAACATTGGGGGGGTGGGGTCAAGATGGCGGAGAAGTAAGGAGCTCCGTACTTGCACTCGCGCCCATACATCACACAGAAAAGATCTGAAGCCATTGGAAACCATACAAAACCTGAGAGACTGGGAGAAAAAGGATGCAGAATCCACTGAGAAAGCCTTCTAACGTGAGTGCGAACCGGGGAAGGTAAAATCAGGCCGGGATCGGAGCCTCCAGGGTGGGAGGCGATCCCCCTCTACCCTCTACGGGGAGTGAGAGGGGAAAAGGAGAGAGTCTGAGACAGAAAAACCTCCGCTCGTGGGGGAAAAACCTCTGCTCGGTGCATAGAAAGACCGTACTTGCCAAATACCTGCACGTCAGGTCCCCTCGCGACAACTAGTCCTGGGGGCGCTGAGCGCACAGACTGCTGCTTTGTGCCGCTCCTGGAGGTTGGGTTTTAAAGCGGCGGCGGCGCCCCTGCCGCCATTGTAGCTCCAGGGCGGCTGGGACCCCTGAAGGAGACGCGCAGACACCGGGCGTCCGCACTCCTGGCTGGCGGGAACTCGAGAGGGAAGGCAAAGAGCTAAAAACTGGGAAATTTGCCTGTGAGTTCGTGTTTCAGGTGACGAGCCATAGAGAAACCCGGTTTTCCTCACTCCAGCGGGCTCAGGCTATGGAACCTGGCAGGCAAGCCCCCGCGCATGCGCGCCAGCCCGACCCATAGAAGGAAGCAGCGATTCTGACTCCGCCCCCAGAGCTCAGCAGGGAGCCTGGAATAGCCCGAACGGGTTGCCTGGGAAGCTGTGTCTAAGGCAACTTCAGCGGGGCGCGCGGACTGGGATTTGGAGACTGGAACTGGCCTGGGTTGAAGAGTGCAACCAACTTTGGCTGCGTCCCCAGAACGGGGAGTTGACACGCCAAAAAAAAAAAAAAAAGCGAGCTGCAGCGTGGGGTTCAAGAAGGGACTGGAGCACCGTCACTCTCCACCCCACAATCGCCAAGGCAGAACCCCCGCCTGAGGCATCGGATCACGCCATGCCCATCCCTGCCTGAGAGGGCTACCTCAAGAAACAAGCTAGAGTACACAAGGTGAAGAGTCCCAAATATCACTACGAATAGGAAAATAAAATAACTAAGGTCCCAAGAAGAGTGACCGAGGGATACCATTCCAAAAACAATCTCTGAAGGATAGGCCCTGGAAAGTCAAAGAGTCTTCTTGGATATAGCACTGCTCATAGAAACAGAGAGCATAACAGGTCTTTAAAACCAACAAGAGCCCGAAAGCTAACTAAAATGACGAAACGAAAGAGCTCTCCTCCAAAGAAACTCCAAGAAGAAATGACAGCTAATGAACTGCTCAAAACAGATATCAGCAGCATAAGTGAACAAGATTTTAGAATAATAATGGTAAAATTAATAGCTGGGCTTGAAAAAAACATAGGGGACATCAAAGAAACTATGGCTACAGACAGAATGGAAAATAAAAATAGGCATGAAGAATTAAAAAATGCGATAAATGAGATACATAATAAATTAGAGGCCTCCAATGCACGGATTGAAGAGGCAGAAAGGAGAATAAGTGATTTAGAAGACACCATTATAGAAAAACAAGAAGCTGACAAAAAAAGAGACAAACTGATCCAGGAACAGGAAAGAAGAATTCGAGAGCTCAGCGACACAGTCAAATGCAACAATATCTGTATCATAGGAATCCCAGAAGAGGAAGAGAGAGGGAAAGGTGCTGAAGGAGTCCTGGAACAAATTATAACAGAGAACTTCCCCGACCTGGGGAAGGAAGTAAATGTGGAAATACAAGAGGCTCAGAGGACTCCCCTCAGACGTAACTTGAATCAATCTTCTGCACGACATATCATCATAAAAATGGCAAAATACAAGGACAAAGAGAGAATTTTGAAAGCAGCTAGGGAGAAAAGGGCCCTCACATACAAAGGGAAACCTATCAGAGTGGTGACAGACCTATCTACTGAAACGTGGCAGGCCAGAAAGGAATGGCAGAGATCTTCAATGTGATGAACAGTAAAAATATGCAGCCAAGAATCCTCTATCCAGCAAGCCTGTCATTCAAAATAGAAGGAGAGATAAAAACCTTTCCAAATAAACAGAAATTGAAAGAATTTGTCACCACGAAGCCAGCCCTACAAGAAATCCTGAGGGGGATGCTCTGAAGGAAAGGTTGCAAGGAACAAAGATTCCAGAGACACCACCACAAACATGAACCCTACAAAAGATACAAAGACTCTAAACCCACATATTTCAATAATAACACTGAATGTAAATGGGCTGAATGCTCCAATCAAAAGACATAGGGTAGCAAAATGGATTAAAAAACAAAATCCATCTATATGCTGTCTACAAGAAACTCATTTTAGACGGGAAGATACCTTCAGATTAAAAGTAAGGGAATGGAGAAATATATATCATGCTACAGGAAATCAAAAGAAAGCCGCAGTAGCGATACTTATATCAGACAAACTGGACTTTAAATTAAAGACAATCACAAGAGATGAAGAAGGGCACTACATAATAATTACAGGGTCCATCCATCAGGAAGAACTAACAATCATAAATGTCTACGCACCAAATATGGGAGCACCTAAATATCTAAAACAATTAATCACAAACAGAAACAAGCTTATAGATAAGAATGTGCTAATAGCAGGGGACTTTAATACTCCGCTTACAGCAATGGATAGGTCAACCAGACAGAAAATCACTAAAGAAATAATGGACTTGAAAGATACATTGGACCAGATGGACCTGACGGATCTATTTAGAACTTTACCTCCTGAGGCCAGGGAATTTACTTTCTTCTCAAGTGCGCATGGTACATTCTCCAAGATAGATCACATACTGGGACATAAAGCAGCCCTCAATAAATATAAAAGAATAGAGATCATACCATGCACACTGTCGGATCACAATGCTTTGAAACTTGAAATCAATTACAGGAAGAAGTCTGGAAAACTTCCAAAACATGGAGGTTAAAGAACACCCTTCTAAAGAATGAATGGGCCAATCAGGCAATTAGAGATGAAATTTAAAAATATATGGAAATAAATGAAAATGAAAACACAACAATTCAAAATCTATGGGATGCGGCCAAGGCAGTCCTAAGAGGAAAGTACATTGCTCTCCAGGCCTATTTCAAGAGATTAGAAAAAGCACAAGTCCAACACCTAAAGGAACTAGAGGCAGAGCAACAAGAACGCCCTAAACCCAGTAGAAGAGAAATAGTAAAAATTAGAGCAGAAACAAACAACATAGAGACCAAAGAAACAATTGAACAGATCCATGAAACCAAGAGTTGGTTTTTTGAAAAAGTAAACAAAATTGACAAACCTCTAGCCAGACTTATCCAAAAGAAAAGAGAGAGCACCCAAATAGACAAAATGATGAATGAAAATGGACTTATTACAACCAACCCCTCAGAAATACAAGCAATTATCAGGGAATACTATGAAAAATTATATGCCAACAAATTGGACAACTTAGAAGAAATGGACAAATTCCTAAACACACACTCACTACCAAAATTCACACGGGAAGAAATAGAAAACCTGAACAGACCCATAACGAGTGAAGAAATTGCATCAGTGATCAAAAATCTCCCAGCAAATAAGAGCCCTGGACCTGATGGCTTCCCTGGGGAATTCTACCAGACATTTAAAACAGAATTAATCCCAATTCTTCTCAAGTTATTCCAAAAAATAGAAAGCGAAGGAAAACTCCCAGACTCATTTTATGAAGCCAGCATCACTCTGATTCCCAAGCCAGACAGAGATCCAGCAAAAAAAGAGAACTACAGGTCAATATCCTTGATGAATACGGATGCAAAAATTCTCAACAAGATCCTTGCAAATCGAATCCAGCAGCATATAAAAAGAATCATCCACCAAGATCAAGTGGGATTCATTCCTGGGTTACAGGGCTGGTTCAATATTCGCAAATCAATCAATGTGATACATCATATCAATAAAAGAAAAGATAAAAACCATATGATCCTGTCAATAGATGCAGAAAAAGCATTTGACAAAATACAGCATCCCTTCTTAATAAAGACTCTCAAGAAAGTTGGGATAGAAGGAACCTACTTAAACATCATCAAAGCCATCTATGAGAAGCCTTCAGCTAACATCATCCTCAACGGGGAAAAACTCAGAGCTTTCCCCCTGAGATCAGGAACACGACAGGGATGCCCACTCTCACCACTGCTGTTTAACATAGTGCTGGAAGTCCTAGCATCAGCCATCAGACACCAAAAGGAAATCAAAGGCATCAGAATTGGCAAAGAGGAAGTCAAACTTTCACTCTTCGCAGATGACATGATACTCTACATCGAAAACCTGACAGACTCCACCAGAAGCCTACTAGAACTGATCCAAGAATTCAGCCAAGTTGCAGGGTACAAAATCAACGTACAGAAATCGGTTGCATTTTATACACCAACAATGAAGCAACAGAAAGAGAAATCAAGAAACTGATCCCATTCACAATTGCACAAAAAACCATAAAATACCTCAGAATAAACCTAACCAAGGATACAAGAGATCTGTATGATGAAAACTATAGAAAACTTATGAAGGAAATTGAAGAAGACACAAAGAAATGGAAAACATTCCATGTCATGGATAGGAAGAATAAATATAGTTAAGATGTCATTACTACCTAAGGCACTCTACACATTCAATGCAATTCCAATCAAAATTGCACCAGCATACTTCTCAAAACTAGAACAAACTATCCAAAAATTTGTATGGAACCACAAAAGACCCCGAATAGCCAAAGTAATCCTGAAAAATAAAACCAAAACGGGAGGCATCACCATCCCAGACTTTAGCCTCTACTACAAAGCTGTCATCATCAAGACAGTATGGTATTGGCACAAAAACAGACACATAGACCAATGGAACAGAACTGAGAACTCAGAAGTGGACCCAAAAGTATACAGCCAACTAATCTTTGACAAAGCAGGAAAGAATATCCGATGGAAAAAAGACAGCCTTTTTAACAGATGGTGTTGGGAGAACTGGACAGCAACATGCAGAAGAATGAAACTAGATCATTTTCTCACACCATGCACAAAAATAAACTCAAAATGGATAAAGGACCTGAACGTGAGACAGGAAACTATCAACACCCTAGAGGAGAAAGCAGGAAACAACCTCCTTGACCTCCACCGCAGCAACTTCTTACTTGACACATCCCCAAAAGCAAGGAAATCAAGAGCAAAAATAAATGATTGGGACCTCATCAAGATTAAAAGCTTCTGCACAGCCAAGGAAACAACCCAGAAAATTAATAGGCAACCAACGGAATGGGAAAAGATAGTTGCAAATGACATATCAGATAAAGGGTTGATATCCAGAATCTA
Source organism: Proteles cristata cristata (assembly GCA_017311185.1). Taxonomy (NCBI): domain Eukaryota; kingdom Metazoa; phylum Chordata; class Mammalia; order Carnivora; family Hyaenidae; genus Proteles; species Proteles cristata. The sequence goes on from JAESUZ010003255.1 coordinate 431,701, forward strand.
CAAGGAACTCACCAAACTACACGCCCGAAAAACAAACAACCCAGTGAAGAAATGGGCAGAAGATATGAACAGACACTTCTCCAAAGAGGACATCCAGATGGCCAACAGACACATGAAAACGATGCTCAGCATCGCTCCTCATCAGGGAAATACAAATCAAAACCACACTGAGATACCACCTCACGCCAGTCAGAGTGGCTAAAATGAGCCAATCAGAGAACTCTAGATGCTGGCGAGGATGTGGAGAAACGGGCACCCTCCTACACTGTTGGTGGGCATGTAAACTGGTACAGCCCCTCTGGAAAACAGTGTGGAGGTTCCTCAAGAAACTAACAGTAGAACTCCCCCATGACCCAGCAATAGCACTGCTAGGAATTTACCCAAGGGATACAGAAATGCTGATGCATAGGAGCACATGTACCCCAGTGTTCATAGCAGCACTCTCCACAATAGCTAAAACATGGAAAGAGCCTAAGTGTCCATCAACGGATGAATAGATCAAGAAGATGTGGTTTATCTATATCATGGAATATTATATGGTAATGAGAAAGAATGAAATCTGGCCATGTGTAGCAACATGGATGGACCTTGAGGGTGTTATGCTGAGTGAAATAAGTCAGGCAGAGAAGGACAAATATCACATGTGTACACGTATAGGAGGATTAGGAGGAACTTAACAGAGGACCAAGGGGGAGAAGAAGGTGGAAATGGTGGGGGAAAGGGGGAGAGGCAAACCATGAGAGACTCTTGAATGCTGACAAAAACTGAGGACTGGTGGATGTGGGGGGGTGGAGGGGTGGGCATGGAGGAGGGCACTTGTGGGGATGAGCACTGGGTGTTATGTGGAAACTAATTTGACAATAAACTATTTGTAATAAAAATAAATAAATAAACATTAAAAAAAATTTAAAGTCATGCAAGACCCCACACTCACAGAAGACAACTTAACCCTGGGGCTAATCATTCCCTGTACTAGGCCCTGTAACAGGCAGATCTTGCCACCCCGGAAACCTAATGAGTGGGGACAATAATTTGTCCAGGATTTGAGAGCTATTCATAAAATAGTTATTCTCCCAATTGTTCCAAACCCCAACACCCTGCTGTCACGTTCCACCAGAGTTAAAACGATCCACTATTGCAGACCTTTGTAACGTCTTTTTCTGCATCCCTGTAGATGCCAAGAGCTATCTGTTTGCCTCTACTTGGAACAATAGACAATATGCCTGGACAGCCGTGCCTCAAATGTTTCATGACGCCCCTTCTTACTTCCTCAAGTATTTAGCCAAGATTTAAGCCCACTCTGGTTCCCAGGGAAACTGGCCCTTTTACAACATGGAGATGACCCTTTGCTATGCTCAGTTACCAAAGAGGCATCCTTAAAAGAGGGCATTTACTTGCTGCAATAGTTAGCTGAAAGGGACCTCTAAGGAAAAATTACAATTTGCTCCAGACACTGTTCATTACCTAGGTCATGACCAAACTGCTGAAGGAATTTGGGTGTTTCCAAAAAGAATTAAGCTAATCTGGGAATTTCTCAGACCCACAACCAAGCAAGAGCTTCCTGAGTTTCTGGGACTGGCCGGTTATTGCAGACTACAGGTTCCTAATGTTTCTCTAGTAGCTTCTCCGCTCTATGAATTTACTAAAATTTCTGCTCCTGAATCCCTTCCTTGAGAAGACAAAGATGAACAGGGTTTTATGACACTAAAACAAGCACTGTAACAACCACCTGCCTAAGCGCTCGCTATTCAAAAGCTTTCACTTTATTTGTGCAGGAACTGGATAATCAAGCCCTGGGAATGCTCACACAAGAAACTGGTAATAAACACCGGCCTGCTGCCTGTGCCGGCACACAACCCGACTAAGCTGTTCGTGCCTCTGTCCCAGCTGTCTTAAGTCCAGAGCCACAGCTGCAAAGTTAGTGGAAGACTCAGCAGATTTGACCCCAGGAAATGATGTTGATCTGCAAACTCCACATGCTGTCCAAAGTTTCAACTCTGAATTGATTCAATATTTCTCTGTAAGTAGACTAACTTCCTACGAGATCCTTCTGCTTTCATACCTACTCTACACCTTATACAGGTGCAACGTCTTTAACCCTGCTAGGTTACTACCTATTCTCGATGAAGCAGGCCCCATGACTGTGAGGTAATAATGTCCCTTTTTTTTTTTAATGTTTTATTTATTTTTGGAGAGAGAGAGACAGCGTGAGCAGGGGAGGGTCAGAGAGAGAGGGAGTCACAGACTCTGAAACAGGCTCTAGGCTCCGAGCTGGCAGTCAGCACAGAGCCGGATGCGGGGCTCGAACCCACGAACCATGAGATCATGACCTAAGCGAAAGTCGGACGCTTAACCGACTGTGAGCCACCCAGGCGCCCCTGTCCCTTTTTTTTTTTTTAATGTTTTATTTATTTCTAGGAGAGAGAGAGACAGCGTGAGCAGGGGAGGGTCAGAGAGAGAGGAGTCACAGACTGAAACAGGCTCCAGGCTCTGAGCTGGCAGTCAGCACAGAGCCCGACGCGGGGCTCGAACCCACGAACCGCGAGATCATGACCCAAGTGAAAGTCGGACGCTTAACCGACTAAGCCACCCAGGAGCCCCAATAATGTCCCATTTTGTGACTGCTTATTTATGAGATATCCCTCTAACTAATTCTGGTCTAATCTTGTTTGTTGATACTGTAGGAATGAAAAAGGGAATTTTCAAGCTGGTTATGCTGTTTCAATCCAACATGACCTACTTAAAAGGAGAAACCTGCAAGCTAAAACCATTCAAGAAGCAGGGCTCCATGTCCTTACCCAAGCATGCTGGTTATTGGAAAGCCAGACTATTAATATTTACCCTGATCGCCTATCTGCCTTTGGGGTTGTTCATCAGTTCGGGATGTTATAGCAACAAAGAGGTTTTCTTACATCTCCCCTAGGACCCCAAAGATGAGCAAAGGTAAATAATCTTCTTATTGCTCTTTTACTTTCTGAAATTGCTGTCATCAAAATTGAGGCTTATGCTAAAAGGACTGAACCTTAGTATCAGGGAAATTCCCTAGCTGGTTTTCATGCAGAGACAGCCCCAACAGAATCACTAAAGATTGTGGCACATGTAGATCAAGGTCATTCTGCGTCTGCAAACAATGACCTTCCATTGCAGAGTTTTGCCATCCTGATGTCCTTGTAACATGCCAACAGTCTGCTCCTAAAACAGGGAAATTAAAATGGGTCATACAATAACTGTTAAATAAATGACCAGTTGGGACTATGGGAAACCCAAGATGGTTTCTTGGTACTTCATGCCTCCCTGGCAAACCCCATTTTTCAGTTTGTGCCTTTCTTCGCCCACCATAGTGCATATAAGCTGACTCAGATTATGAATCAACACTAGTAGGAAGGTGTCTATAAAATTATGAAAACAGTCTGCCAGAATTATCTAACCTGAAAGGTCCATGATCCTGGAAAAACTATTTTTGCCCATAGAGGCTTCTGACTTCCTCCTTTCATGCCCTTTGAACAGCTTCAACCGGACTTCATTCAATTGACACTTAGTATGGCTTATCAATATGTTGTTATTGTAGGTGTGTTTTCCGGATGGGACGAAGCCTCCCACTGCTGCAAAGCCATTCCTTCACAATGGCAAGGAAACTATTAGAAAATGTGTTTTCCACTTAGGGTATACTTTCCACAATCTCCAATAATCGAGGCGCCCACTTCATTGGGAAAATCATACCAGCCTTAAGGAAAACCTTGTAAACTTCTTGGAATTATCACTGTCCCTCTAATAATCATCTGGCAAGGTCAAGAGAACTAATAGGTTCTCAAACTTAAAGTTTCTAAACTTTCCAAAACCACCAGACTCCGCTGGCTTATGGTATTGCCTTTGGTCTTGCTGATGATTCAAAGAACATCCTCTGGATATATAAGCTTACTCCATACAGGATAGTCATTAGCAGATCTACATCTAACGGTATATGACTTCTTCTGGTCCCCCATTCTCTCATGCCAGTATGACCACTACTTTTAGTCTTTAATGTGCTATGTTCAAGCTTAGCATCAACACATTTAAAGATGCTTTCCCAGACCCCAATCCAAAGGATCCTGTTGATCACATTCTAGAGCCTGATGACTGGGTATTCTGGAAATGTTAGCAGAGGAAGACAGTCTTTGAGCTTTATTGAAAGTGACCTTATCAAGTGTTCCTGACCACTAGTACTGCTGAAAAACTAGAAGGCAATTGAGCCTTGGATTCACATCTTACAGCCTAAGAAGCTTCCACCTGATATGTAGCCCTATACAGATGTTATGAATCAAACTGACAAGGGAAAGAAGTAAGTGACATTGATGTAAACTACTTTCACTCAAGACACCAATCAAGACTTCATACTTTAACTAAACAAGAAATCTTTCTCTTTTTTCTTTTCTTTACTCTGGCACTGGCCTGGAACGATAATGCCCTCATCTGCATCTCCGCAGCCACTCCTAAAAGGGTCATCTTTCAGACTGCTAGATCTGTCATGGTGTAGGAGATCCCCCGATCCTCCCTATGACCACTTTCTCTGTTCCCAATGTCATTATAAACTAAAATTGACCCACCTTAGAAAAAATGTACCAAATTAGACACATCTGCATATGTGAATCTTAGTACATTTGTACCCCCACATTCACATGATTATCCAGATCAGATTTGCCTCCAATGATTAGGAGATCTCACTAGCCCATCTTTGTGAGGCACATAGAATGACCTTTTATTTCAGGATAGGAGACTATCTTCTATCTCTTCTATCATATTCACTAAAAACCTAACTGACCCCTGGTTTAGGAATAAATACAAATGAGAATATGATCAGAAGCCTCTCCTTAACTCTTGGAGACACGTCAGATTCCATTGCCAAGACCCTAACGACCCAGCAAAGATCCTCACACTCTCTAGCCAAAGTTATACTTTTTTTAAAAAAATGCTTCTTTATTTTTGAGAGAGACAGAAAGAGAGCAAGCAGGAAGGGGCAGAGAGGGAGAAACTGAATCTGAAGCACTCTCCAGGATCCAAGCTGATAGCACAGAGTCTGACACAGGGCTCGAACTCATGAACTGTGATATCATGACCTGAGCCAAAGTTAGAGGCTTAACCAACTGAGCCACCCAGGCACCCCCCTTTTTTTAATGTATATTTATTTTTGAGAAAGAGTGTGGGTGGGTGAGGTGCAGAAAAAGAGGGGGACAGAGAATCTGAAGCAGGCTCTACACTGAAAGCAGAGAGCCTGATGCAGGGCTCAAACTCAAGAACCATGAGATCATGACCTGAGCCGAAGTCAGATGCTTAACCGAATGAGCCACACTGGCATCCCTGGCCCAAGTTATTCTTTATAACATAATTATCTTTCAGATGAGCAAAAAGGTGTCTGTGCTGTGGCCAATAGCACTCAGTCCCTAGATGAATACTTCTGGGCAAGTTGAAACTCAGTTACATAAGGTCAGTGGGGAAGCTACCAGACTTGACAGGGGGGCTCCTTCTACAGGGCTCTCTCTTTGGTTTGGGTCTTGGGGACCAAGACTCCAAAGTGCACTCCAAACATTTTTGGGAATTATCTTGCTTACACTTATCATAAGAATCCCTTGGCACACTGTAGTCTCCGGAAAGGTTTAGATGCATGTTTGCAGCCACTGACTACCAAGCAAATGTCTCCCTGAAACTGGAATGTCAAAAAAGAAATGATCGACTAAAATATTGTGAGCCTCAAGTCATGACCTGTGAATACCACAGAGATTCAGCCAAAAAACAGGATCAAGGAAAGCTTTGAGAACCATAAAGTGGTAGCTGAGAGTGGTGCTTGTGCCTTAAATCTTTATCACGTCTCTCAGGCTGAGTTCAATCCAAAGGGGGAAATGTTAAAAACAAACAGGGGCGCCTGGGTGGCTTAGTCGGTTAAGCGTCCGACTTTCACTTAGGTCATGATCTCGCGGTTCGTGGGTTCGAGCCCCGCGTCGGGCCCTGTGCTGACTGCCAGCTCAGAGCCTAGAGCCTATTTCAGTCTGTGACTACCTCTCTCTCTGACCCTCCCCTGCTCACGCTGTCTCTCTTTCTCCTACAAATAAATAAAACTTAAAAAAAAAAAATTAAAAAACAAACAAACAATAGGCTCAAAATGGAGTCACTTATGTTAAGTCCCACCAAAACTTAATGCCTAACCTAACTGCTGTTTCATCCTCTTCTAGGAGTGGAACTTTAAATCAGTGAATCTGGAATTTCCTGTAGGAAATGACTAGTAAGGTCATCTGTATGAAAAGACCTCCTAAGGGAAAAGAACCTCTCCTAAAACAATACTTCCTTTTCTTTTGCTAATAACTTGTCTCACCCCATTTCTGCCTATAAAAGGCTGCCTGAAGTTTTGTTCTGTAACAGTTGGTTAAGAGCAAGAATTCAGGAATCCTATTTCCTTGGTTCAACTCTTGCCTCCACCACTTATTACTGGCTCTGTTAGATTAGACAGTTAGGCTTTAACAGGAAAGCTGCAGGTCAGCAATGAGGAAATTATGGCCGTCTCTCCAGAAGGTCCGAGGCCTGTCCTCACAGCACTCCACAAGAAGCCAGATGGAACAAGACAGGCCGAAGATGGTGGATGCCATTACAGAAAACTCCCAACCCAATTAGAAAGAAAATTAGGAGGAAGCAAAATCCTGCTTCCCAGCCCCAAGTAATAAATATTCTGCCCCCTAGTTAACAACTACTGATAAAAGATAGAAAACCAAACCCTGAGGGTGCAGTGCTCTCTCCTTGAGCTGGCCTGCTCTCATATCTTGAGTGTACTTTTTGCTTTAATAAACATTCCCATTTGTGTTATTCAACCTCTATGCTACATGTCTGTCCTTGAATTCACTCTTGTGACAAGACCAAGAAGCTTTAGCAACTCCTCTGGGTCCGGCTGGGTCAAGTCCCCAAGCCCCGGAATCTCCCCCGTTCACCTGGCAACAGCTCTGTGACCATGAACAAGTTACCTAATCTTACCATACTCAGTTTCCTCATCTGAGACATGGAGATAATAATAGTCCCTACCTTGTAGGGTTATGAAAATTAAATTAGTAAATTTCTGTACAGGGTCCCAGAAGGAGGCTAGCAGAGCATAAGTGCTCACAAATGTTAGATGCTATTGGTACAGCCCCGTACACACTGATCTAAGCTTCTCACAGCCTACACTTAATGCCTTTATCACATAAGGCTTTGCAGTATGTAACTTTGAGCTCTACTATATTTTGTTAGTGAAATGATCCCTTCCCAAACAGAAATCATGTCTTTATGCTTGTATCACCCACAGCCTTCTGCTTATGGCATAATGTTGTAAGACAAGTGTCATAGATGACTGCACAGAAGAGAAGAGAATTCAGTGAATGAAATGGAGTTGAAGCTTCATACTTGCTGGCCCCATGTCACCTAACTTGAATAGAGCACAAGTGCCAAGAGTTGTTTTTGAACTTGAAGGGACCTTAGAAATCATCTGCTTGGCTTCCTCATTTGACAGAGATCAAGTGACTCACCCAAGGTCACACAGCCAGTTACGAGTGAGAGCTGGGAATGGAATCCTTTGGGGACAGAGTCTGACAGGCTTCCCACTGTGCCCTGGAAAGGAAAACTGGGTCTATTATTTCCAATACATAACCAAGGGCTGACCAAATGTGTGACTTAGGGGAAGTTTATGGGTGATGGTAAGACAGAAACTTAGCAGGTGTGAACTCCCCATGGAGAAGCTCATAGAAATAAAAAATCACTGTTGTAATTTTGACCAAGTCATCTCTCAGACATAGCAACCTTATGATTTTGAGGGCCAGGGGTTTTTATGTTAACAATTCACATTACTGCCTTTCTGGCAAGTCTAACTATACCAAGAAGAGTGAGTCCATGAGCACATCTCTGAGGAAGATGAAGAAGAGATCCCTCAGCTCTGCTCAGCTAAATGCTCAAGGCCACATCTTCAGGAGAGAATAGACCCCGGAAGAGAAGACAATGGAGCCAGCCTCCACCAGCCTTGTGAAGAAAACATGCTGTGGTTACTAATCCGCTGGCATACAGCCACAGTGAGAGCATTATGGTCAAGTTATAATAGTGAATGCAGCGCCTGTGGGCCGGGCTCCATTCACACCCTCCATGAGGAATGCACAGCAGAGAGAGATCCACCCAGTCTCCCATCTTGCTCACATTTTCAAGGTGCCTGCTTACACTAATGCCACTTAGATAATAAATCTGAACAAGCCTGAAGAAGCAGACTGCCTTCTTGATACTAGAAGGGCCCTGGGAATTAGATTCAAGCCTCATTTACTTTTACTAAAAGCTGCACAAACTTGAGACACCCCTTCACCTCCGTGGGTCTAACCCATCCATTTATAAAATGTAGGGTCCCAGCCCAAAGCTGATGGCCCAGGCTTATCTCTTGCAAGGTCTTACACATTTCTTTCCCCAACTCTCCATCTTATCCTTTTTTTTTTTTTTTAAATGTTTTATTTATTTCAGGAGAGAGGGAGAGAGAGACAGTGCGAGCAGGGGAGGGCCAGAGAGAGGGAGTCACAGACCGAAACAGGCTCCAGGCTGTGAGCTGGCAGTCAGCACAGAGCCCAACGCGGGGCTCGAACCCACGAACCGCGAGATCATGACCTAAGCGAAAGTCGGACGCTTACCCGACTAAGCCACCCAGGCGCCCCTTTTTTTTTTTTTTTTTTTAAATGTTTTACTCCATCTTATCCTTGAGGCCAGTCTCCTGCAATCAAATAATCAATCACTCAATGAATTGATCTGTCTCTCTAACCCTTGCTGACAGCTACCTTCTCTCCTTCCCATCAGCCCTCATTTACTCACACTTGACCACAAGGTGTCCGTAGGTGCTCTGTATTTATATATGGTATGTATGTCATTTATTCCACTAGTTGAAAAGCTGCTGTGGTCTGGGCCACTTCTGTTTTTGCATATGCCCTCCTGAGATAGTGGGCTGTCTTTATATACAAATTAGGCTACCAGTAGTTGTGTCCGACATCCACTTTGCTCAGCTGAATACCTATTAGTCTCAAGCTATGACAGATTTGCCCTGGTCACCCCTCCTGCTTGTATACATATGGTTGTGGTCCCCTGCCTCTTCCCCCAGGATGGCCACCAGCTGATAGCGTATCTCGTACAATTTCATGAGCCACCTATGCAAATAAACGTTGGAAAGCATATCCTCCCATCGATTTTGATTGGTACATAGGATCCCACACCTTGCTTTGTCTCAGCTACTGTGTCAAGTTCATAAAGCAAAGCAAAGTTCTAATGTGCAAGTATGAGCTTGTAGCCTATAAGCTCCCCTCTGAGGCAAGTGAGGCCTTGATGGAACCTGGCTACTAAGAGGTGGGGTGGGGTTGGGATTAAGGCATTATGCAGTAGGATCTAAAAGGCAGAATCCAGGGCAAAGTCAAGGTCAAGCTCAAAAGACAATCTTGAACAAAGGGTGTCTGCACAGGAAAACACCAAGCAAGGAGAGGTGACTAGAATCCTGAGGTCCCACAGCAGAATGAATGGTTTGGGAATGTGAGATGATGAGAGGTGACAGCCAAGGTTCTGGGCGGATCCCCTAGGGCAGTGAATTCACCCCTGCCCACCTGCAGCCGGCCCCCATGGTAGGGGATATTGTTGGGAAGGGAAGCAGAGCCCAGAACCTTGAGGCAAAGCTCTAAAATCTCAGTGTAGCTGGTTTTTATAAGGTGCCATTCTATACAGTTATACACAAGCCAACATAAAAATTCCCATTTTATAGCTTATCCCTTAGTCCTCTTTTCTTGCTTCCTCTTCTGACATACCTTTCAAAATGGTTTTGTTTACATTTTGCATATTTAAACACTTGTCGGAAGATGATCAGGCTATGTTAACATTTTCATTTTTGCCCATTAAATGTCATCTCTCACACATATATACATCTTTTATGATGGTGGGTATATATATGTTTTTTAAAGCAGGGTTTTATTTGTAAAAAACAGGCAATCACTTAATGTTATTCTCATTTTGCAACAGTATCCAAAATTATCGAGAATAGTGCTGTGATATTCCTATGGTGCCTTTGGGTTGGGGTTGACATATTCATTTGACTTTATTGTCATCTTACTAAATTTTAATGTTGTGAAATACATCTGGGATCACAGAGCCCCACTTTCAGAGTGCTCAAGAAATTAAATGTTTTGGTTAACAAAACATTCTTTTTAAATCAGAGCAAGAAACACCCCCCTGCTTTGTTTATAAATTGGCCTACAAGCCTAGTTTACTTTCACTTTTACACAAAACTGTGTAATGTACTCCACCCCATTTCCCTGCCTGGTAGATGAGGGGTAACTGGATATTCACGTATTCAGGACCCTGAGTCTTAATCAGTAAGCACTCCACAGCACCACGGACATCTAAACTTGGTACAAGACTAAGATCTATGCCTACAACAATTTTTTAAAAAACTCTTTTGAAAAAACTGGCTGTTTTCCTGTGATTTACTTCTTTGGGTACAGTCTTCTGGACAAAAATAGCTCATCTTCACGGATGCAAGCTTTGCTTGCAATGACCTCATTGTATCCGGATGGCCCCACAGCGCGGCTGCTTCTGTGATTACCCTCCCCCACCCGTGTCCGGAACGGAACAGAGCTGTGTTTTTCTGCAGCCTGAACATTGTCAGGACATCTCGCACACCCGGGGAAGTCTTGTATCCTGCCTCCCCACCCCCACCATCCCTGGGAGAATGTTGGAAAGCCTGTTACTGGTACCACTGAGTCTGGGAAGAGAGAGCTCTACCTTTAGGGCTGGATAAGCTATTTACTCTTCATTCAGCTGTTTTCTGGGGGGTGGAAACCCACTTGAAGGCAAGTACCAGAGTTTGGTCGTTCCCATTGCACGTGGGACACAAACAGCACACCCAGGTAAGTCCATAAGCCAGAGGAGGGGCCAGAATTTTCATGAAACCTCACCCTTTGTTCTGCTCCAAAAATAAGGCAAAATGAGCTTTGAAGGAAATCGAGCTTGAATTAAAAAGAAACCCGCACAGCTATATGAAGGCCCTTACTGTATCTGAACTGTATACTTAAAAATGGATAAGATAGTCAATTTTGCACTACATTTATATGGCCGATATGAAATAAACTGAAGAGGGGGGAAGACATCTTGCTCAGTACAACGTCACAATATTATTCACAGTATTTACCAAAATCTGTGCCGATTCTTTCTCAACAGCGGGATTCTTCTGTTTATAAACACTTCTTAACACCTTTCTCTTCTTCTTTTAAAATGTCCTCCAGACCACACTCCTTCGTGACGCTGTAAAGGATTAGGTGGGCTTGGGGCCAGCTGTCCGCTTCATGGAGCCACCCTCCCTTGGCGTCTGTGGGTGGAGTGAGCCCAGTGAGAACCCAGCTGCCCCCCCTTCTCTCTGGAAGCTATTTATTGTTTTCAGAGGAACCAGCCACCAAAGAGATCTCCTGCGCCCCACCCACTCCTCGAACTTAAAGTTCTTGACTGGAAAATGCTAACATCTGACCAGACACACAGAAACAACCCGAAAGACAATGCCTGGGCCCTGATTATGTAGGGAGGAGGTCAGGGTTTCTTTATGATCAGATCAGCCCAGCTTGTTTTCACAGCTGTGATGAGGCTAACAAGCCGGCCTTAATCTACAACATCTGCCTGTTCTTACCCAACAGTGATTTATAATTTAAGCCATCATCAGGGCCCCCAATCCTAAGTTTCTTATTTTCTTCCCGAGCTCAGCATTGTGCCAAGATTTGCCTGCTCTAAACTCTCAAAGTGTATTCTGAGGAGCCTGGGGAATAAAATGTTTCCAGAGAAGATGGAAGTGGATTATTTGATTGCCCAGTAGAGGTTGATCAGATCGTCCAGAATAGTCTTTTTTTTTTTTTTAATGTTTTTATTTATTTCTAGGAGAGAGAGAGAGACAGCGTGAACAGGGGAGGGTCAGAGAGAGAGGGAGTCACAGACTGAAACAGGCTCCAGGCTCTGAGCTGGCAGTCAGCACAGAGCCCGATGCGGGGCTCGAACCCACGAAAGCGAGATCATGACCCAAGTGAAAGTTGGACGCTTAACCGACTAAGCCACCCAGGTGCGCCCAGAATAGTCTTATATTAACATTTTTTATATTATCAGTAGAAGAAAAGCAATTTTTTTTTAATTTGCAAAGAAACATTAGGTCTAAGAATGTATGGAGACCTCAGTTTGCGGAGAATGGGTGTGAGGTGCACGAAGGAAGACTGGGTACACCTGGGAAGTGACATTGTCTTTCTCAGAAAGGCAGTGAAGAGTAATAACCCTCACACTGTGCTGCTTCTAACCCTCTGTACTTGATTAATGAAGGCATTAGGTCAACAACTCATAATGCCCTTACATTTCACTCTATATGCCTCAGCATAGCTGACAAGGCCCTCCGTGGGCCAACTCCTGATTACCTTCCATTATCATCTCTCCTTGGTCACCTCCTTTCTCCTCCCCTGCCTTGAGCCACCCCATCTTCCCAACACCCTCAATGCTCCAGGTGCTCTACTCTCATCTCTAGGCAGCTCCCTATGCTGTTCTCTCCTGGAATTTTCTTACGTTCTTTCCCGTCCCCTTCTGTACCTGGTCAACTCTCAGGCTTCAGGTGTTCGCTTAAGTTTTCCCTTCTCTGACCCTGTGCTTATGCTTACAAGGCACTCACGCAGCGATGTATTAAAACTGCTCATTTAATAGTGTCTTTCCCTAGGATCAAAAGCTCTACAGATGCAGGCATTGTGTCCATCTTGTTCACCATCATATCTCCAGCATCTACCTAGCACAGGACCATAAATATAATAATAATAATAAATTTATCATTTTATTAATCTATTAATTTATTATCTCAGCATCTATTAATTATTTATTATTATTATTGATGGAAAAGAACAAACAAAATTAAGGGAAGGTTGCCCTGAAAGATAGACAAACAGTGGGAAAGCAGGAGGGGTGGTGGGCTGAGGAATCACAAAACAGAACATTCCATGGCACCTGGGTGACTCAGCAGGTTAACTGTCAGACTTCAGCTCAGGTCATGGTCTTGTGGTTTGACCCTGCGACGGGCTCTGTGCTGACAAGCTCAGAGCCTGGAGCTTGCTTCAGTTTCTGTATCTCCTTCGCTGCCTCTCCCTCACTTGCTCTCGCTCTCTCTCTCTCTCTTAAAAATAAACTTTTTTTAAAAAGGAAATAGAACATTCAATAAATAATAGCAAATACAGTCAGAAAACTATCCTTGCTGTTTCTGATCTCAAAAGAGAGTAGAGATCTATGTGATCTGGGATGGACTATATCTGAATTTAAAATCAGAATCAATTTCAGCACCTAAACATAAAGAATCTTCAGCACATTACTATTAGCCTCGGTAGGACCACCTACACCATGCAAGTGCCCAGTGCTCTGAGAAAATGCAGCAGGACTCAGCACCACCAGTGAATTTATCCTTGAGTGGCACATGACTGCACATATGCCCACCCCTTTCTTGTGTGTTTTGGGAACCTGAATTCTAGACTGCTAAGAATAGAACTTGAAAGTGACCACTGAATAGTCTAAGAGAAGGAAAGAACGATCAGCACAAATGTGCAATGATTTTACCCAACTGATGATCCTCCAGTTTCTTTTACTGGTGAAGGGATTCGAAGCAAAACATGGCTGAAACCTGCCATCTAGTGGGCCTTCTAATGACGTGGGTTCCCCAACGTGAAGGAAGCAAGCATAATGGAAGACTCCAAAGAAGCCCGAGTGCATCACCTCGGGTCATCCCTAAGGTGGTCAACGTCCACTTTTCAGGATGAGGGGTCATTCAGAGTCTTCTTTCCAAGCAGCCCAATGTAATGTTTTCCCTTTCTTATGTTCACAAAGCTAACAGAAGTCAATGTGAAATTTCAATTAGTTTCAATTCAAAGCTCTCATAGCAAATCAGTGCCCCCTCTGGGAAAGCATATAACTTTTATCCCTGTGTTGAGTGTTCTCTTTAGAAATCAGATTTGTGGGGCGCCTGGGTGGCCCAGTCGGTTGAGCGTCCGACTTCAGCTCAGGTCATGATCTCACAGCTCGTGAGTTCTAGCGCCACGTCGGGCTCTGTGCTAACAGCTCAGAGCCTGGAGCCTGCTTCATATTCTGTGTCTTCCCCTCTCTCTGTGCCTCCCCCCCCACGCCCCACGCCCACAGTCTGACTGTCTCTCTCTCAAAATAAACTAACATTTTAAAAAAAAAATCAAATTGTAAGTCAAGTACCCAAAAAAGCTAAAGAAAAAAAAAAAGTCAACAGTAAATCTCTCTTACCTGAAGCCACTCCCTCCATGAGGATGCGCGTGCTCTTTGGCGTAAGCATGCCCCATCAGACACATCTCAGGGCACTTGAGCAGAACCACAGCTCTGTGTTGGGGACCGGGAGGCCAGGGTTTAAGGCTCATGCCACCCCTCACATGTGTCACTCTGGACCAGCCATCCACCTTCCGAGAGGCTCAGTTTTTTCATTTGTTAAGAAGAGTCACTGAAGCATAATGACCACTAAGGTTACTAAGGTCCTTTTGTCTCTCAAGTTCCATGAACTTGTTCCTGGAGTTACGGTTCTCATGAGCCCAGAGCCCTGACTTCTGACCCACTCTGTGCTCAGTGCCCAGCACTACTGATGGAGGACTGAGCATACTGGGTGCTGCACTGGGTGCTGATGACTAAACAGACGCCATCTCTGCCCAGCCTTCAGCTGAGTGAGGGACACAAACATAACACGATGACTGAGGTGACTGCTCGGTCGGTGCTGAGGGTTTCGGTGAGCGCGTGTAACTAGGCCGAGCGGAGGGGACCTGACACGCCTGGGTCTGAAGACTGAACAACAGCTCTTAGAACATGTACGTGACAGGCAACAGGACCCAAACGGGCAAAGACCCGGGCAAGAAGAAGACTGGCACATCTGGGCATCAGAAAGAGTCCATAGAGCCTGGAGTATGAACAAGAGAGTGAAGTGAAATGAAACAGGAAAGAAAGACAGAGGTCGCCTTATGCATGGCCTTGTAGGCCACATCAGAAGTTTCAACTTAATCCTAAGAGCAATAGAATTGCTCTATTGAAGGGTGTAAAGCAGGAAGGTGACGGGACCATATGTGCTTTTTGGAAAGATCTGTCTGCTGTGTGGAAGACTGAGGTCAGGTTCAAGATCAGGTGCAGAAAAGCTAGTTACAGGATTATGATGTAGTCCACGCAAGAGACTAGTGTCATTGCTGCCATGGTGGAAAGAAAGACGATTCAAGAAATAATGAAATAGCAGCAGCTTCAGGGCATCCAGTAGTAGTTGCTTGGATGTGGAAGGAAAAGTGAAGTGTCCAAGGTGATTCTAGGCCCTCGATCAAGAGCAAGTGGGTAGATTTAGTGCCATTCACTGAACTGAAGGATACAGGAGGATGATCAGGAATGAGCTCGGTTTTAGATGGCCACACTTACAGAAGGGCTCAGGCACTTGAGTAGGCCACAGATCTGGAGCTCAGCAGAAGAATTTAGGTGTGCCATAAGACTGAAGGAGGGCATTTGGCAGCATGTAATGAGAAGAGAGGAAGACAGAATGAATGTCTGGGGGAGTAGACGAGCAAAGCAGGTAAAGCAAACTTTGAGGAGGGGCCCATGAGGCAGAGAGAAAACTGGCAGAAAATGGCGCTGTGGAAGCCAAGGGTGTTCCCTTCTGCTGAATAGACCTGTGGGGCAGGTCACATGGGAGTTGACAAGAAAGCTCTGGATTTAGTGCCCTTGACATTGGTGATTAAACGTAGTGGAGTAGTGGGGCAGGAGGCAGGTGGAGTAGATGGCGAGTGAAGAGGAGAGGGCAGTGGAGACAGTGAAGAGAGACGGACTCCTCCAAGGAGCTTGGCTGGGAAGGTGAGAGAGGAAGGTGGCTGGAGGGCACCTGGGAGCCAACGCAGGATTTCTTATTATGGAGAAGGCTTATGGAGAGGATCCCGCTAAGAAGGGGAGGTTGAAGATGCCAAACAGAAAGGCAATAACTGGTGTCTCAAGGCTCCCGAGAAAGCATGCAAGGGTGAGGTCTGGGGTACAGACACAGGAGGAGTGTGGCCTGAGTCAGGAGGGGGAACCCTTCCTCCACTATCACTGTAAGAGCAGAGAGGGAAGAGATGTGGTAAGATGAAGTCAAGGCAATTCAAGGGCTTCAATTTCTCAATAAATTGAGAATTTCATTAGCTCCAAGTGAGAGGGATGGAAAAAAATTAGAGGTTAGGAAGAGAGAAAAAGCGAGCTCTCTGAGAAATCTCTCCAGCTTTGCCATGTCCAAGCGACGTGTCCACGATCTAACAGCACCCGTCCGGCCAGCCGCATGGTTTCCTCCAACAGTGCTCAGTGCCCAAGGTTGGGCAAGAAGTGGGTGAACAGGTTCATTTGGGGTTGGAAATTTCCAAGAAGGAACGGAGGAAAAACAGAGGGTAATAAGATAACTTGGTTTGGATGGATTCAAGAGTTTGGTGGGAACAAGACTCTGGTGTCTAATGAGCACAGAAGGGGACAAAATGGATAAAGAGGGGGAGATGTTCAAGAGAGGGTGGCAGCTGACTAAATGGCTCCATGAGGTGAAGCAACAAAAGGTGGAGATCGTGGGGATGGATCCAAGGTGGCATGGCACCCTCAATAAAAATACATCCATATTTGTCATCACCCTCCACCCCATACATCCAGTGCACATGTTGGCACTAAGTCTATTTATCTTTGAATGTTGAATGAACAAATGCATGGCTAAGAACTGGCTTCTGAAATGCTGAGGCATAGGGGCACATGCACCCCAATGTTCATAGCACCACTCTCCACAATAGCTAAAACATGGAAAGAGCCTAAGTGTCCATCAACGGACAAATGGATCAAGAAGATGTGGTTTATCTATACCATGGAATACTCCATGGCAATGAGAAACAATGAAATCTGGCCATGTGTAGCAACATGGATGGACCTTGAGGGTGGTATGCTGAGCGAAATAAGTCAGGCAGAGAAGGACAAATATCATATGTGTGCACGTATAGGAGGATTAGGAGGAACTTAACAGAGGACCAAGGGGGAGAAGAAGGGCAGAAATGGTGGGGGAAAGGGAGAGAGGCAAACCATGAGAGACTCTTGAATGCTGACAAAAACTGAGGACTGATGGATGTGGGGGGGAGGAGGGATGGGCATGGAAGAGGACACTTGTGGGGATGAGCACTGAGTGTTATGTGGAAACTAATTTGACAATAAACTATTTGTAAAAAAAAAAAAAAAAAAAAGACCCTTAAAAAAAAAAAAAAGAACTGGCTTCTGATACAATCACTAAACTCCTAAGGAAACCAAAAACTGTTTCCTGAGTTTTGGTGTCTGTCAGGTGCTATTCGAGGGGCTAGGAATCTGCTGATGAAGAAACAAACATGGTATTCACCAGCAAGAGGCTTAGATTTTCATGGGGGAAGAGGGACACAGACCCCAGATTACAAAGATGGATTATTTACATGAAAAAGGAAAGATGTATACAGTCTTTTGTGGATCTTCTGTATTAAAAGTCATGTTGGCTGTGCACAGTTCCCTGATTTATTTGAGTCATGGTCACAATTAACAGTCCCCAAAGATCACTTGATTATTGTGCTTGAGAAATATACATTGCCTAGTAATGATTAGTTGCAATTTATTGAACATTTACTACAGGCCAGGTAGCACTTACAATAGATAGTATAATCTCTATAACCCAGATGAGGAAAGTGGGTTCTAGGCAAATTACTGAGCAAAGATCACTTTGCTGATTTGGGGTGCCTGGGTGGCTCAGTCAGTTAAGCTTCGGAATCTCGACCTCATAGTTCATGAGATCACTTCCTAGTTGGGCTCCGTGCTGACAGCACAGAGCCTGCTTGGGATTTATTCTCATTCTTTCATTCTCACTCTCTCCCTCTCTTTCTCAAAATAAATAAATAAACTTTTAAAAAAGGATTACTTTTCTGGTTAGTAGTAAAGGCAGGATTGCAATCTAGCTGTGGCTCAGCCTGACTTCTCTGTTCCGTAACCCATTCCCTCTTCTGGTCAGGAGATTACATTTGGACAAATGTGGTGGCACTGTGTTCTTCATTCCAGAAAGCTACCAAAAATTCCTTAAAATGACCAGGCTTTGTTGGAAGCACATCTGGGGAGCTTCCAAACCCAAAGCTGTCAGAATACTGGAAAGAACTCATTCCACAGGAAAAGAAAACATAGGATGAATACCTCCCCTCTATCCAAAGGTACCACGTCCCGGGAAAGATGTCGAGTCAATTTGTTGAATCTCTAGTGTCCAATAAATGATTTTGTTATTGTTGTTTGATACAGAGTTATGACTAGATGTTTTTCACATTTTTCACATTTTTTTGTAAAGTCCTTGGGGGCCTACATCTGTCTTTACTTTCTTATAAAGCCCCGACTGTGCTTTGAATGAATACAAGTTAATGTTAGATGTTTCTATTCAATTCAGATACATGTTCACTTTACTTGGAGTCCTCAAGATATTTTCAAACATACTGTGGCTAAAACAACTTCGAAACTACTTCTAGAAAATACTAAATTTTCATGGGTCAGATCATCTAGGTTTAAAATACTTGGTGTGAGTCCAAGATTAACTGTTCAGAATAATTTTAAATAGCTCAATTCTGGTTTTAAACGTGTATTACATTTTTATCTAATTTTCCTTTGGAAAATTAAGTCATTAAAAAGGTATATGGTAGTAAATCTGTCTTGGATGTGTTCCAAGCAGGGGATGCACACACACAATTTAAATGTGGAGATGAAAACAGGAAAAACTGATTGTTTCGCCCCTGGCTCTTCATCCAACCCAGCAGCCCTCAGGTCAAATTCTACACTATTACATCCCATGAACCCAGAAGAGTATCTTCAGAACAAAATGTGGAAAAGTCTTAAGTTAGACAGCTGGAGAAATATTACTTGCATATATTTTAATTTATTCTGCAAGGTGTACGTGTATAAGACGGGGGAGAAGATTGACTAGTCATTCAACAGGTAAATCTAAATGCCAAGGATTCAGTTAAGCCCCATTAAAAGTAGAGATTTTAAAAAAGGAGTCCTTGTCAGCATTCAAGAGTCTCTCATGGTTTGCCTCTCTCCCTTTCGCCCACCATTTCCGCCCTTCTTCTCTAAAAAAAAAAGGAAAGAAAAAGACAAATTCTATATGATTTCACTTATATGAGAACAATCAAATTCATAGAGGCAGAAAGTAGAATGGTGGCTGCCAGGGGCTGGAGGGAGGGAGTGGGGAGGAAAGGGACTTGTTTAATGGGTACAAATCTCAGTTTTGCAAGATGAACAGTGTTCAGGAGACTGACTGCCTAACAGTGTAACTATGCTTAACACTGTTGAACTGTACACTTAAAAATGGTTAAAAATGTAAATTTTATGTGGAGTACATTTCATCACAGTTAAAAATAATAAAAGTATGAAATATTAAAAAAAAAAAAAAGGAGTCCTTGATGAGTGTGGGGGGGGGAGGGGGGAGATGGGCATGGAGGAGGGCACTTGTAGGGATGAACACTGGGTGTTATATGGAAACCCTGACAATAAACTATTTGTTAAAAAAAAAAAAAGAGTCCTGGGGCACCTGGGTGGTTCAGTCGGTTGTGCAGTGGACTCTGTCACAGGTCACGATCTCCCAGTTGGTAGGTTCGAGTCCCAGGTGGGGCTCTGTGTTGACTGCTCAGAGCCTGGAATCTGCTTGGGATTCTGTGTCTCCTTCCCCTGCTCTGTGCCTCTCTCCCTGCTCGAGCTTGCTCTCTCTCTCTCTCTCTCTCTCTCTCAAAAATACACATTATTTTTTTTTAATTAGAGAAAGTTAAAAAACAAAGGAGTCCTAAGTATGAACAGCCACGGGAAAGCATACCCCCGGAGGCAGGACACAGCTTTCCCGGAGAAAGTGACAGCAAGGCTGAAGTCAGCCAGGTGCAGAGCCCTGGCCCATGAAAGCAAAGAGACTAATCTAGAGATTCTGAGTTCAAGGAGGGCTGCGGTCAGACTGAGAAGATGTGGGGTATGAGGAGGGAGGGGGGTGGGGGGAGGCCAGGATGCCCCCCAGGTTAGTGTCTGAGCCTCTGAGTAGGGGAAGATATGCAGGGGTGGAGTTTGTGTGGAAAATGAGCCTGTAGTGAACATGTGGAGTTTTTCATGCCTGAGATGCCCATTTCTCTATCCAAGTCATCCCAAACAAGCCATAGCTTGCCTTTCCCTTTCCTTTTTTTTTTTTTTTAATGTTTTTTATTTATTTCTGAGAGAAAGAGAGAGACAGCATGAGCAGGGGATGGTCAGAGAGAGAAGGAGACACAGAATCTGAAGCAGGCTCTAGGCTCTGAGCTGTCAGCACAGAGCCACATGCGGGGCTTGAACCACGAACCGTGAGATCATGACCTGAGCTGAAGTTGGATGCTTAACCAACTGAGCCACCCAGGCGCCCCCTGCTTTCCCCCTTCCTAAATCATACGAAGAAAAGGCTGGAAAGAATCTTAGAAAGCATGCAATCCCATCCCCTTTATTCTACGCATGAAGAAATGGAGGTGCAGGGGTTTTGGGGGACCCCACCCCAAATATGCACTGGATCCTCAGCCCCTGAGGCCCCAGGCTCCTCCCAGAACCCACTGAAGGTGCTCCGTGTTCTTGCTTTTTACCACTTTTCCTAAGCATCATCTTAACCACTTTTCCTGCACAAGAAACTCAGGCTCCTGAAGGTCCTCATTTAAACATGAGAAATCTTTGGGCCTCTCGCGAGCGGAAGCTCTGAATATAAAACTCCTATGCTCAGGAAAGGAAAAACAAACCAGAAGCAGTTGAAAAGTTCAAAACCAGTTTAAGTTGGCCTCGCCTCAAGTTGCTCACAGACATCTCCAATTAGGGCATTGCAGTTTTCTTTCGGATTCCATAAAAATGACAGAAAGCAGTGATCAGTCTCGTTATTTTTATGATATGAATTCTTAAATATCTCTGTGCATCAGTTTCAATTATGTCACATGGCTTCCTCTAAAGTTTCACTGTTTTAACTCGTGTGGATAGGATGTGGAGTAATTTTAAGATTTTTTAATGTTTGTTCTGAGAGAGAGAAAGAATGGAGAGAGAGAGGAGAATCCCAAGCAGGCTCCAAGCTGCCAGTGCAGAGTGTGACATGGGGCTCGATCTCATGAACCGTGAGATCATGACCTGGGCTGAAAAGAAGAGTCATGCGCTTAACTGACTGAGCCAACCAGGCACCTTGAATTTGCAATAATTTTTAAAAATCTAGACAAAAGAAACAACATCTACAGTGCTTGCTCCTTGAGCTTTCATTTTTTATAAGCTATTAGGGTGAAAACGTAGATGTCAGAAACAAGACAGTATTAAACAAGGGAAGGACCTTTGACCCAACGCAAGTAAAAAAATAACAATAAATGCTCACCTGAGACGGGAGTCCTTAAAGGTGTCGAGATAGGCAGGGTAACTCCATCCAATTTTGTTCCCTTTACATCGAAGCTCAAGAGTTTGTCCTGCTGTCAGACTCAGCGTGGCAGCAGGTTTCTGGAAGCGACCTTTATCCAGCATTTGGATCATTATTGACTGCGTCTTTGGTGTGGCATCAGCTGCGTCCCTGTCCTTTATTTTAGGAATTTTGGGTTTCACCTTCTTGTTGGTAGGCTTGATTCTGTTCTCTCCCGGCTCCTTTGGACGCTTGTTCTTTGGAGGCTGTTGGCCAGTAACTAGTACAAACGTGAGGAGAGAACAATGCTCTGAAACCAGAAGATTCAATACAGAAAGCAAGTAATTTGGGGGCACCATTCTCCTACATCAAAATGATTTTCAGGAATAGTCATTTTCTCGGTTCACTCTTTAGTTGTAAGATAATGAGTAACTGAATGGGAATGTATGTTAGCTTCAGAGATTTTATTCAAGGGGCACCTAGGTGACTCAGTCTGTTAAGCGTCTGACTTCGGCTCAGGTCATGATCTTGTGGGTCCACAAGTTCAAGCCTCGCATCGGGCTCTGTGCTGACATCTCAGAGAATGGAGCCTGCTTCAGACTCTGTGTCTACCTCTCTTTCTGTCCCTCCCCGTTCACGGTCTCTCTCTCTCTCTCAAAAATAAACATTAAAAAAAATCAAATATTTTATTCAAATTCAGCAAAATATTGCCCATATGAACTAAAATTCACACTTACCAAACAAAATGACCATTCCCTTTAGTTCATACTGTGTCACAGTCTCTAACAGGCCACAGAGAGGGGCACCTGGGTGACTCAGTCGGTTAATTGACTTCAGCTCAGGTCGTGATCTCACAGTTCATGGGTTTGAGCCCTGTGTCGGGCTCTGTGCTGACAGCCAGCTCAGAGCCTGGAGCCTGCTTTGGATTCTGTGTCTCCCTCTCTCTCTGACCCTCCCCCTCTCACACTCTGTATCTCTCTCTCTCAAACAATAAAAAAAATTCTAACTAAGGGGCCACAGAGAATGGCAGCATCAGAGTCACTTCAAGGGCTGTTCCTTGCTCTTGGGTCTCAGGGCAACCATTGTTCATTTTGAATTTACTGTTTATTTTTTTAAAGTTTATTTATTTTGAGAGAGAGAGTGAGAGCAAGGGAGGGGCAGAGAAAGAGGTGAGGGAGAGAGAGAGAGAGGAGAGAGGAAGAGAGGGAAAAAGAACCCCAAGCAGGCTCTACACTTTCAGCATAGAACCTGATACAGGGCTTGAACTCAGGAACTGTGAGATCATGACCTGAGCCGTAATCAAGCATTGGATGCTTAACTGACTGAGCCACCCAGGCGCCCTTGAATTTACTGTTCAAATGCAGGAATATGTATGTAGTCTTCAGGGAGTGGAGACACACTGAGTGGAAGCACACTCTGCAGATTTCAAACCACTACGAACTTTCTCTCAGATGAGCGTGCACAGTGCAGTCTGTGTAGACGATGTCCATACAGGTTGCAAAGTTGAGGGAGAAATAAACACCACTCATTTTAAGCTTCCGTATAAGCTCTTAAAAGCTCAACAGTAACTGGAGCAATGGTTTAGAACTTAGGCAACAAAATATTTGGGGGGAGGGTTATTTTTGTCACCAACATTGTTGATAATTGCACGTAAAAGGTGACCTGTGAGTCCATTTTAGTCCAGTTTTTCCTTTCTCTACAGACAACTCACCCCTGACTGCCTGCCCCCAGGGAAGACAGTTCCCACTTGCCTGTCGTTGACATGCCTCCGGCCCCAGAAAGCTCACCTGTCCCACACGCCTGCCCAGCTATGCGCCTGTCCACCCGGCAAGGACGAGGGGACAGTGTGGTGTCAGTGTGTCTATCTGCAGGAGCTCAAAGGCGGCCTCAATATATATCCACAAAATTACAAAATGTCCTGGGTCCTGAGAGGTCATTTAGGTAAAATTCTCAGGTCATACATTTAAAAATTTAAGAAGGCCCTTAAAAGTTAAGGAAGCCACATACAGTTGTTTAGTGACAGAATGTGAGTAGAATTCAGGTCTTCTGACTCATTCCAAGGGCCTATTCCACTATATGGACATAAATATCCTGTATGTATTTTGAATAAATAACTCCACAAATCTTGGCCGGGTGATGGAACTGCAGAGCATTTGTATAAAATGAGCAAAGTGATTGATCAGGAGAAAACCTTTCTTTTTTTGATAGATGCATTTATTTATCTAATATTATCCTGGTGTACTTAAGACTTGGGGTGGTCAAAAGTACAAAGACATTGAATGTGGGATCAAGAGATGGCAAGGGTGTCGTAAGCTCTTGTCGCAGAGCCCAGGCAGGTGACAAAACAGGGTGACTCCTGGTGAGGCCATGCACCTCAGGGCGCCTGCCTCTACTTCAGCAGACCCCTGTCCCTCAGGGAGCACATGCCCACAGTTGCTGGGTCTGATGCCTCCAAAGGATGGTAAAAATGCAGATGTTCTGATTTATAAATATCAGAGGTTCCATTTTCAGAAACTTTAGGTTTGAATCTCTGAGGTCAGAAGCCAGGCAGTAATTTACCCTGGAGGAGTGGGGTTGACCAGGAGGGGACATGAAGGGGGATTTCCAGGAACATTCTCTCGTGATCTGGGCTGGTTACACACTTGTGTGCAGTGTGTGAGCATTCATGGAGCCACACTCTTACGTACTAAACATTCAACTGATTTGGACCGACTGTGTAATGGTAAACTTGGCCTCCTTTGCATGTTGCCCTTTGCCCTTTGAAACAGGAGCCATTCAGACTCCACTTTTAGTTCAGCTGAGCCCAGACTCTGGAACCAATCCCGCTCTGAACCCAGTACCAGTCAACATCAAGTGCTGCCTTCTTCGGGCTTGTATGCGTTACCCGCCGTGGCCCTGCTCTTTTCCGTGGTGTCAGGTCCAGCTGAGACCCTTCTTTCTTTCCCGAGGCCTGAGTCTTGTCATCTCCCATCCTTCCTCTACCCTGGCTGCTCTACGTCAGGGGCCCTGCTGAGCTCTCTCGGACCTTCCAGGGAGCAGAGTCATGGTCTTGAGCACCCGTCTCCAAGATGAGCCCCCATCACCTGCTGTTGAGTCTGCTGTTTGCCAAAACTTCCCCCCCTGGTCCTGCGTGTTTGGTTTATTTGCCCCTAAAGTTCTAATGGCAGAGGGGGATGGCCAGTGGCATACATGCACACATGTCCCCACCCTTCCGAAAGGAGAGGCAGTATAACCATCGAGAACACGTCAGATCAACACGAGTATGCTAATCCAGCAAAACCAGTTGTGAACATCAGCCTCAGTTTGGGGATAGAGTGAAAGTCACAGCACTTTACTTAAGGTAGAAAATGATTAAAGTTTACCCTTATGATGTCCATTATTTATGCCTTACATGTGTTTTGGTCACACTGTGTCTATGGGACTCAGGGACTTCTGGGTTGAAGTCTTATATGATGTGTTTTCTTTGTCATGTAACAGGAATTCAAGCTATCGGGAATGACCACAACTGTCTGCAAATTTTATGGAATTTAGAATAACCAGTGGTAACTCACTTGACTTCTAAGCTCTCAGATCCTGTGGGACTGTGCTACTCAGGAACATTAGATTACCTACTTAAGGATAGTAGGCATCCAAATATGTGGTATTATCCCTGCAAAGTACTTTGACTTGTTCAGCAAATAGACCCACCAACTGATCTGACTGTAGTTGGTCCAACTGCCTGAACATGGAACTGGTCCATAGTTTGACAGCAATGACACTAAGTTATAGGGGCCACTTAGAGCCACACAGACACCCAGACAGATCTGGGATTGAATCACTCCCAAATTCTAATTTCTTAAAGAATATGACTTTTCTGCCTATGTCTAAAAAAGGTCTTAAAAAGTTATATTATAGATAAGTGAAACCTCATTACCACTTCTTTTTTTTAATATTTACCTCTATTTTTACAAAAAATAGTTTTATTTTTTTAATATACTTTATTGTCAAGTTGCCTAACATACAACGTATACAGTGTGCTCTTGATTTTGGGGGTATAGTCTCATGATTCATCGCTTACATACAATAACCAGTGATTATCCCAACAAGTGCCCTCCTCAATGCCCATCACCCATTTTCCCCTCTCCCTCCCCCATCAACCCTCAGTTTGTTCTCTGTATTTAAGAGTCTCTTATGGTTTACCTCCCTCCCTTTCTATTTGTAACTTTTTTTCCCCCTTCCCTTCCTACATGGTCTTCTGTTAAGTTTCTCAAGTTCCACATATGAATAAAAACATATGATATCTGTCTTTCTCTGACTGACTTATTTCACTTAGCATAATACCCTCAGTTC